>CM077196.1:40858774-41398774 GCA_039654625.1 Rhinogobio ventralis
GGACACTGGTCAGTGGCTGGAGCCATCTCTGAACGCTGGTCAGTGGCTGGAGCCATCTGGAGCCATCTCTGGACGCTGGTCAGTGGCTGGAGCCATCTCTGGACTCTGGACGAAGACAGGGGACATCACTGGGCTCTGGAAGGAGAAAGGGGATGTCACTGGGCTCTGGAAGGAGAAAGGGGATGTCACTTGGCTCTGGAAGGAGACAGGGGGCGTCACTGGGCTCTGGAAGGAGATATAGGCAGAGGTAATGAGGTAAATGAGACACTGGTGTAAACAGTGAGTGCTGATGAGTCCGGGCAAAGGATTATGGGTGATGTAGTCTATGATGGAATGACAGTCCGGGTTGGAGTGCCCTCTGGTGGTGATCATTACACAGATCGTTACACTTATTAATCATTTATGAATTTATAGTCATGTTTTGTAAATGATTAGGTCATCATTAACTAATAATTTATAAGTGACTTATAACTGAACATTATTATAAAGTGTTACCGTTAATTGAAATAAACAGCGAAAAGTCCTGGTGCTGTTGGTCTGTTACTTATGGAAATAATAAAGGTAGTTTTATCTCACAATAACTCGCAATTGTATAATCAATCAATCAGGCAGGTGGAGTTATGAGGTTTGACGGACAGTTTGAAGAGCCAGTGGAGTTACGAAATTTAGTCTCAAACTCTTTTTAATCTATTCATTTATTAAAAAATTGCAAAACCCACTGACAGACATAAAGGATGACCAATAGTAATACATTTAGGAAAAATCGGTTTTCTGCCCAACAGTGACAATATTTAAAATTGTATTATATGTATACAACGATCAAGCATAACATTATGAGCACTGACAGGTGAATAACACTGATTATCTCATCGTCACGGCACCTGTTAGTGGGTGGGATATATTAGGCAGCAAGTGACATTTTATCCTCAAAAGTTGATGTGTTAGAAGCAGGAAAAGTGGGCAAGCGTAAGGATTTGAGCGAGTTTGACAAGGGCCGAATTGTGATGGCTAGACGACTGGGTCAGAGCATCTCCAAAACTGCAGCTCTTGTGGGGTGTTCCCGGTCTGCAGTGGTCAGTATCTATCAAAAGTGATCCAAGGAAGGAACAGTGGTGAACCGGCGACAGGGTCATGGGCGGCCAAGGCTCATTGATGCACGTGGGGAGCGAAGGCTGGCCCGTGTGGTCCGATCAAACAGACAAGCTACATATGGGGCTGCATAGTCACTGACCAGTCAGGGTGCCCATGCTGTCAGGGCTGTTTTGGCAGCAAAAGAGGGACCAACACAATATTAGGAAGGTGGTCATAATGTTATGCCTGATTAGTGTATGTCTTACAGAATTAGAGTGAAATAACAAATAATAATAATAATAATAAGTATAATATATTATTTGTCTGATAAAGGCCTAACATTGAATACTAGTACAGGTCAGAGAACTGCCATCAGTGTCAAGTAATATATCTGAAAAGTAAAAGGACAAGAACAATGCAAACAATGCATAAAATCCCACACAATCTCTCTCATAAACACAGACCTCTCCAATCATGTGTCCACAAATGCTCCATAAAGTTGCTGTAGTTTAGTCTGTAGTATAAGGAATGTGACAGTATGACCATCAGCATAAACCACGCAGGATGTCCCATTTCTCTGACCCCCTGATGTCCCTTTCCCAACCTCCAGGAACTATAAATCCACAGGATGCAGGCTCTTCCCCTGGCCGCTTCTCCTCTGGAGAATCAGTCTGAGATCTATGAGGAGTGTGGGTTACTTTTGTGTGCTCTGTTGTCTTTAAACAATTTATTTTGAACTGTTAATTAACACTGTTACCATTCAAAAGTTTGGGTTCAGTAAGTTTGTTTTTAAGAAATTAATACTTTAAGACATTGCAAAATATGTATATTTCAAATAAATGTTGTTCTTTTGAATTTGTTATTCATCAAAGAATCCTGAAAAAAATCTCACGGTTTCCACAAAATCAAAACCATGGTTTTCAAATCATAAATGTTTCTTGAGCATCAAATCATCATATGATAATGATTTCTGAAGGATCATGTGACACTGAAGACTGGAGTAATGATGCTAAAAAATCAGCTTTGATCACAGGAATAAATTACATTTTAAAGTATTTTTAACACTTACAATAAGGTTTCATTAGGTTTAACATTACTTCTAAAGCATTTATTAATCTTAGTTGTTTTTAACATTTACAGGCACATTGTTAAAAATAAAAGTTGTGTCTGTTAATATTATTTAATGGCCTGAGCTGACATGAATAAACATTGAACTAGCATAACAAAGATTAATAAATACTGTAAATGTACTGTTAATGTTAGTTGATGCATTATAATGGGACCTTATTGTAAAGCGTAAACAAAGTACAATCAGTGGCCACTTACAGGTATACCTGTTCAACCGCTCATTAAAGGATTAGTTCACTTCAAAATGAACATTTCACCCCCATCTCATCCAAGATGTTCATGTCTTTCTTTCTTCAGTCGAAAAGAAATTAAAGGTGCACTATGTAACATTTTTTCAGTAAAATATCCAAAAACCACTAGGCCAGTGTTATATATTTTGTGCAGTTGAGTACTTACAATATCCCAAATGTTTCCATCTATTTGTAAATCGTGAGAAAATTGCTATTTTAACCAAGGAACTGGGACGTGTGGGGGAGTCGCCTGTTAATGGCATCATATCTGCGTTACCCTCGGTTTCCGGTTTTATTTAGCAGAAACGCTTTACTCTCACTGCAGTGTGCAACAAGTGTCATAGCAGCCGCCGAGCGAGCGCACAGAGTAACGTCATAACATAACATCAAATGTATCTAATATGATAAACAGAGCTGCGTTACCTCATACTCATGACCGGAAAAGCGGAAATGGCGCCGGCGACTGTGGCATAATAAAAGTCCCGCCGCTCGCGAGGCGTGTGTTGCGTTCATCTTATTAACAATCGCTCCAGCGGCCTTGCTCAGCTCCCACAACACTCGGGTCTGCTCTGCCTAATACTACAGTAACGTTAATAACCGCATCCATGAACATGATTTCTGCCCGAGTCCTATCCCGATTCTTTTCCACCGGCTGTGAGGTGAAGACCACATGTCCCAAGATTCTGCGCTCAAACTTGGTGTCATCAAACTACGCCTTTGTTTTGAATAGGCGACCTCTAGCGGACGGAAAAGTTACATAGTGCACCTTTAAGTGTTTTGAAGAAAAACATTCCAGGATTTTTCTCCACATAATGGACTTCAATGGGTCCAACAGGTCCAAATCAATGCAGTTTCAAAGGAAGGGCTTCAGAGGCTCTGCATGGTCCCAGCCGAGGAATAGGGTCTTAACTTAACTTAACTAAACCATCGGTCATTTTCCAAAAAACAAAAGTCCATTATGTGGAGAAAAATCCTGGAATGTTTTCCTCAAAAAACGTCATTTCTTTTCGACTGAAGAAAGAAAGACATGAACATCTAGGATGAGATGGGGGTGAGTAAATTATCAGGACATTTTTATTTTGAAATGAACTAATCCTTTAATGCAAAAATCAGCCAATCACATGACAGCAACTCAATGCATGTAGGCTTGTGAACATGGTCGCTTACAGACTCTGTGATAGTCCTTATCCCTAAATATGGCTATAGTTTTTACTTGTTTCATCATTAGCCAAACAAAACTCCTAAGTTTGACTGTAACGGCACACCTCTCCACAATAAGACACATGATCTGAGGGATCATAGTAATGCACTGAATGAACATGGATGGGGGTGTTTGGGGAAATGAGATGTTGGGGGAACGGGGTGACCCGACTGAAGACACTGGAGCAGATGAAATGTATTTGTCTGACTGCTCAATCAGGCCACATGAAGTCGGTCAGCGTGCCATTATCTCCCCTGAGCCCTATTCTGCCAGACATATGCTGCCCAAGGGTGGCCGCCTCTAGTGCAGTGCACACTGGGAAATACTCGTCACGTCATGTGCTTAATGCATGCTTATATGCCATCACTGACCATAACGGTGATGGAACAAAACGTGTCTTTAAACATAACAGTTATAGCCTATGTTTTGACCAAAATGACAGTCCTGCACATGTGACTTCCGCTGAGAGGCTCGACCCAAAACTGAGAGCACATGCATTGAGCAACTCGTGCAGATTGCAGCTAATGCAATTAGTATGCTGCGATCAGTCACGCATCGCTCCACCAAAACCTCCTCAATCACCAATGGGAGAAACAGACAGTTGTTCAGGATGTGCGTTTTTGACCATATTTGTGCAGCAAAGATTATGCATATGACCTATTTTCAGTCTTGCAGCCTTGATATATTCAAAACAGAGCTTGTGCTTGACTCTGGTTCAAATGCTAGTCTCTCTGTATAGTGTGTCCCACCCAAGGAAAACTGGGAAAACAGAGTGTTTCCTGGACTGCGTTAGACATCTGCTCCCAGAACAGGAAATACTCCCCCAAAACCTGAGGCTCCCTCAAGTCCTCACGCACACACACACACATGCACGCACGCACGCACACACACACACACACGTTGAGTTTTCATGCTTTATTGAGCTTTTCTATAGACAATGATTTTTATACTGTATATTCTTTCCCCTAAACCTAAAACGTTTTGCATTTTTACATTTTCAAAAAACATTTGTATGATTTATAAGCTGTTTTCTTCATGGGGACCAAAAAATGTCCCCACAAGGTCAAAAATGACTGGTATCACTATCTTTGTTGGGACATTTGGTCTTCACAACGTAGGGTTTACACTTACTCACACACACACACACACACACACCTGTAATTATACAAATTTGTGTCCTCATAAATCACATAAACATGCACACACACACACACACACACACATTCATTATAACTCCCACTCTGTCCACCAACACACATTTTTTCACACTCTTGAGACTGGAGGAGTTTGAAACAGCTTTGTTTTTTGGAAATAGGAACCGGCAGCAATGATTTTGTGATTTTGTTAAAAATGTAACATCTGGATGGACTTTGAAGTCAGTCTAGACTTCATATTGAATACAGGGTTTGGATGTAAGAGTTGTTTCAGGAAAATAAATATTGATCCATCGTTGAAGATTAAAATGTAATCTGCGTGATGGTGCTGGCATTCTTCTTCTCATCACGTCTACTTCTCATGTCGCTGTGTGTATCAGCATTTTGAATTGTGACTATTAAAGAAGAAAATTCCATGAGACAGAGAAATAAACAGCTAACTTCATTCTTGAGGAGTTTGGTAATGTGTATAAAGAGAGCAGCTCGTTTCGTCTGAGAGGCCGGCATGCCGTAATTGAATCCATGTGTTGAAGAAACGTACAGGCGTAGTGTTGTGAGCGTCCATGCCATCGGCCCCTTCACACATTTTTCATCACCCATTGCCTTTTTTATTCTTCCAGACTGTAAGGAAATGTCGTTCTCCTCTCAGCTGTACTGATGAAGGTTTTCCTAATCACGTTTACTTCACACTTGTGTGCTGTAAGTCAGTTTCGGGTCTGTATAAAAGAGCTGCTCTGAAATACAGCATTCTCTTTTATTGATGATACTTTTATTTATTTATTAATTGTGGCTTTTAGTCAAAGTCCCTTTAAAGGGTCATAACACACACAGTTTCTGTCAGTCTCATGTTAATCTTGAGTATCTATAGAGTAGTATTACATCCTTCATATCTCCAAAGAGTCTTTAGTTTTATCGTATTTATAAAAGACAGATACGCTGGACCGATTCTTTCAGAAAACAGCCAAACCCGTGGAGGCGTGCAGTGGGCGGAGCTAAAGAGTCATAAGCGCACACACACATCATGGCATTATCCCTGGATAACTCTCGATTCACTATACGTTTGTGTTGTTCACATTATATGCACTTACGCGCCGATTGCCAACAAAACACACACATTTGATGCAGTTTCACTCACCGCCTGGGGTTCCCACTCATGACCGGGAACAAACACACACACTTGCAGAACTCTGGAAAAACAAACTGCATCCACTGTTCCCTTAACGCTGGGTTATTTGGGAATCTGAACAAGGTTATCTTTCCCACACAACCAGAAACACTTCTTTAGTGATTTCGTGGTCTAAAAACAAAATGCCAGTGCTGTCGACGGCTCCCGTAACCCTAACGAAGCTCGTTGATGGACGGCTCTTGCTCTCGCTCTGGTTGATGTGTGCGTGTGTGTATGTTAGTGTCCGCCCTTTATGACGTCATACAGGGCCATATTCAAAAAAACTTTCCAAAACTTGTTTGAATCCTGAAGGAGTGTATTTGGCACAGAAATACTCTGTCATATGTCCAACTCGTTTTTTGAAATTTTGTCCATGTTTAGCATGAGAATCAACTCTTTAACAGTGTAAATAAGGCAGAATGCATGAAATAGCTTTAGACCCCCCCCCCACCCCCTTAAACGTAGGCAAGTTATTATAAACACGTTTTTATGCTGGTTGAAACTCTCTTCACATCCTGATAGCAATCAAAAATAGAAGTGATCTAAATGTTAAAAAATGTACTTATGTCTTCTGTGGAAGTCTCAGGACTAAAAAATGTAAATTATACGATTTCCTACCTGCCTGTCAACGTATGTATTTCCATACCTCCACGCATCTGCTTGCGCAGACATCACACTTCATCAGCTTGCTTGTTATTGCTACAAAAATGCTGGGTTATTTTTTTAAACCCGAATGCTGGGTTCAGCCTGCTGGGTCATCTTATTGGGTTATTTTATATATTTTTACCCAGTGCTGGGTAGTTTTTCTGTAACTCAGCTGCTGGGTCATCACATACCTACCCAGTGCTGGGGCAATGTAACCCAATGTTGGGTAGTCTGTGCCAAACCGGTTAAAACTGGATACATTTGTCAACGGTCATTTTGTGTTCTGTTCTGAGAGAAAATGTCCTGAGGGATAATTCCTGAATGAAATTAAGGTTTGTATAACATTGTATTATCAAATTATTACTGTACAACGAGGAAAATGTCTGTAGTCTCACATTTGACTGTTTTTGTTTACATGTAAGTCACAGCTAACGTCTGCTGGGAACGCTAGCTCAACGTGGTGCGTGGCGCCAGCGCCATCAGGAAGTTTCAGCTCCAGCCAAACGAATGCGCGACCAGGGCTAAAAACACGACGCGACATCACTGTCCTGCCGCCGTGCGCTCCACTGACTATAATAGGAGCGCTGTTGATAGTGTGCTAGCGTTGCGGCTGGACGGGTTGAAACTTAAATGTCTGACAGATGAGATGGCGCAAGGTAAAGCTGTTTTTTATGTAACATTTAAAAAATTAATATATAAGATTGTCATTTAATGACCTGGAACTGATAGCAGTTTTCTTCCCACAGATTCCCATTGGCTGCTGTTGCTGCTCCTGTCATGTCCTAAAACATTTACTAAATGTTTTTAGTATTTTATGACTGTAAAAGACTGACTTGCCCTTGAATAAAAAATATTGTATATGAACTGTTCCTGTCCTATATATATATATATATATATATATATATATATATATATATATATATATATATATATATATATATATATATATATATATATATATATAACAGAGATTTTAGAGTGCATTATTATTATTTAAAATGAAAAACCTTCAATGTCAAAATGACCCAGCACTTTCGAAAAACAACCCAGCAAATGGGTTAATGTATAAAACCCAACAAGCTTGATAAAAATAACCCAGAATGTGTTCTTTCCAATATTAACCCAGCGCTGGGTTGCCAAATAACCCATAAATGGTTGTTTTTAACCCAGCATTTTTTAGAGTGTAGCCCCTCCGAAATTGCCTACCCTACCCTAGATATTCCACTTGGCATCCATCTTTGAAAGACCTCAGCTATTTCAGTCATGCAAGTGCAGCTCCTGTGACTTTGAATGGAAAAAAACCCACCAAATTCTTCAAAGCTGTTCACCAAAGTACGGTTTCATATTTGAAATCACCAATGAAATCGGACAACTTTCTCATCAATTTTGTTTCTAAACGTCCAAATCCTGACAAAAAACTAAACATTTTTTCAGGCTGGAGCAGCCATAAGTTTGTCTCACAACTCTGACTGTTTCCATAGCAACCGGAGCTTCTAACGTCAGCTGCAATCAGTGATTGGCTGTTTTATTTAGAAGGCGGGGCTTATTCCGCCATTTTGCGCGTTGCACTTTCTTCCATTCATAACATAGATACATATAGCTACATATAGCTATATATACACTCACCTAAAGGATTAGTAGGAACACCTGTTCAATTTCTCATTAATGCAATTATCTAATCAACCAATCACATGGCAGTTGCTTTAATGCATTTAGGGGTGTGGTCCTGGTCAAGACAATCTCCTGAACTCCAAACTGAATGTCAGAATGGGAAAGAAAGGTGATTTAAGCAATTTTGAGCGTGGCATGGTTGTTGGTGCCAGACGGGCCGGTCTGAGTATTTCACAATCTGCTCAGTTACTGGGATTTTCACACACAACCATTTCTAGAGTTTACAAAGAATGGTGTGAAAAGGGAAAAACATCCAGTATGCGGCAGTCCTGTGGGCGAAAATGCCTTGTTGATGCTAGAGGTCAGAGGAGAATGGGCCGACTGATTCAAGCTGATAGAAGAGCAACTTTGACTGAAATAACCGCTCGTTACAACCGAGGTATGCAGCAAAGCATTTGTGAAGCCACAACACGCACAACCTTGAGGCGGATGGGCTACAACAGCAGAAGACCCCACCGGGTACCACTCATCTCCACTACAAATAAGAAAAAGAGGCTACAATTTGCACAGGCTCACCAAAATTGGACAGTTGAAGACTGGAAAAATGTTGCCTGGTCTGATGAGTCTCGATTTCTGTTGAGACATTCAGATGGTAGAGTCAGAATTTGGCGTAAACAGAATGAGAACATGGATCCATCATGCCTTGTTACCACTGTGCAGGCTGGTGGTGGTGGTGTAATGGTGTGGGGGATGTTTTCTTGGCACACTTTAGGCCCCTTAGTGCCAATTGGGCATCGTTTAAATGCCACGGCCTAGCTGAGCATTGTTTCTGACCATGTCCATCCCTTTATGACCACCATGTACCCATCCTCTGATGGCTACTTCCAGCAGGATAATGCACCATGTCACAAAGCTCGAATCATTTCAAATTGGTTTCTTGAACATGACAATGAGTTCACTGTACTAAAATGGCCCCCACAGTCACCAGATCTCAACCCAATAGAGCATCTTTGGGATGTGGTGGAACGGGAGCTTCGTGCCCTGGATGTGCATCCCACAACTCTCCATCAACTGCAAGATGCTATCCTATCAATATGGGCCAACATTTCTAAAGAATACTTTCAGCACCTTGTTGAATCAATGCCACGTAGAATTAAGGCAGTTCTGAAGGCGAAAGGGGGTCAAACACAGTATTAGTATGGTGTTCCTAATAATCCTTTAGGTGAGTGTATATATGATTCATAACACCGTCTTTGTATATCTATGTGTTAGTCCATCTTTGTTAGCTTTGAAGTCATCGGTATGCTACTGGCAAAATTATCTTATTAATTTAATATTTACACACATTTAAAAACCTTGTGTGTCTAAACGTCTGTCTATTTCAATGGGATTATTAATGCGATATTATAAATGTTTTATAATTTTTATTTATTCTTATGATAGTGTACATGGTTTTCTTCAGAATACATGTATAATTACTACATGTATATTTGTATAATTAGCCCACGCAAAATGTATAGTCCATATGATCCATCATCTGCCTCAGTGTAGCGATTCCTACTGAATTGAAGGCGTGGCTTATGAATATTAATTACACTATGGGATGTTTGTGCTGATTGGCTAAAAGAAAGGCGTTTGCAAGGTGAAGAATTGTGAAAGTAAAGATTTAACTCTAAGGGTGAATTCAGGGTGATTGGGACACTTTTTGCCATTGAGATGACTTGAAAAAAGTGTCCCAATCACCCTGCATTCACCATATTGTCTCATTTTTTAGTTTTTTACGTCACCATATTTTTTCTGTCGCTGCTTTGTGTGTCTTGATGCTTGGTCAATAATGTGTGGAAAACAATCCAGTGAAATACTTTGAAATTGAAATAGCTCATGAATATTAAAGACCGGCTTCAGAATGGTTACTAAGCAACGTAAGCATTACCTCATTAATATTCATGCTTCAAGCCTTCGTCGTAGTAGGATTGGTAAATCCGCGTGTAAGGGGCGGAGCGAGTGCGATGACGTGTGACGGTCGCTGCGAAACGCACAGATGCCCGTGTGTCGCTGGATGTTATTGATCCACGCGACGCCAGTGAAGAAACCCTTCCTCCGTTCATAAACACACCGGGTAACGGATTTAAACCAGGACTGAGATAAATAACATCAGTTTATGCCGTGTATTCCGCACAAAACCGGACCTGTTTGTAAATACAGCAGATAAACCCTTCATTAAAAAGAATACATCTGTGTCTGGAGCGCGCTCTCATCACATCATTTCATTATTTTGCATTCATCTGCAGATATGGACGAAGATAATCAAGGTAAGACCATTAGGTTTACAAATGTGTGGATATATGTGTACATGCACGCGATCATATTATGGGTTAATATGGCATTAGACACAGATGTGTCATGTAATTAAGAACGAAGAGCATTGCATTTATTATTCATCTGCATTTACTTAGCCATTAAAAACCCCAAATCTAAAAAACATTCAAATTCCGTTTGTGTCTAATGGCCATCCAAAAATCACTGTTATGGGTCGGCTGCACAATGCCATCCTTAAGGTACAGTCATTTTTATTTTAAGGCCTAACTGGACAGTTATAACTTATTTGTAATAGACATTAAACTGTGCAGTAAAAGAGCTGAGAAAATCTCACATTCACAGAAGTGAACTGCACATCTGGCACTGGATCAGCATTAAGCAATGCTCTTTTTTCCCAGTCAAATGAGAAACTTCAAAGGCTGTAGGTGCAAAGATCAGCCTGCATGGGATGACCTACATGTCCGCCTGCCAGTGTTTGTCCAGAGAGACTGTGAGCTGATATGCCTATTGATTTAATTTAGTCAACACCATATTTCCCATTCTCCAGCTTCTTGAGTAGGACGCACATCTCCCGCAGTTGTTTTTACTTTAATACTAGCAGCAGGATAGGTTGAGCTCCATGGTTGGGTACAATCAAACCAAAATTGATTCAAACATTTTCTCACATTCTCACAGTTTATTCGCTATAGTTTAGAAAATGGTAATAAAATATGACAAAAACTCTGTTAAACTGTGTCAGAACTCAATTCATCTTGATAATGTCAGGTAACTTTGATAGAAAGGTATGTAATGGATTACAATCAACCAATCAGCTGTTAAATTTAAGCACACAATTAGATAATACCAATTTAGCTCAACCAATGACCAAGCAATGCTTCATTTTGTTCAGTCTGTGGTGTCAAAGGTTACATTAGCAATTAAAGAAACAACACTTCAGCAAAACATGCTCAGGTCAAAGTGTCTGAATCATTTTGGACCCACAGTTTTATCAGTTTTACTGGTAGTCACTGTATGAAGAATGTTTGGGTATAATATGGCACAGTTTACTTTATTTTGCTATCCTCACTTACATAAATGAACTGTAGTGTCCTGCACCCACTAGTGAAACATTATATCTGGTGTCTAAATCATTTTTGGTTTGACTGTGTATATATACACTCACCTAAAGGATTATTAGGAACACCATACTAATACTGTGTTTGACCCCCTTTCGCCTTCAGAACTGCCTTAATTCTACGTGGCATTGATTCAACAAGGTGCTGAAAGCATTCTTTAGAAATGTTGGCCCATATTGATAGGATAGCATCTTGCAGTTGATGGAGATTTGTGGGATGCACATCCAGGGCACGAAGCTCCCGTTCCACCACATCCCAAAGATGCTCTATTGGGTTGAGATCTGGTGACTGTGGGGACCATTTTAGTACAGTGAACTAATTGTCATGTTCAAGAAACCAATTTGAAATGATTCGAGCTTTGTGACATGGTGCATTATCCTGCTGGAAGTAGCCATCAGAGGATGGGTACATGGTGGTCATAAAGGGATGGACATGGTCAGAAACAATGCTCAGGTAGGCCGTGGCATTTAAACGATGCCCAATTGGCACTAAGGGGCCTAAAGTGTGCCAAGAAAACATCCCCCACACCATTACACCACCACCACCAGCCTGCACAGTGGTAACAAGGCATGATGGATCCATGTTCTCATTCTGTTTACGCCAAATTCTGACTCTACCATCTGAATGTCTCAACAGAAATCGAGACTCATCAGACCAGGCAACATTTTTTCAGTCTTCAACTGTCCAATTTTGGTGAGCCTGTGCAAATTGTAGCCTCTTTTTCCTATTTGTAGTGGAGATGAGTGGTACCCGGTGGGGTCTTCTGCTGTTGTAGCCCATCCACCTCAAGGTTGTGCGTGTTGTGGCTTCACAAATGCTTTGCTGCATACCTCGGTTGTAACGAGTGGTTATTTCAGTCAAAGTTGCTCTTCTATCAGCTTGAATCAGTCGGCCCATTCTCCTCTGACCTCTAGCATCAACAAGGCATTTTCGCCCACAGGACTGCCGCATACTGGATGTTTTTCTCTTTTCACACCATTCTTTGTAAACTCTAGAAATGGTTGTGCGTGAAAATCCCAGTAACTGAGCAGATTGTGAAATACTCAGACCGGCCCATCTGGCACCAACAACCATGCCACGCTCAAAATTGCTTAAATCACCTTTCTTTCCCATTCTGACATTCAGTTTGGAGTTCAGGAGATTGTCTTGACCAGGACCACACCCCTAAATGCATTGAAGCAACTGCCATGTGATTGGTTGATTAGATAATTGCATTAATGAGAAATTGAACAGGTGTTCCTAATAATCCTTTAGGTGAGTGTATAGGCTAGATTTTATGATATAATTCAAAAGAAAACCGAATTAGCGGGAGGAAGAAGCGCTACTGCTTGCTGAAACAGTGGAAACATGTTATAAAAGGCAAGTTCAGCCCAACATTAACCAGCGCTGAAAAAGATGATGCCTGCTCTGTCCAAACAATACCGTTTGATTACCTGCTCATCGTCAAACATTTAAAAAACATTCTCCCTCTCCTGAAAGATTTACGCACGTCTCTGTCTCCTCAGTGCCATCACAAGCCCCTACTGGCAACTCCTAACCACTTGAGAGACCTCGCGAGCTGTCTTAAATAACTGGGAGAGTAAGAGTGATTCTTAGCTTTAAGAAATTTGATAACTTACTTTTATACTTAAGTTTGAAAGTAGGAGTAAATTTCATGAATTCTCAGCACTTAAGACTAAAATAGCACTTTGAGAAGCTTGATAAATATGGGCCCTGTTCTCAAACTAAGCTCACGCTCCACTCGTCACGATGATGGAAATCCTACAAAAACCCAACATAACAGAAACTCTTCTAAACTAGCATAGCAAAACATGAAATGCTACTAAATCACCCACTTAATAAATATAAATATAACACTTAATTTTGACATTTGCTGTCCCTTTCGAGTGTCATGGCAAAGCATGCTGGGAAATAGAAATCCCAGCCCAGTTTCGGTTCAATTTAAGTTGGTCTAAATTAAAAGAACAAGTTCATAAAACTTCAGATTACTTAAAATGTGTCAGTTTTGTGAACTCAAAAGAAAAAGAAAGTTCTAAATACTCATAAAAGTTAATTTGATTGAACTAATCTGTTTAATTTGAGTTGGCTCTACTCAAACCAACTCATTATTTTGGGCGTTAGGGTTTACAGTAAAAACCCAACATAACAGAAACTCTTCTAAACTAACATAGCAAAACATGAAACACTACTAAATCTCCCACTTAACATTAATCTTGCACACAAAAAAAAACATTATATAACACTTAATTTTAGCATTTACAGTCCCTTTTGAGTGTCATGGCAAAGCATGCTGGGAAATAGAAATCTCAGCCCAGTTTCGGTTAAATTTAAGTTTGTCTAAATTAAAAGAAACAAGTCCATAAAACTCAAAACAGTTCAGATTACCTAAAATGTGTCAGTTTTGTAAATTCATAAGAAAAATAAAGTTATAAATACTCATACAATTTTTAATGATTATATACACAAATTAATTATATACAAACCAATTAATTATTATACTCTCCTAAACAAGCTTCATGATTTGAGGCCTTTTTAAGTCTGAGTGTTTGGTTTTTTGCACGGTTTCCCATCATGAGCTAATCCATGAGTGCATGTGTTGTAATATTTCAAGAGATGGTTCTTCCTGGAAAACAACAAAAGCATGTATGCTGTGCATAATCCTTTTTGCTGTGGGTTCAAACCGAGGACTTGATAAGAGTCAGACTGCTGGTGTGTTTTGACAGTGGTTTGGTGGTTCACGTCTGCTGTGGAGGAGACTCTCAGCTCCTCTGCTGGTGCTTCTGCTACCGCTGGGGTCCCTGCTGGGTAACAGTACTCAAAGCTGTGGTCCACTGTGGGAGATCTCACTCTGGGCCGCCAGTGAATTCAGCAGCACACCGCCTTATGGACACTACTATAAAGTATTGAAAGTAAATACAAATTGCAAACAAATTAAATCTGGTTAACCTTAACCCTCAGAAATAAATGAGACATGTTAAACCATTTAAAACACTGAAACAAACAAACAATAAACACCAGAATGAGAACTATCGGATTTGTAGATGTATCGTGTATTGATGTCAAAAGTGTGAAATAATTAAGATTGTTTAATGTTTTTGACAGAAGTCTCTACTGCTCACCAAGGCTGCATTTATTTGATGTGAAAATATAGTAATATTGTGAAATATTATTACAGTTTTGATGTCAAAGCATCATTACTCCAGTCTTCAGTGTCACATGATCCTTCTGAAATCATTCTAATAGGATGATTTGATGCTCAAGAAACATTTATGATTATTATCAATGTTAAACAGTTCATGTTTTTGTGGAAACCGTCATTCAAAGTTTGGAGTGCGTAAGATTAAAAAAGCAAGGACTTTTCCAGCAAGGATTCATTGAATTTATCAAAAAATACATTTAAGTAAAGATAATGTTACAAAAGATTTCTATTTCAAATAAATGCCTTTTGATTGTATTTTCTATTCATCAAATAATCCTGATAATCGCCATACATTCGAATGATTTCTGAAGGATCAAAATTCAGGTTTGCATCACAGAAATAAATTACATTTTAAATATATTACAATAAAAAACTGTTATTTTAAACTGTAATAATATTTCATAATATTACTGTATTTACAGTATTTTTCTTATTAAATAAACGCAGCCTTGGTGAGCAGAAGAGGCTTGTTTCAAAAACATTTTAAAAAGTCATAATTATTTCAAAATTTTGCCAAGCAGTGTATTTGTTTTGGTAATTTTTTTTCTTGCAATAATTTGGGTCACAGTGTTGAATGTTTGAACCTGATGGAGAGAAATTTAGCTCCCACTATGCTGTAGAAAAGGTCCAAATTATGTTATTTATTACGTGTAAATATTATGTTATTCAATTGTTTATATACAGTATCTAATGTTTCTCACATGATTTTGCGCCTGTAAGGCTTTAAAATATATAATGGGACACCAAAGTGGACTATATTCATAAAAGAGTGTCACAAAGAATCTTAATAGCAATGTTTGTATCTAAAAAATGTATTTGGTCCAGTAAGCAACCATTTAGCAAACACTCACCTTCACGCTAAACCTTCTAGAATTTTTAAGAATACCTAATAATGGTCAACAAATGGTTTTGTTGCTTTAATTGTTAGTTAAAGGTAGGGTAGGCAATTTCGGAGAGGCTAACAATAGCAAGCTAGCTATGAAAGCGTAAGATCCTTCAGAGCGTTTCCAAACTCACGGCTCCTCCAAGACACATGAACGTACACAGCCAGAGCAGAGACTGCTAAGCGTCACGAGAGACGGTGTTAAACTACCCCATGTCTCAAAGAACATAACATTACAATAATAATGAGCGTATACAACTTACAGAGCTCTAGTTATACCAACTGACTGCTGCAGATTCATTTCGGCATTGATAGTGGTGACATAGAAACACATAAATCTGAGTCTGAGGACGTGAACCGCTCTGGGTAGAACGTCACGGGTTGCCATCTCATAATTACGTTTACGTCATGGCGAGAACGCAGCATAAGCTCGTTGTTTTGGTTCAGGCGGAACTATAAAATGTGGCTGCTTGTCTGTTGAGTGGGATCCCTGAACCGTTCCTATTTTAGACCTTGATGCAGCTGAATTTTCCTTTATGCCAAAGAGATTTAAGCATTATGTAGTGCTTAGTTATGCCAGCTAATGTCATAATATGGCATTTGAAGTGACAGTCATAGTAGAACTATGGCAGGATTGTTTTATGAGGAGAACAGCAAGTCTTTGTGCTGCAGGGCATTGGGGTGTTTCTCTGGGCATTACGTATATTTCATTAAGCCACATGACGTCTGCAGGGAAACCACCAGCGACGCAACACCATGAATTAACCTCAGTCTATAGTGATTCACTGCTGACTCTGAACATGGACTTGTTTTGAACTCACCTCTGTTTTAGGTGTGATTGCCCAAGAAACTGAAAGATGTTTAGTGAGCTGTTTTGTCTAAATAGATATTTTATCGCAGCATCCTAACAGTAATAGACTTATTCATCCATTGAGTCATTTGAGAATCATTGAGCACTGTGGTGATGTGCAATGTATATTATGAGAAAATGAAACAGTTTTTTGACCTTTGATGTAAACCTGTTATTGGAGACCTCCAAAACTAAATTAGGAAACTTTAAAATAGCATAATAGGGGCACTTTAATGTTACATTCCCTTGTGTAGAGTTCTTGTTCCTTGTGTCTATTAAAGTTAAGTTAAAGGGATAGTTCACCCAAAAATGAAAATGTGATGTTTATCTGCTTACCCCCAGGGCATCCAAGATGTAGGTGTCTTTGTTTCTTCAGTAGAACACAAATGAAGATTTTTAACTCCAACCGTTGCGGTCTGCCAGTCGTATAATGCATGTCAATGGCAACATTTTAGACTATGAGAGTAAAAAAAACATATACATACGAATCCATATTAAACCCTGCGGCTCGTGACGTCACATTGCCATTGACATGCATTATACGACTGGCAGACCGCAACGGTTGGAGTTAAAAATCTTCATTTGATACATGCAACGCTGCTTAAGTATTTGTCCAAAATCAGGTATCTCAGAAGACAGTATGCCTATGACTCCTTAAAACGCAGCCTGGGAGCCCAGGAACAAAACGTAGGTTTCAAGATGAGATTAATGCATGTTATTAAAACCCTCAGCTTTGACATCAGCAAATACTGTTATCTAATGTTCATTGTTATAAATGGCGCCTGCGCACGAAAACAAGTTTTATGCCCTCCGAACTAACAAAGTGTTTTCTTCAGCATTTAAAATGTCTTACCAATTTTTATTGGGAGCTCACCATTCATTAAAATAGTCCAGAGATTGTAAAAATAGTTGCCTAATACATCTAGACTCTAACATTAGCAAATAGTACAGAGTTAAAAATTTAAGAAGGCAAAAATTAGAAACACATTTGCACAAACAATACGGCAGTTTCAGGAATTTAGGTTGGCGCAGGGAAAACTGAAGACTCTTTCAGCCCCTCTTAAAGGAAAGCAGACTGCAGACGAGTCTCTGGAGTGTTGGAGCATGTGGCTGATTGCATTCCTGGGAAAGAGAGCCACTCTTTTGAAGAGCAGTATTTTTCACTGACGGGATGGGATGTGAGCAGTAGAGCTGTAGGAGAATAGATTATGTAAGGGATCTTGGATTGTTTTAGCCGATGAAGGATCAGGAAAAGGTGTATCCAGTGGTCTGGTCTCATTCTCTCCTTCCTCTAGCGTGGCATTCTTCTCTCCAATATGTGTCCTCAGAAAGAGGTTATTGAACAGAGATTCGCTCGAGGAACAAAATGTCCTTTGTCGTAAACCTTTGAGAGTTATAATTTTATCATTTGATTGTCTTCTTTCAAAGAATTTCCTCAGTATTTAGCAGTTCTGGCTTAAGCAAGCATCACTTTTACTCATATATAAGAACCTTTGCAACAGGTATGACTGATTCCTCAAAAAGGAAAGTGTGCACTGATACTTTTCTAGATGATCAAATTTACTCTTTGTGTATGCCGAAACAGACTATAGACTTACACTAAAGGAGGGACCTGGACCATATCTATTGATCAGAATGTCATAGATACTTGGGGGTGGGCTTGACTCGTAAGGTTAAGGCTGCAATATATGAAAGCGAAAGCAAAGAACAAACTAATGTGATATAATTTCTAACAAAATCAGGCCAAAACTAAGGTTGTTTGGAGTTTGTTTCAGGAGTTCGAAACCATTTGCCAACATTTACTCTGTTTACTCTGGCTGGTAAACATCTTTGAACTGCCATTGGTCAATGGCGATGATGTTACAGGTAGGTGTGGCTCTGAGGCTCCACCTTCTTCGAGTAGTAATGGGAAGTTTCGGATAATTTTACTGACCTGGATCTTTGAATCTTGTTCATCAAAATTAACGAATCTTTTTCCGAGTCATTTGGTTCATTTCAGCAGAATATAATTAAAATGTTACATGTTAATCGCCAAATTCCCGAACACATACAAATTTTACATATAATGGCCAAATCCACTTGTGTGACCTTGATCACATTAAGAATAAGAAAAAAATGCAATGCAAGGACACGGACAAATTATAAGAAACAGAAATGATATTCATAGCTGAATGAAGACCCAGATAAGCAATGTCAGTTTACCTCACCTCCCAATCTGAGTTGTTCAATCATCACGTGACAGCCACATAAGCTGAGTTATGCAGTCTGTAGTACCGGATACAGAATTTATTAGTCCACGTCTCGAGTTTCAGGTTCGAGTCAATTTGTCACATAACTGTTTGTTGGATACAGTTTAAAGCACTACCAACTCTTTATTACCACATTCAATGTAATGGAAAAGAACCATCATGACAGAAATTAAAAAAAATTATAAATGGTAAGAAATAAAAAAGCTACAATTGAGACCAGAAATGCATCGTGTAACAATAAAAAAAACGGACTACTGGCTTGTTTGTAAGGATTTTTGGGAATTATTAAATAATTCTGTATCCAATACAGCTGTCACGTCACGTGACAAAAGAACTTACAGAAGCTATGGGATGTTGCGCATGGGCGGTCAACACAAAATGAACGAATCACACTCTGAGACAGTTCGTTGTTCCCGAGTCATATTAAAGATTCGTTCAAAATAAACGAATCGTTCATGACCAACCCATCACTATCTTCGAGGTGAAAATCGTCTAATTTCTTCTGTTCAGTCCGTTGAGGTCAGGCGTCCACAAGTAAAACATGAACACACTGGAGAGCTGCTTTATAGTAGAAAATTAAGTTGTAATTCTAATTGAAAGCGAGCCTGACACAGTTTTTCATATTTAATACTGTAAAGTCACTGCTTTTAAACAATATATTGTAAAGTGCTATATAAATAAATGTGATGTGACTGGAAAGCTGAATCTCAGAGCTGGTGCAAACATCCACATCTCTGTGATCAGATGCTTTCTGAACTGCTGTTTTCTCACCACTGTCATTTTGTTGCGTTTATTTTGTTATTGAGAGGAAAGCGCGCAGCACATATTCACATATCATCAAAACGTTGCTCTCAGCAGCGTGGACGGCATGGAGATGTTCGTTAAAAAAATATATCTCGGCAAAGGTATTTCCAACTTCTTTTTACCCCAAGCGAAGAATAAAAAAGAACTTTGACGCAAGTATAAGTAATAACCAACTATTAACTCTTTCCCCGCCAAACGCGGAATTTTCCGTTATTTGTGAAATATCGCTTCCCCGCCAAACACAGAATTTTCCGTTATTTATGAGAAAACGCTTCCCCGCCAAACACAGAATTTTCCTTTATTTATGAGGAAACGCTTCCCCGCCAAACACAGAATTTTCCTTTATTTGTGAGAAAACACTTCCCCGCCAAACACAGAATTTTCCGTTATTTATGAGAAAACACTTCCCCACCAAACACGGAATTTTCCGTTATTTATGAGAAAACACTTCCCCGCCAAACACGGAATTTTCCAGTATTTGTGAGATATCGCTTCCCTGCCAAACACTGAATTTTCCGTTATTTATGAGAAAACACTTCCCCACCAAACACGGAATTTTCCAGTATTTGTGAGATATCGCTTCCCTGCCAAACACTGAATTTTCAGTTATTTGTGAGATATCGCTTCCCCGCCAAACACTGAATTTTCCGTTATTTGTGAGAAAACGCTTCCCCGCCAAACACTGAATTTTCCGTTATTTGTGAGATATCACTTCCCCGCCAAACACTGAATTTTCCGTTATTTGTGAGAAAATGCTTCCCCGCCAAACACTGAATTTTCCGTTATTTGTGAGATACCGGTTCCCAGCCAAACACGGAATCAGCTTTTTGCTCAAAATTTTGCTTTTTTTTATGAAACCCTTATTCAAGTGTTGATAAAAGTAAGTAATGCATGAAGCTAGAATAAAACATTTGTATTTTTTTTTAAAGCAGAGGGTCTGTTCTTTCTTTTGATATATTGCATGCTCAGATATTCATACAACAAAATATTCTGGGGGACATTAAATTTTTGTAAAAATGATCAAAAACGCTGGCGCTGGCTGGCAAACACTGAATTTTCCGTTATTTATGAGAAAACGCTTCCCCACCAAACACGGAATTTTCCAGTATTTGTGAGATATCGCTTCCCTGCCAAACACTGAATTTTCCGTTATTTATGAGAAACCGCTTCCCCGCCAAACACTGAATTTTCCGTTATTTGTGAGAAAATTTAGTTTGTCAATAATTAATTAAACAACAGAATGCTTTGAGTGTGGAGCATTTCCTTTGCAAATAACTATAAGCATTCACGTGCTGCTTTCCTGGATTTATGTGGGATTTCTGTTGGCGACGCACTTTTAAGATGCTGCATCATTCAAAATTCATACTGTTTGACACACAGGTCCACAGAGATGTGTGTGTGTGGTTAGTCACGTTTGGCCTTTATAGCACATTGTTGGTTTGATGAAGTATACAAATGATGTGTATGTGTGTGTGTGTGTGTGTGTGTGTGAGTTCTTGCATGTTGTTATATGTCAGTTAAAAGCTGAGAGGATTTTCAAGTCACATGCAAGTCACATACATGTTTATGTATATAGGTCATGTATAGACCCACGTGGAAAGTTTGTTAGAGGTAGTGATCATTGCCCAGCTGGTAGTACTTTATTGTACAGTCCTGTTCCGCATGTACATACTCTGTAGATATTGTAGTAATTACAATAACTGGGGGAAAAAAACTACTCTACCTTCTCTTGAATCTAACCACACTCAGTATTTTCTTGGGTAAGTACAGTGCTTAATTTGAGCCAGATCCTCTCCCGGAAAATGTCAGATTTTGGATTTTTGCGTTCTGCCAATTGTTTTTAAATGATCCCGGCATTAACAAGTGCATTATCCTACATGGTGACAGTGCGTGCATTTGTGTGAGAGAGACAGAGCCAGCGCAGGCTTATGCAGATGTATTGGGAGGTTATGCTTTGCTATTGGCCCTCAACATATAAGCCTTGACCAATCAGCTTTCTTAAGTTCAAAGTCACTCTCATTAGTTGGTATTTACGGCTTATTGTTTTGCACCCAGTGAACGGTGGGATGTTAAATATACCTGACGAATTATTCTAATAAAAATAAGTTAATATCGTAAAGCTGATGGTGTTTCTGATCAAAAGAGATCCTGAGAAGATGAAACTGCACCCCTGGACAATTCTGCTACTAATCAGGATAGCGGCAGACACGAGCAACGGGAGTTAGATCAGTCAGAAATCAAATGTAATAAAGAGTCAACAGCGTCGTCGGAGAGAGAGATTATCACTGATCAACTGAATGATGTTTGGTCAGAAGAATAATACACCAGGCTGTAGTTTGGGCTATGAATGATGCTCTTCTCGTCATTGTATGTTAAACGCCAAAAGTGACAAAGAAAGAAATCATCATAAACTAGTCTGTGTTAGTTGTTTGCTATGTTCCACGTGCTCTGAAGCCACACATTAGCTTTGATTGAGGACATAAATATAAAATACAGCTGAAAATCTTCCCCTCCAGTGGACTGAACTCATGAAGCACTTTCACAAATCAATCTCAAAATGAGTTCAACACATTGACTGCAGTGATCCAGTTGCAGCAATTCTTGCCCTGGTTGCATCAAACCTAGTCTCACGTTGCCAGACCTTCAGACTGACGGGTCTGTACTCTGTCGCAGCTTTCATTGGTCGAGGACCGCCCAAGAGACATTTGACTGACATGTAAAGCAACCAATCACAGTTCGTTTTGTTCTGCGTCATATTTAGGGGCGTGAAAATGTCGATGTCCCTGCAGTAACAGACCGGCGTGCATCTAAAAAATTATTCATTCAAGAACGTTGTGCAAGTTTACTGTAACAATGGAGCTGTGAACTTCTCATAGTTTTGAAAATCCAGTGTTTAGTTGATCCTGGTAAGCGCTCATTGTCACAGTTGTAAACATGACGGTGTTCTTCTTCCACGAGAGAGTTTGGCGTCACAGCATTTGTTTCTAGGCGGACCGTTAAAAAACGCAACACGCACATCTCGCGGACGTCCTGTAGAATTAAACCTATCAGATGATGACTTCGAAACTCCTGAAGTGTTTCCAGATAAGTGTGCCATATGCATCAGACGTTCAGCCAACGGTCCGTAGGCGTGACGTCTGAGGCTGAGACTACATCAGACCCCTTAAGCCTTTAGTTATATAATTCTTAGTCTCGCGTAGCCAGACCTTCAAACTTACGGCAGAAAGTCTGGACTCTATCGCACTTTCATTGGCCAAGGACCGCCCAGAGGCCGTCTGACTGACATGTAAAGCAACCAATCACAGTTCGTTTCGTTCAGCGCTTCTCAACGTTGGGCAAGTTTACTGCAACAATGGCGCCACGAACTTCACATACTTTTGAAAATCCAGCGTTTAGTCGTTCCTGGTAAGCGCTCATTGTCACAGTTGTAAACACGACAGGCTTTCTTATTCCATGAGGGGGTTTGGCTTCACAATGGCTTTGGATCCAGGCATATTGTTAAAGAACACGCAACACACGTCTCCCGGAAATCCTGGAGAAATCAAGCAATTAGATGACGACTTTTCCAATTTTGTGTGCCTTATGCATCAGATGTTCAGCCAACGGTCTGATGGCTAAGACATAGTTTGTTTCGAATTATTACTGAGAGTTTTCTTTTTTTTATTTCTTATGCATTTTTGCCTTTTATTATGACAGGACAGTTAGTTGTTAGGAAGCGAAGTTGGAGAGAGAGAGGGGGACAGGATCGGGAAAGGTCCACAAGCTGGGACTCGGGATGCCCGAAGCGCAACTAAGGGTTTTCTTAAAGTCACCACGAAATGGAAGTTACGCTAATCTTTTCTTCCCTATTTTGACGTATATCTGAATGAAATGTCTTCTGGAATGAGAACAAATGTATGATTGGCTTGATTTTGTCTGTGGGGAATTGATTGGATGGTTGTGGTTTGCTATTGGTGGATCTCATGTGAGTGACCGGTTGCTCCGCCCTCGTCATCAGAGAAGAAAACAGATGAGCTGCAAGACAGAGGGGAAGTTCTTTTGATCAAAGATTACAAAGCACCTGAATTTAAAACAAAAATAATTTATATTTATAAATACTTCAATTTATAATAAACAGTGCAATATTCCATAAAACAATAAGAATCGTCCATTTTGATTTCATGGTGACTTTAACTTTGCGATTGCTGTAACTGGCTACTGTTATATGAGTGAGTCATTTAAAGGTGCGTTTTTGCATTTGATTTCTATTTCTACAGCAAGGGAATGGGTATGTGCGTAGTGAAATCTCCAAAGAAACGGAAATATCAAATATGTTCCGATTAGCTGTGCGTATTGGCACATTTTACAAAAATTTCACATTCAGTCCAGACACAGACACAGTACCTGACGCTGGAATGTGTCTGGTTAGGAAATGACTGATCTAGAGTTCAACAGCAAGCCCAAACTAGCATCTCTGTGCATGATTGCCTGTGGACGCGTGGCAAACACAGGTTTGACATTATTTGTAAAGTGTAGCAATGTCACAGCTCATATTCCTGACAGCTGCTCTATTGTGAGTAAGAGGCTCTTTAAGCGTGAATCAGCGCACAGCCGCAATTGAGGGCTTCACCTGTGTTATGTCACCGCCAACACCTCATTCAACACTTCATTACTATCAACAATCTGCTGTGGGTGGAAATCACTAATTGCTAGGTTTGATATGTGAACTGTTTATTCCAGAGCTAATTACAAAAACACTTTTCTTTTGTATGAATTTCTATGAAGACTTAAATCTGCTTAAATCGTCATTGGACTTCAAAGAACACATTTTGTTGACGTTTGAAGCAGAAAGTAACACAAATTTCAAACTAAGATTCCTAGGTTTCTTCATAGACGAATAGTGTTTATTTCACAACCTCTTCTAAATAGCCAAATGATTTCACATTTCTTCTAGGTGTTTCTATGAAATGAGGATTTATGCTCATGAACACAGAGTATAGGATCTTATAGGTCACTGTGAGAAAACTGTGCCATTTCTCTAATGCAATTTGATTATATTATTGATATATTTTCCCACCACAAGCACAGAGTAATAAAAAACCCTTAAAAAAGGTGAAATGCATGGCACTTATTACCAGCTTCACTTATTACTAACCGATTTATTACTAAATTGACTTTATTTCTGTCAGACGTCTACAGAAGTTCTTATTGAGAATTAACAGAGGTTAATAGACTGAGGTTCAGATGTTGATGTTTGGTTGAAAATGTTTGAAGTCACCATTATGGTGATCAGTGTTTGCTTTAGTTGTGCAGTTTGACTGGACTTTTAAACATTAGTGTTTGATTCCCTGATCATATTCAGAGTCTGTTCTTTGTATAGATATCATGTTATTAATTTCACGTTATATATTGTAATAGTCCTGTGATAGTCCTAATCTGAGGGATTGTGCACCAAAAAGTTTTAAAGATACACAGAGACATTAAAGAATCAGCGTAGGGATCACAATAACAGTGACATGCTTCATGCTGCAATGCACTGTGGCATTAAGCATGTCAGAATAGCTGAGATTCATATGCTGAGTATTGATGTCTGAGTGAGTCTAATAGATGTAGGACTTGTTTAGATGGACAAAGTAGAATTACAGGTTTGCTATAAATAATAATACAAAATGGTCACGTATCAAAAGATTAGATTCTGGATGACATCAGTGAAATAGACCACTATATGATGATTATACACTCACCTAAAGGATTATTAGGAACACCTGTTCAATTTCTCATTAATGCAATTATCTAATCAACCAATCACATGCCAGTTGCTTCAATGCATTTAGGGGTGTGGTCCTGGTCAAGACAATCTCCTGAACTCCAAACTGAATGTCAGAATGGGAGAGAAAGGTGATTTAAGCAATTTTGAGCGTGGCATGGTTGTTGGTGCCAGACGGGCCGGTCTGAGTATTTCACAATCTGCTCAGTTACTATGATTTGCACGCACAACCATTTCTAGAGTTTACAAAGAATGGTGTGAAAAGGGAAAAACATCCAGTATGCAGCAGTCCTGTGGGCGAAAATGCCTTGTTGATGCTAGAGGTCAGAGGAGAATGGGCAGACTGATTCAAGCTGATAGAAGAGCAACTTTGACTGAAATAACCACTCGTTACAACCGAGATATGCAGCAAAGCATTTGTGAAGCCACAACACGCACAACCTTGAGGCGGATGGGCTACAACAGCAGAAGACCCCACCGGGTACCACTCATCTCCACTACAAATAGGAAAAAGAGGCTACAATTTGCACGAGCTCACCAAAATTGGACAGTTGAAGACTGGAAAAATGTTGCCTGGTCTGATAAGTCTCGATTTCTGTTGAGACATTCAGATGGTAGAGTCAGAATTTGGCGTAAACAGAATGAGAACATGGATCCATCATGCCTTGTTACCACTGTGCAGGCTGGTGGTGGTGGTGTAATGGTGTGGGGGATGTTTTCTTGGCACACTTTAGGCCCCTTAGTGCCAATTGGGCATCGTTTAAATGCCACGGCCTACCTGAGCATTGTTTCTGACCATGTCCATCCCTTTATGACCACCATGTACCCATCCTCTGATGGCTACTTCCAGCAGGATAATGCACCATGTCACAAAGCTCGAATCATTTCAAATTGGTTTCTTGAACATGACAATGAGTTCACTGTACTAAAATGGCCCCCACAGTCACCAGATCTCAACCCAATAGAGCATCTTTGGGATGTGGTGGAACGGGAGCTTCGTGCCCTGGATGTGCATCCCACAAATCTCCATCAACTGCAAGATGCTATCCTATCAATATGGGCCAACATTTCTAAAGAATGTTTTCAGCACCTTGTTGAATCAATGCCACGTAGAATTAAGGCAGTTCTGAAGGCGAAAGGGGGTCAAACACAGTATTAGTATGGTGTTCCTAATAATCCTTTAGGTGAGTGTATCTTTATCATCAAGTAGAAAATATCATCTGATCACATTTTCTCTTGCTGTTCTTGCCATAACAAACACAGTTACAGCAGTCAGAGAAAAACTAATGTTTAAAAGTCAAGTCAAACTACCCAACTAAAGCAAACACTGATCACCATAATGGTGACTTCAAACCAAACTATTATTTTCAATAAAACATCAACATCTAAATTTCTGTTAATTCTCAATATGAACTGCTATAGACGAATAACAGAAATAAAGTCAGTCTGGTTAGTAATGTGTGAAGCTGGTAATGCTGTTTGTGGAGTTGTTTAATCCTCCTCTGCTGAGACCTTCAGAGATTTAATGTGCTTCCATACATTTCACCCTTTTTACAATTCTTTCTTTCTTTCTTTCTTTCTTTCTTTTACAGTGCAGTGCTTATTCCAACCAAAATTCAATGTCTTTCTAACGTTGGAGCTTGACGTCAAACAAACGTTGGGTTTAGATGTCAACCCGAGCTTTCATTTTCAACCGAAATATGACGTCTGACTGACGTTGGATTAGTTGGAGTCCAACGTCTTCCTGATGTCTCATTGACATACTGTGCTTGCTGGGAAAGTTCACTCTAGTACATTTTGGTAGTATCACCAAATCAGTGTACCTTTTGTAATGAATCATCATATCGTATCGCTATGATTTTCCCATTACAGAGTTGAAATATTGAGGTTGAGGACAAGTGTAAAGACTGTAAGAGAAATACATTTATGACTGAACCATGTGGTCAAAAATACTTTGATCAAACCATTATCATAAGAGGAATGTCACAGTGTAAGAGGATTGGAAAATAAATGGGGGCCAAAGACAATCTCTGCATATTCTCAGAAAATAACTTTTCAATGAATAAATATTAAAAGGTTTGATCAAGCTATCGATTAAACTATTTAGGGAGCATTTTATTTTATTCTATAACCTATTAAAATGTAATGCTGATTAATGGGGGCACAAAAGTTGTCTAATATTTCGATGAAAGTGAAATCTAAATCGAATGAATCTTAGTAAAGTAATGATAAGATTATATAAAACATTTTAATGTTAATTAGATGAGTCATTGGGACCCACACAGCAGCTGTTGTCCCAGAGCATCTCACAGATTATTGAAATGTGTCTCAGATTATCTTCATTTAAACACTTCATCATTGGGCCAGCTCTCTTCCTCTACATCTCCACAGCTGGACTTAAACTAACAACGGCCTCTCCATAGTTTATAATTAAACCCCAAAGTCCCAAGGAAATTCAGGATGAAGGAATTCAGTTCACAAGGAATGAATAAAACACTAGTGTCAGAGCGACTGAAGAATGTCTAAGCAATAAAGAGCTGCCAGGACCGGACGTCGCCCACGTTTCAGCCATAATAGCGCGACAGAGTGATTTTGTCTTTGCGTCCCCTCTCAACCAACAGAGCATGTGCAGTAATTCCCCCTTCCTCAGATCCAGATGTGGTGTCTGGACAGACGGGGCCAATATAAACAGGCCTGTTAGGTGTCCGGCAGCCCAGTTTGTCTCATTCATGGCTCTCTATCAGACAAGCTCTAAACTCATTTCCTGCCTGAGTCATTGCAGGCCTCGGGGATTTCAGAAAGGAGCTCTCACTGTCCCATCTTATGGGACGCACTGATGCCCCATGCTAACGGAGAGCTGCACCTTAGATTGACAAGGGGATTTTATTTTTGATTGGATTCATTCCATTACTAGAAAGAGATGAGTGATGAAATCCAGATGATCCTGTCACGCAGAAATGTTATTATCATTCAGAGCCATTCTATTAAACAGATAAAAATTTGAGCCGCAACAGGGTTAGGTGGTGTCCAGACAGGTAGAGCTGAGGTTCCTCTGACCTTAGTCTCGTTTAGCCAGACGTCTGACTATCGGCTTAAAGTCTGGCCCTCATTGCAGGTTATTCTACTAGGACAGGAAGAGACACAGTGAATTAGATGTCTGAAAGACGGATGCCTTGGAAAGAGTGCGCTCTAGAAAAAAACAAACGGTTTTCTTAACCTGCAAACATTTGTGCTTTTCATATACATCCTCATTGCAACATATCACCCCCTTCACAGCATTCACAGGATACTCTCTGATGTAATATATAATCTGTAAGTGGACTAAATCTGAAGTCAGATACAAATTTTAAAACAATATGGAATAAACTGATAGACATTTCAGTATCTTGCCACTAACTGACTTTCATATCTGCAGTCTGGCACTTTGTTAACATGACTTTGATCCCAAAAATCAGAAATCACATAGCCGCAGACCAGTCAGGGTGCCCATGCTGACCCCTGTCCACCGCTGAAAGCACCAACAGTGGCACGTGAGCATCAGAACTGGACCACGGAGCAATGGAAGAAGGTGGCCTGGTCTGATGAATCATGTTTTCTTTTACATCACGTGGATGGCCGGTGCGTCACTTACCTGGGGAACACATGGCATCAGGATGCACTATGGGAAGAAGGCAAGCCGGCGGAGGCAGTGTGATGCTTTGGGCAATGTTCTGCTGGGAAACCTTGGGTCCTGCCATCCATGTGGATGTTACTTTGACACGTACCACCTACCTAAGCATTGTTTTAGACCATATACACCCTTTCATGGAAACGGTATTCCCTGGTGGCTGTGGCTCTTTCAGCAGGATAATGCGTCCTGCCACAAAGCAGAAATGGTTCAGGAATGGTTTGAGGAGAACAACAACGAGTTTGAGGTGTTGACTTGGCCTCCAAATTCCCCAGATCTCAATCCAATCGAGCATCTGTGGGATGTGCTGAACAAACAAGTCCGATCCATGGAGGCCCCACCTCGCAACTTACAGGACTTAAAGGATCTGCTGCTAACATCTTGGTGCCAGATACCACAGCACACCTTCAGGGGTCTAGTGGAGTCCATGCCTCGACAGGTCAGGGCTGTTTTGGCAGCAAAAGGGTGACCAACACAATATTAGGACATTTGGTCATGATATTATGCCTGATCAGTGCATAGGGGATAGGGAATGATTCAGAGAGTGTAAATATGTAAATACGCTGCAGCTCTGGTCCTGAGTAGGGTTGGGTATCGTTAAAATTTTAACGATTCCGATTCTGCTTATCGATTCCGATTCTTATCGATTCCTAATTTAGATTCCAGTAGGGTAATAAAAAAAAAAGATAAAAAAAAAAAATTATTATTAGGCTATTATTGCAAAACATTTCATTGTAGCTGAATACCATGAACAAAATTCAACAGGCTAGCAAAATATATATATATATATATATTAACCGACTGTGTTTACGAGAGTATTTCGACATTTTTGTGTGTATTTGTCCATTCGCATGCTGTGCAAAAAGACGAGGAAGAGAACTCAGTTCATTATCGTGCACTATTCATTCACTATGAGAAGCCGTTCTGTGTTCACGTGTGTGTGCAGCGTGTGTGTGTGTCTGCAGCACAGAAAACAGCGTGTGTGGCATGCGCGTGTAGCGGTTAAAAACCAAGCTCAACGGCTCTGGCCGAGCTGTGATATACACTAAACGCTATTGGCTATTTTAAAAAAGGGGTGGAGCTGTTCAATATGTCCCACCACGTCTTCCTGTTTCAGTGGAAATTACGTCAACACATTGAATAACGCTGCGCGTTTCAAGGCACTTCAGTGGGACTTTATGTTCACAGTCTTGTACCTTTGTACTTTCGTCAGATTTTCAAATACTGTTTTGCTTCAAATCAAAGTTTGTAATGTTATGATTCACATTGTTGCTGGTTGGCTTGGTTCATGGCTAATAATGCTTTATTAAAGACTATTTTACAATCCCTATGGGAGAAATTAATGGAAAAAATTGTTCCGTAACCAGCAGCGCTGAAAAAGTGGACGGGCGCTAATGCACCCTTATCTGAATTACATTTGCCATAAAAAACACGTTTTTACCAAGAATTTGACAAAAAAGAGGTTTGTATGTGTCTGACAGTTCAGTAAGCTTTAAAGCTTTAAGAACAAAATGGCGGATAGCAACAGCGATTTGATTGGCTGTTTGGGCTGTCAGTCTGTTATCTGTCATAAGGTCAATTTCAGCCAGCTCTTTGTGTTCGGTATGCACCAGAAGATGTGCCAGTGGAAAGACCAATATTAATTAATTTGTATTTCAGCGAAAATAATCACACATTACTTGATGCAATGTTTCACAGTAAAGCATCTGTTGATCTCATGGCATACCTGCAGGTATATTGTCCTTTTGCAAGTTGTGATAGATGCCATGAGGATACTGACGTGGAGTCAGTGCTGATGGTTTAATGCAGCCGTACCTGAGCTTAAACTTTAGTCACATTATTAACCCATATGAGAGCTAAACCAGCACAAGAAATCAGATGCAGGCAAACCATTAATTACATGAGAAACAGCACAGAGCCTCTGCCAAAAATACTAATCTAATTTGTGAACGGGAGCATGACACAGGATGAGCTAAATATAGGAGCGTCAGGATATTTTCTCACATGCTAAAGGAAAAGGAAGCTTTCTCTTTAAAATCATTTTGGAAATGGACTCAAGATGTCAGCGTGAAACGCAAGCTATGAATAAGGCATTGTGAGGGTGCGAGGTTTCTTCTGGAGTGAGCTGTTATTGAATTACGTCACGTGGGTGAATTAAATCAACTTTGTGCTTTTGTTTTGGTTGCATTCTTAAATATGTGAAGCACCTCTAAGGTGGATATGCACTGAGGATTGTTGCTATTTCAACTGTGAAAAAAACACAACTTAATGGAACAGATTGTAAAATCAAGTCAGTGGCAGGATAGTAGTTAGTTGTGTTTGCTAAGTTAAGCATTTGCTATCACTATTGCTAGTAGTTAGGGTTGGTGATTTGAACAAACTCTTAAGTATTAGACTTCAGCCGTCCCACACCAATTGTGCTTGAATAATATCACATGCTGTGTGCCTTGTTATCTAAGGATCTAACATTTCTTGCTATTGCTTTTTCAAGTGATCAGACTTAACATTGTTGCCTTGTGGATGAATAAGCAGGCAAAATAATCAATGGACTTACACTTGAATAAAGTTTTTTCAGTGAATGGAAAATGTTTGTAGAAAATGTAAAGATTTAGGTTAGAATTAAACTTAAACATATCAAAGTAATTTGTATTTTGTTAATGCAGCTGTCACAGATCTATATCCTCCATCTTAAAATAAATCTAAAACGTTTCCTTCTGAACAAAACACAATAACATGTTTTCTTTGTGTCAGATGACTTTTCCAGACTAATGATCTGTGCAGACTCACATATGGCAGAGGCTTGAGTATCATCAGCAGAATGAACAGCACAGATCTTTTCATCAGGTTTAGCAGATTTAGTGGTTAAGGCTTTCGAGCTTGTAAACGGTTGATTCCTGGTTTGAGCCCAATAAGGGAATGGCCCGTGAGCAAGAAACATTATCTTTTTGATCAAGACACTAACCTCAGAGAGACTGAGCCTGGTGAAGAAGACTGAGGATCCGTTTACACGACACCATTTTCAACTAAAAACTGAAAACTTTTTATGCATTTGGGCCGTTCATTTACACAACATTTTGGGCATTTTGGGAAAACTATGTCGCCATTACGTATTCAGTCTATAGGCGCGTAGTGTTTCTTTACAAAGCGGCATTGCCGTCTACTGGCTTGGCATGAATAATACAGTGTTTTTAGTCGATTCCGGGGATTGTTTTGACAACATTTGACAACATGGTGTAACTCCTACCCTGAGTCTAGTAAGTTCATGGTGCAGATTTGGAAACAATCTCAACTTGTCCTGCTTTTGTGGCTATAAATAAAGATTGTGAGTCATCATTGAAACCAGCTCACCTAAACAGACTCAACTGCCACTCCCAATTGAGAGTAAACAATCTCATTATGTCAAGATAATATCCAGTAGTGTCACGAGTAAATAAAGCAATGAGCTCGAATGATCACAAATAATTTTATTGTTATTAATCATTTATTGTTATAGTATGTAGTCATTGAAGCAATGTTGTGGATGGCTGCTAAAAAATTGGATGACTAGTTACTTCCTACAACTTAATTCTGAAAAAACAGAATTTTTAATTATTGGACAAAAAACCTCTGCATGTAGTAACCTAGAATACTGTCTAACACTTGATGGCTGCTCTCTCAAGTCCTCGTCGTCAGTTAGGAACCTGGGTGTGCTCTTTGATACCAACCTCTCATTTGAAAGACACGTTTCTAGCATCTGTAAAACTGCATTCTACCATCTTAAAAATATATCTAAATTACGGCACATGCTTTCAATGCAAAATGCTGAACAGTTAGTTAATGCGTTCATGACCTCAAGGCTAGATTATTGTAATGCTCTACTGGGTGGTTGCCCTGCTCGCTTAATAAACAAACACCAGCTGGTCCAAAACGCAGCAGCTCGAGTTCTTACTAGAACCAGAAAGTATGACCATATTAGCCCGGTTCTGTCAACACTGCACTGGCTCCCTATTAAACATCGCATACATTTTCAAATCTTGCTAATTACTTACAAAGCACTAAATGGTTTAGCTCCCCAGTACTTGAGCGAGCTCTTAACGCATTATACTCCATCACGTCTATTGCGGTCTCAAAACTCTGGCCAGTTGATAATATCTAGAATATCAAAATCAACTGCAGGCGGTCGATCCTTTTCCTATTTAGCACCTAAACTCTGGAACAGCTTTCCTAGCGTTGTTCGGGAAGCAGACACACTCTGTCAGTTTAAATCTAATATAAAAACACATAAGGTGTAATGGTTTTTCTATGCAGTTGCTGTAGTGTTGCTAATGTAGTGATGCACATAACCAAATAAGCTTGTCACTACATCAAGTAGTGACCTACAACTACTCTAAGTATATCCAACTTTACTGGTTCACAAATAACATTGAATGATTAAATTGTGAATTTGACTGATCCAGATTATTAAACTTGCAGCAGTTAACAAGGGAGTCAAGTGAACAATAAACACTTGATTTGGTCTTGTCCCGCTCAAATGAGCCAAGATCCGAAAATAATATGATATTCTAAGACCAAGTGTGCTCCTACACTCTCAAAAGGATGTGTTAAAAACAACACAATCTGTGTTATTTCTTAACACACCTGTGTGTCTAGTTAAGGACAACACATTTTGTGTTAGTTTTAACTCATCCAGTGTGTTATTCTTCTTAACACAGACAGTGTGTTAAAATATTTCACACACTAATGTGTCATAAATCACACAGGTTTGTGGCAGATGTGCTTTAATCAGTTTAACAAAATGAATGCAATACAAAGCATTTAAATATAATATATATATATATTAAAACTTGTATTTTAGTCAATATTCACGTCATTTGAATTTCATAGACATTTTAAACATATTTATATTTTGTATATAAACTGAAAACCCCGTACCAGCAAGCACGAGAGGTCGCTGTGTCATCGGTGAACGACTTGACCGTCTAAAAAATTCACAAACAACAAAAAAAGATGCTTTTTTATAGTTTCTAATAACAAATAAATCCAAATACATGACATATGAGCATTCAAGTTGTTCACCGATGAATAAAAAGGGATAAATTACCTAAAAATATTTTGAGGAGAAACTGCGAAAGTCAGTAAGCAGGAGAGGACACTAACTGTGTAAACGCACCTTGGCTGTCTAAAAATTTCACAAACAACAAATAGAGACATTTTTTTAATAGTTTCTAATAACAAAATACCTGACATGTGAGCATTCAAGTCGTCCAACACATTCAACATAAAATTACACAAAATGTGTTAAAATAGCCCTAACACAAAAATTGTGTAAAACATTAACACATCCTTTTTGAGTGTAATAATTAATAATAATGTCAAGCTGAGCTCTAAGGTCTAACTTATTTGTGTTGCATTAGAGTAATATTGTATTAGTGTTTCTCTAATTTAACTTAGGTACAGGGTTTGTGTACACCGTCCACCACGAACAAACATTTCATAATTAATTTCTCTTGCCATTGCTGGTGTTGTATTGTCTGTGCATTATAGTGAAGACAACTCCGAACACATTTCCTATCATGTATGCCTATGAAAGATGAGCCAATCAGAGTAAGTATGGGGCGGAGCGACACGTGTAGCCCCACCCCATTCTGCAGAGAGACTCCGCCCACACGCTCTTCTAATTGGCTGTGATCTTTGATTGATTTGGTAGTCGTGTCTGGCGTGGACAGACAAATGACTTGTCGCTTGAGTATTATCACTTCGCGTCTTTTTAGAACATGGTGTGTCTCCATTTAATGGTTGATACAACATTTACACAAACTTAACCGAGCCAATCAGAGAAAGTATGGGGCGGAGCGGCACGTGTAGCCCCGCCCCATTCTGCAGAGAGACTCCGCCCACACACTCTTCTAATTGGCTGTGATCTTTGATTGATTTGGTAGTCGTGTCTGGCGTGGACAGACAAATTACTTGTCGCTGGAGTCTTATTGCATCGCGTCTTTTTAGGACATGGTGTAACTCCTATACTGTCTCCATTTAATGGCTGATACAACATTTACACAAACTCAACTCCACACTTCACGATGAAACTTGAGCTTGTTGAATATATGGTGAGTTTCACCATCAGACCAAACACAGGCCTGAACACTCATGATAACAGAATTCACTCGAGGCTGATGTCAGTTCATGGCAGAGGCGGTTAAACTGGTTTTACCTGAACAGTTGGTCGGTGTAAGTATGCAAACTATGTGGGTTTCTTGAGCAGCGCATGTGGAATAAACACAGTCTATCTGACTCTTCGCATTGGTTTCCTTGGGGAAATCATTCTTCTGACACTTTTCCAATGTGGTCCGTTTTGTGGAACGTCTACCATGCCACATAAAGAACAACACACATGGGCCGAGAGTGATGGTACGTACTGCATATACTGTGAAAATGTCATGCTATGTAGATACCGTGATACTGGACTCATGACTCATGGACACATGACTCTTTCTTTGTAAGTGGGGCCATAGTGTGGAAATGTGTGGTGTAAGTGGGTTACACCATGATAAGGCAGCTCTGTGTTTGTGTGGTTGCTGTTTTTACATGCTGTAAGTTGTCTAATCGGCACGGCAGACGGGCAGAGACATCCTCTCCATTGTCCCGAGGCAGTCCTGGACAATATCAGGATGTCTATCCAAGACTTTTCTTCATTAGATCCCAGTCTCCACAACGGCCCGTAGAGCCTCTGATCTGATCTCTGATTCTCTTTTAAGGCTTTTGTTAGATGGTCAAATTCTTTTTCTTATCCCAGTAGAGACAACTGTAAGTAACCCATTTGTAGGTTGTTTTCCCTAAAAGTTGTAAATTTTGAGTGTACGTGTCTACAGAGGACAAAATGTAGAAAATGCATTCGCGCTTGGATTTCAGGAGAGCACAGCAGGTTTTAAGCAGCCTTAGCAGTCACAAGACTGAGTCTGGAAGCGATGGGAATTCTTGAGCGAGGTTTAGATTAATCTGTGGGCTGCTGAGTTGTTTCACCCTTTGATCCCTTGTTAGTGGTGTTGTTCAAGAGAGACAGGGAATGAAATGGTGGATGGGAATACGTATGTGGAAATGCCTGCCATGTATCCACTGCAGTCGTTGTGCTGTTTGTAGAGACCAGCTCACATTTTACAATCTAGTGAAAATATGTAGAACATGTGGTGTTTTTATGGCAATTGTTTGCGATTTTAAAATGCAATTTATTATTATTATTATTATTATTTTTTTAAAGTACAGGTTTGCTGTGCTTGTTTGTAGAGCTGCCAAAAAATCATATTGTGGTTATATATCAATGATATGATTATTATACAATTATTCTGGTTAGTATCATTATTAAATCAAAAATATTGAACAAAATAAGAAGTTACAGGTGTGAAACCTCCCCCGGACCACGGTCTGGACCAAACAGACAAAATTTGGTCCGAGGTCTCAGTCCGGATCAAACCGAACAATGGTTTGGTTTGTTTCGAGTGTGAAAGCATTTTCTGTATGGTTCAGACTTTCAGACCATTTACAGGAAGCCCGCGTAGCCTAAACAACTGTATGGAAAATATGTACTGGCAAATGGAGGTGCCAGGGCTTGCAGTAAAACCGCCAGCAGGTAAAATTTACCCATGCACATGATTACTGTTTTGATATGGCTAAAAAACTTATGATGTCACTGTATTATGCCACTGTCTTCACAAAGTAATGTCTAGAGTCATTATTTTTAGTCATCAACTATGTTTTTGTCCTGTTGTTTTATGCTATTTTAAGCAGGTTACACTAATCACTTTTTGGTGAATATAGGCGAAAACAGCCTGCAATGACAAGGAGAATTAGATGGAAATAAATACATATTTGGGTGGTGTAATATTATAATAAAATGTCGTTAATCACATATTAAGATAACCCATGTTATTTAAATGACTAAAATACTCTTAATAGACAAATTCAAGCGCAGTTTCACCTAATTAATTATTCATTTGTTTAGTTGTATCATTTATAATTTGAATAAGAGAACAACACCAATAAACTTGGAGTAATCATGAAAATGGTTTTATTCATTACATCATAGATCGGAAAATTTTAGGAAATTTGTGTTAAACATGATCATTTTAAAAATAAGCTGAAATAATGCCGACTAACGGCTTCAGCAGAAGCAAATACAATGGATTAACAACCTCGTAGCTCACAGTCAGGCTGTCTTTAAAGGTTTATAAGTTATTGTTAAAAATCTATTTCCCTGTGAAGAAAATGAATGGAGTTTTTACTTCCGGAACCCGACTGTTGCACTCTATAGTTGCTAGGGTAATGCTAGGTGGTTGTTAGGGTGTCTGGTTACAGTGTTCTGTAGCGGGTCAAGTTTCATTGCAGGTCTTCGTGGTTCTCTTGCTGAGTTATGTCTGGTTGAACTGACCTATATGATGGAATTTAAGCTCACACACTTCACACGCCAAAGTCACAATGAAAAAGGCCAATTCTTTTGGCACGCAACTTTCTTTTTTCCCCTGCCTTGTTAGGTTATAGGTCGTGTTTAATGCATTAGAGCCACAGTGATGATATCAAATGACTTCCTGCATGTGCACTCACTAACACACAGGGTGCGTTTGTCACAGAGCCCAATAGCCCAACAACCCAAGACATTTGCCTCTTTTATTCTGCCATGGGAATCCTCTCAGATGATGCAGGATTTCTGTGCTGTAGACGTAGGTTTGCCTGTGGGGGATCGTTCGATAAAAGCCGCTTTATGCACTGTCAAAGAAAGCCCAGAAAGCATTGTGTGCAGCCAGGACATGGTTAGTGTCATCATTTTTGTCTTTATGGAAAACATTCATTGTTTCCTTGAACCCTTGTTTTCCAAGTTGGCCGAAGCCGCAGTCACCCCTCTATAGACGTCCCAGGCCATCAGAAAGATATAGGAACTCTTTTTTTTTTTTGGGCCTAAAAAGGGTTTTAGCTGTTGACAACAGAGTATGAAGTGAAAATAGGAGATGAAATTCAAAGCAGCTTAGTGGAGTGATGCAGATGGGATTTCTCTTCCCAAGCAATGGATCCAGGAAGCTGGCAGAGAGAGAGAGCGCTTCAGCAGAAATAGAGGAGTGACCTACTTCCTCTGGCTGCCGGATCAATCTTCACACACAACCTGAGGAGCCTTCACACAGTTTCTGTTTTTGACGAAATTATGTCCTTTCCATTTAGTTGAGACGATGCCATTTTAGTTAATTTTACATGGATTGGACTGAAAACGACACTGATGACGATGTGAATCAATGTGAATGAGTTTGCATTTGGTCTTTAAAATAAAGTGTTTTTTGTAAGAAATCTTCTACTATTATGTGTGCGAGCTCCTCTCCTAGTTCAATATAAGTAAAAAGGTGAACACTGAAAACCTGAGACACCCGTAACAACAGGGAGCACCAAATAAGTGTAAATCAAGTGTAAACGAGTCTTCAAAAGAAAAGCTTACCGTCTAAGAGTGACTGTCATGTTTTCGTGCCTCACTGATGGTACCAAACTTCCCCCATTCGTGATTTTAAAACTTAAGACGGTACCCAGATTTCACACTACAATAAGATTTCACTTCTACTGTTATTGACATTTTGGTAGGCTACATGGTTTTCACTAAGGGTGTACTTACACTAGGCACGGTGTGAGGCCTGCACTTAACGTACCAGGCTGGAGCACGCTTACGTCATTCACGATGCAACTTTTTGTTTTGAAGAAGACGGGAAGAAAAGCGATTTCGCCAATAGACTGCCTAATAGATTTATAATTTATGCCGCGCAGCGATTTTCACTTGATTGCACTGCACGTATCAGAAGATTATTACGGAGGCGGCTGACTTTGATGGAGGAATTTGGAGCTTTACTCGCAAAATACAATTCATGTTCATCAATAAGGTGAGAACCAGCACCGTTATAAACCTAAATATACTTGAATTAATTGAAAAGTGTATCCAAGTAGTAATAGTTTGCCGTTTGCTGTCGTAATGATGACAGTAGCGCAGAGCTGTTCTATGCTCCGGCGCGGTTAGCGCTCACACCACATGCGTACCGCTCCCGAGCCCAACCGAACCGTGCTCTGACCTCTTCCAAGCAGGCCAGGGCTTAAGAGATGGATAGCCTAATTGTGATATAATTCTGATTATTTTTATGGTATGCCAAAACGTGTTTATTTTTCCATGTGATCGTTGGTACATACTTTTAATACAAAAATACATTTTCTTTATCAAAAAGCCTTTTTCCAAAAGGTACATTTTGAAAAAGGGGGGGTTGTCTTATATTCGGAACAATACGGTACATAACGTTGTCACAATTCCTTTCTCGTTTCCCCTGTTTTGTGTTTAAGGACTTTTAAAAGTGTATTTTCTATTCCTGTTGTTCCTGTGGTTTAGTTAGTTTCCATAGTTACCCTTATTAGTTTCTATAGAAATTAATTACCTACAACTGTTCCTTGTTAGTATCCTCAGTTAATTTTTGCTTATATATATTTAATTATTAGAGGTTTGCATAGTATTCTGATATACTGATTACTGGATCTTTTTTTTTTTTGTGCAAGTGAGATTAGTAAATGCCTGCTTACATTTAGTCTACAACTACAATAACCATCATGTTTTCACACAACCCCTCTGCACTTACTCCTGATTTTTTTTTTTTTACATGGGGACTAGGGCTGCACGATTTGGGGAATATATATCCAATTGCGATTATTCTGGTTAAAATGCCGATTTACGATTTAAAATGCAATTATTATTTTACAAATGAAAAGTGTGTGTATATATATTATATATAACATTTTGTGCTTATATATTATGACCAATAATTATTATTATTATTATTATTGCTAATAATATATAATAATATATGTAACAATATTTAACAAAATAAGAAATATTACTATTACATTTTCATTATTAAAAATAAAAAATATTAAGAGTATTTAAGAATAAATATAACATTATAATAATAATAATAATATTTATATTATACAAAAAATTATAAAAATGTGGAGGAGGTATGCAAAATCAAGAACGAGTCTATGTCTTTAAATGAAATATGAGCCTCTTATGCATCCACTGTGGGGAAAAAAACTCACTGGAGAAAAACATATGGATTGTCATATACATTTATTTAGAGAAGTTTAATTTTTCCTATTTTTTTACCCAAAATAGGATGAAGTGAGCACTGCTGGGCACTAAACACACTCATGTTTCATTCATACTGGAGGCCAGAGGGCGCCCTCGAGCAGAAACGCCACATTTGCCTCAGTAATATAATGACGCTTTCAGGAAATCCCTAATGTGAAGCTAGCGCTGTAGCTGAATAAAAAGAAGACAGAAGCGCTTTGATTAAACATGAACACAATAAACACACGACTGCGACAATATATGGTGTATTTGAGTTCTTCAAGCCTTGTATATTATAATGCTATTCTATATTATAAACTGTATAGAATACTATAAAAGAATTAATCGTCTGCCTCGTTCTGTGATTCGAAGCCACATCAGCTCACAAAAAGGAAATATCAAACACTCGACCGATGATATGAAGTGAGTTAAAACATGTTTTTAAACGTTGTCTTTTTTTTAGTTTTTTCAAACGTTTTAAGCGACTGAAACTCGCAGGCTTTCTGACAGAGCAGCGTTTACGCAACTCAAGTTACTTGTAATGCGTTACCCCAACACTGATTGTGTGAGAAATTCGATGTAGCTGTAAAGCAGCTCTACAGAAGACAATAGTGTCGTTATTCAGCTCAGTTCAGTACACGTTTTGTTTTCGAGAGAGCTGCTTTACCTGCTGAATACAGCGGTTCAGTTCTTGCAGCTCAAACTGCTTTATTTAAAATCAATTCTTTCTACATGTGTCTTCTGCATTGATAATATTTTAGTTACATCCACAGTGTTTAATTAAACTCAATTATCATGATGATTTACATTTTCTTTTTCATCTTGCCTTCATTATCATTGACAAAAAAAACTTTTTTCAACTCTGTATTCATCAGAAATGTTCATACAGCTCCATATGAAAGACCTGTTTACTTGTTTATTGTGGTTTATTTATAGTACCCAATTCCCCATGAAATCATTCGAAAGGGAGACACGGTCGGTCTGCTGCTAATTACAGAAAAATACAGAAGTCATCAGTGACAGAGACTATGAAAACATGTTCATTTTAGATGCGCAGTATTCAAGTCTCCACAGCACAGACTGTTCTGATGTATTTTGATCACTTGAATGATAAGATGTTGCTCAAATAGAAAGCTCCGATCTGATTTGCTAGCGCTGTACAATTTCCTGGAGTCTGGGCGCACAGCTTTATCAGTCCGTTTGGAAACAAACCCACGTCCACACATGCCTTCTTCCCTACTATACAGGGTTCCCACGGGTCCTTGCAATCCTTGAAAGTTTGTGAATCTGAAAAAAAACAAATGTCAAGGCCCTGGAAAGTTCTTGAAAATAAATACATAGATACATAGAAAGTGCTTGAATTTATTTTGTGCAAGAAGTTTTCTGGAAAAAAACCTCCGGTCCGCTTATGTGTTATTTCGCCAACACTTCGTTGCCGTGCATACTAGCTTGCTTGATTTACGTTAGTTACACACATTTACGCGTTACGTTAAGTGTTTCCCGCGTGAGGTGCTTTGTGTTGTATGTTGCCATGATGTTCACTCGCAACACGAAACTACTACGATGGTACCTCAACATTTTCAGTGCGTACCCCGAGCCCAATGACTGTATATTGTGTTCAATAAACATAAAACATTTGTGATAATCTGTTGCCCAAATATTTTATTTAATGTAATGTTGAATTGCTTTGCTTGTTAAGATAATGTAAACCCATGAGGAAAAGCATATTCATGTATCTTAAAACTTCTGGTTACATGAGCCTAAGCTTTTTTCAATAAAATCCATGCAGAAGTTAATATCAGATCATTTTAGATTACAGTATAGGATGTGCCGCAAAACAGAAACACGACAAATAGAATATCAGATCTGTGTCATATGGCCAAAAATAAATGCAAAAAAAAAAAATAGTTGTGTTTGACACATGAAAACTGTAACAATGTCTCTTACAAGGTAACACAATGTAACCTTGCTCTCACTTGAAATTTGTCCCCACATTAAGTCCTTGAATTTGAGGGTATCGGACCTGAAAAGTCCTTGAAAGGTCCTTGAATTTAAAGTTAACCAAGGTGTGGGAACCCTGGTTAGCTTTGAGGCCATCGCTATGCTAGTTGACAAAAACATTTAGTAGAAATATGCACTTAACAGTTTTTCTCTTCCAGGTAAATGGACTAAAAATATCGACAGTCCAAAAAAAGACTGACTATCCTGATTGAAATTGTATGCTTTTAACTGACTCCTAAAAAGAAAGAAAGTTCATTGAAGTTGAAGAGGACTCTTGGGTCAGAAATATGTTCAGTGAGTCAAATATGGACTTCTGTCTGGCTGATTTCAAATCAGAAGGAATCTATGAGATTATATAGTAAAAAAATCCTTTGTGGACCCTTTGGCCAGAAATATGTTCAGTAGGTCAAATATAGACTAATGTGTGGTTGACATAACATAAGGAGTCAATACGTATGGATAGTAAGTCAGTGTTCAAGGACTCTTTGGTCAGAAATATGTTCAGTAGGTCAAATATAAGGTGTGGGAACCCTGACTAAATAAAAGGTGAAAATCAGTATGTGAAATAATTAGTATGCCTGAATTCACCAAATGTATAAAACAGTAGGCGAAAAGTACTCGGATGACCGCTGAGATTCTGAGGTGCGCATCCAAAGGACACTTTCTCTCCCATAAGGCCATGCGCTGAGTCGTGAATAGCAGGGAATTTAGGCAAATGACGCCTTAGTGACATGACGATGCCAACAATGTGGTTCATCTGGATAAATAAACGCATTCACACTATATAGAACATATACTTGAACTACAGGACACTGTGATTTTGGACTCTGGTAAAGTCGGTTTATAAGCTCCAGGCTGCTTGTAAACTTGTCACTGGGTTTTTACAAAGTTTGTGAGGTTCAAGACATCAAACAAATGGGGATATACAGGTGTTCTCAGATTGTGAACTGTCAGTTTGTCTGCAGCTATGTTTCCATCTAACCTATTTTTATGCACACTTTGGGAGGCTCCATATAAACGCATTAAAAACGTATGAGTTTTTTTCAAGTAAAGTTAAATGCTTAATAGCTGCTTTATAGCTAAATAGAGTTAATTTCATAAACTGAACTGACTTCAGCTGAATAATGACGCTATTAGAGCTTCTTTACAGCAGAATTTGAATTTGTCTCATATTTGATCACGAACATTCATCATTTTACTGTGAAGCTGCTTTGAATCAGTCTGTGTTGTATAAAGCGCTGTGTAAGCAAAGGTGACTTGCCTTGACTTTATGGCAAAGACACTTCTCAGTAATCCACACAGAGTCTGGATGGAGTTATGAAAGCTGAGGGAAACGTCTGACCCACATTATTGCTGATTTGAATATGTCCTGCCATGCTCTTCTGCTCTCCGGTGCTCATATAAACATGCTTACAGGTGTCTTTTCCTTGTGTGTGTTTGGTTACAGTACCTGAAGACCTGTCCTTAGAGGAGCGAGACGAGCTGTCCAACATACGGCGCAGGAAAAAAGAACTGCTTGATGATATCGAGGTGAGAATGCAGTCGAAAATAAAGTTGTAGAAATGTAGATGTATCACATCAAATAATTATTTAAAAAAAATGCATTTATTGCTTACATAAACTATTTTTCTTCATTGAATGCAACATGAAAAGGAGCTTGTTTCTCAGCTTTAGAGCATTGTAATAGGCATTTGGCAGACACTTTCAACTTACATTGTATTCAATTTTGTCAACGCCATGAGTGAGCTATAGAGTCTGCTGTTTGACGTGAGCCTCTGTTTCACAGCGCTTGAAGTTTGAGATCGCTGAAGTGATGACGGAAATCGAGCAGCTCACGTGTGTGGGCGAGAGGTGAGTTATGAGAGATGGGAAATGTTGCCTCTCTTTTGTCCGACTGTCCTCACGAATCTGTCCTCTTCTAAACATTCGTTAAGCTCTCTATTCAGACTGTGTCGTCCGGTTGACAGGTCACCGCTCACACACCTGAGAGGAGGAGGAGGGGACGTGTGCTGTACACGCTTATGTCTTTTATTGCACTTACAGGAATATAGATTGACTCAGTGTGAGGAATTAGGTGTTGAGTATCTAACATTCAATAACCCAATGGGCCCTATTTTAACGATCTGAACGCATGGTCTGAAGCGCATCGTCCAGAAGGGTTGTGCCTAGTCTCTTAATGAGTCATGGGTGTGTTTTGGGCGTAACGTGCAATAAACCAATCAGAGTCTCATCTCCCATTCCCTTTAAAAGCCAGTTGCGCTCGCACTATGGCGGATTCGCTATTTACATGGAGGAAAGACTGAACGCTTCTATGTAACACAAAGGGACCACCAAATATAGGACTGGGATTGAAGCAAAAAAATGCAGACAATCTTAGAAAAAAGAAAAAAAAAATACTGAAGCTCAAGAAGGAAACACGATGAATTAAAGGTGCACTATGTAACTTTTCCGTCCGCTAGAGGTCGCCTGTTCAAAACAAAGGCGTAGTTTGATGACGCCAAGTTTGAGCGGTCTGTGTGGTCTTCACCTCACAGCCGGTGGAAAAGAATCGGGATAGGACTCGGGCAGAAATCATGTTCATGGATGCGATTATTAACGTTACTGTAGTATGAAGCAGAGCAGGACCGAGTGTTGTGGGAGCTGAGCAAGGCCGCTGGAGCGATTGCGCAACACACGCCTCGCGAGTGGCGGGACTTTTATTATGCCACAGTCGCCGGCGCCATTTCCGCTTTTCCGGTCATGAGTATGAGGTAACACAGCTCTGTTTATCATATTAGATACATTTGAGTGTGTTGAAAATTATGTTATGACGTTACTCTGTGCGCTCGCTCGGCGGCTGCTATGACACTTGTTGCACACTACAGTGAGAGTAAAGCGTTTCTGCTAAATAAAACCGGAAACAGAGGGTAACGCAGATATGACGCCATTGACAGGCGACTCCCTCACACGTCCCGGTTCCTTGGTTAAAATAGCAATTTTCTCACGATTTACAAATAGTTGGAAACATTTGGGATATTGTAAGTACTCAACTGAACAAAATATATAACACTGGCCTAGTGGTTTTTGGATATTTTACTGAAAAAATGTTACATAGTGCACCTTTAAGATCTGGGGTGTGTAAACCTTTTGAATTTGATGAACAAGGTAAATTGTACTCATTTTGTCTTCTGGAAAACATGTAGTTATTAGCTTCTGAAGAGAAGTGCTAAAGGAAAAAATATGATCTTTAAACAAAATAAGAAAACTTTACACATCATCCTGTTCAAAAGTTTTCACCCCCTGCTCTTAATGCATTCTGTTTTATGGAAGCTTGTTTCCGCCACTAAATATACAAATAAAAAAGGTAATTGCGACTTTTTATCTCACAATTCGGACTTTTTTTCTCACAGTTGCGAGTTTGCATCTTACAATTCAGACTTTTTTTCTCAGAATTGCTATATTTAAACTCAAAATTGCATGTTATAAACTAACAATTGTGAGATAAAACCCGCAACTACCTTTTTTTAAAAATACGTCAGTCTTTTTCCCCCTCATTGGACATTATAATTCGCAATTGCAAGTTTGAATCTCACAATTCTCAAAAAAGAAGTCAGAATTGTGAGATAAAATCTCGCAATTACCTAAACAAATGACTTAACGTGAAACATGAAAACAGTCGTGGATCATCCAGGTAATGACAGACAGTTCAGATTCAAGGGTATGTACATTTTTGAATGTGGCAATTTGTATAAATTCAGCCATTTTGTCTTGTGGAGTATATATGTAAACATCTATAATGTGAAATAGCTTATTCAGGACAGTACTAAATAAAAGTAACATGCATCCCAGATCTCTCTCATTTTGTTAAAATTTAAATTTAGCATGTTCTGCAAGGGGTGTGAAACTTATGAGCAGAAATGTATCTTAGGATGCTTTTGCAGTGTCAGAGTCTGAGAATCACCAATTGCTGTTTACATTAATTGCACGTAACAGTTTACATTAATGTTTAAATGAAATAGATGACATTAAAATTCAAAGTAATCACTTCTAAAATACTTTTCGGATGTAATTGTAATTTGATTACCACACATTTCAAAAGTTAAGGAAATCCCGCAAAAGATATCAAAACTTCTTATTAGCAACGTTTCGGTCTCATGACCTTCATCAGGCATATACCTGGTACATACATACTGTATGGTATATGCCTAGTTTTGAGTTTTTTTATCCTCTTTCCTACGCACCTATCTATTACCAACAGGGGTGCGATGTCAATTAATTACCACCCATTTAAAATGTAACTGTAATGAAATTTTTGTATTTTAAATGCGTAACTAAGTTGTATTTCGTATACTACATGTATTTCGTTACTCCCCAACCCGTGTGTGTAATAAGCAGAGTGTGTGTGCGTTATGCACCGCTGTGAAACAGTAGACCATTGGCAGGCCCAAACTGGGTTACCGCAAGTCTACTGTGGGCGTGTTATGGTCCAAAAAGGAAAAAAAAGAAAAAATGATGATGGCTCAATCCCACAAGTATGGTGGTGTTTATTTACAAGTGCACCGAGAATCCAATAATCCAACAATGAAAATATATACAAGTGTACCGTCGTAAAACAAAGTACCAAATGAACAAAAATAAAACAACAAAATAAATGAAAGGTATGTAACTACACAGTTATGTACACAAACTCACGAGTATCCACAATATACAGAGGGTTTTCTTTCTCTCACGGCACTGCAGTAGCTCGCTTGCTCGACTTGGTAAACAAGTCCCATACTGGAGTCTGGCCACTGCTTTTAAAGGCCAGACTCCACACCTTTTTGGGCACCACCATCCACAGGTAAGTGTCATGAGGTAATCTCCTATAGGCTCATATTACTAACACACCCTTTAAATAACACAAAAAATACTGCGCTATTAACTTTAGAGCAGGTTTGTGTTGGTCAATGGCGCAGTCGTTTTCAGTTCCTCAAAATAGCAACGCTCCAACAATGCTCCTGAACACACCTGGTTTTCAGACCAGCACACCCATGGGTGAACAGATGCGCCAGTGCATTTGCTATTTAAACAACGTGGAGCTGGGCGTGAAAATGAGAACTGCGTCAGGCTGAAACTAGCAAAAAACACTTGCGTCGTGTGTATGATAGGGCCCAACGTGTTTAGTTTTTATTTAAATCATACGATAAGGAATACATTTTTTTCTCGATTTTCTGAGATTAAAGTAATAAAAGCATAATGTAACAACTTAAAACTTTCCTCCATGTCCAAAAAGATCATTTATTGAAAATAAGTTAAATTAATAAGTATAATTTCAGAGTGTCTATTTACACCAAGTGCAAATAGCGAGCCTTGTTGGCAAGCACTATTTTTCAACGTCTTCAGTGGCGTAGTCAGTAAAGCGTAAGGCTTAAGGATCTAGGTTTTGACGCGATCAACCCAGGTTTCGAATCCGCCTTTTGCCGAGCTCGCTCTTCTCCCTTTTCCTATCATAAATAAAAATTAAGAAAATGTTCGAAAAGTGGAAATAAAGTGCCTAACGAAATGTTTAATAATAATAAAAGCATTTATTGGGTAGGGTTAGGAGTAGGTGCTTTTATTGTGTCATTAAGGCGGCATCCATTTAATAATTTTAATAAATATAATCATTTACACTCTGTTATTATTGCATCCTGTTAATGTACAACAATACTGAGGTGTAAATAGTATGTATCTGCCAAAATAAAGTATAAATAGCATTTAATTACTATTTACACATATTGCAAAGAACAAAGAAAAAACACATATATATCAGTATTTTCACTTAGTGCAAATAGCCGCTGCCGTATAATTTTAGGGCTTCGAGGGAAGGGAGTGCTACAGCTACGTGAGGAGAGCATAAGGGTTAAATCAACAGGACTTGTGCCTGTAATCAGGACTGTTTGATGGTTATGAAAGAGTTGTTTGGCACATTGTATCCGCAGGCCAATCATACAAGAGGTTCTTTGTCTTCTTTAGGCCTATAAGAGGATATTTGTTAAGACATATTTGCTTCCATTTGCAGCAAAACAACACAGAGAAACAAACAAATTGCAATGGGAAGAAAGAAATTCAACATGGACCCCAAAAAAGTAAGTTGTCTTTTCTACGATGACCCAGATATTTGAGAATCTATTCCATTTTCATTCGTTCCTAAATATTTTAATGCTATCAAAGCCTAGTATTTGTACCGACAATTTTCCCCTGACATAGTGTATTATATTCGGAAATCTTCCACCTGACATTTCTAGGGTTGATCCTAAAATCCTGTTTTAAATCAAATTTCTCGCAGGGGATCCAGTTTCTTCTGGAGAACGACCTCCTGCAGCACACGCCTGAAGACATCGCTCAGTTCCTCTATAAAGGAGAAGGCTTGAACAAAACTGTCATTGGGGATTACTTGGGCGAACGGTAAAGCTTTGCTTCATTCCTTTAGTTTCTCGCCCTGGTTTATTCAGTGTGTGACTCATCACAAAAATCCTCCGGAAATTGATTGTCTGGGTTTAGCGAGCAAAACAGCAGCAGTGAAACGCAACACGTGTGCCTTTGAAGGAAACGGACCACCTCTTGGGATGCCACTTGTCAAAACAACAGGATTTCATGAAGCATAGCTATGGATACAAACGGGCGAAGGCTGCCGAGCATCGCAAATGATCTTAAAAATCTACTTTTTAAAGACAAGCACTCGATCTTTCTTTGCAGAAAGTAACCGTCTCTTCTGTGTGTGGTTGTTGTTTTTCTCGTAGGGATGATTTCAACATCAAAGTGCTCCAGGCTTTTGTAGAGCTCCATGAATTTGCCGACCTCAACCTCGTTCAGGCTCTGAGGTGGGAAAAGCTTCTCTGCAGGAAAAAATGTATTATCGGAATAGTTACCAATGAAAACAATGAAACAATTCAGATTATTTAAAATGTCTCAGTTTTGTGAACGAAAGAAAAAGAAAGTACTCATAAAAGGTAATTTGATTGAACTAATCCGTTTAATTTAAGTTTACCCTACCCTAAACCACTTAGCTGTTTTGAGCGTTAGGGTTTACTGGACTTGTTGACTCATGACTGATTTTCTGACGGATTTGCTGTCTCCACACAGGCAGTTTCTCTGGAGTTTCAGACTTCCCGGCGAGGCACAGAAGATTGACAGAATGATGGAGGCGTTTGCGTCCCGGTACTGCCAGTGCAACCCTGGAGTCTTTCAGTCCACAGGTCAGATATGAGCAAAACTGCCAGCATCCATACTAATGCAAACCTCGCTTCTGTCGATTCTGTAAACATCAGTTTAGGCCCAAAACACACTCCGTCAAGTGTTTTTTTTCTTTCAGGGGTGCGTTTTCCAAAAGCATCGTTAGCCAACTATGGTCGCAAGTTTTGTCATTACCAACATAGTTGAACGATTTGCCGTATTTCCTGAAACCATAGATCCAACGAACATTAGCAAAAAGTGTTACAAACTTGCGTGGTTGGAACTACAGCTCTCGAGCTTTGATTAGAAGCATAGTTTCTTGTTAAAATGACATGTTAAATAGATCATGCTCTTGGGCACAATAAACAAGCTATAGCTTTCATCCCATTTAAATATACACTATATTGTCAAAATTCTTGGGACGTCTGCCTTTACATGCACACAGGGGCGCAGGAGACATTTTCAAAGTGGGAGGGGACCAAACTGTAAGCAAAAGCCCAGATAGTAAGATCAGATTTCCAGATATCGGACCACCACTTCAGGCTCACTGTCGGACCACCATCATATATTAAACTTGCCTGATCATTAATAGAATAATATTATTGCAATACGAAGTGAAATAAGTACATATGAATGATCAAAACTTAGGGATGAGCAAAATGCCAAATCTGTCCCCTGTAGACCAGCCTTTTATGTGGGATGTCTCAACTTTTAACCTTGCACAATTCTACTTTGATAAATTTTGATTTGGGATGTGTGATATATTGACAAAACATTATCTCAATATTTTCTAGAATTTTATCAATAACAATAATTAAACGTTATTGGTACCTTGGCAGGTTTAGGACTGCCGTGGACAGCGGACTCCTAAAGTTTTTCATATTCTTCATATTTTGTGTGGTGGTCAGTTCACAGTAGTGACACAAAAATCATTGATTTTTTACCTTTTTATGGGCATTTTAACCTTTTTAATTTTATTTTTTAAACCTAATTGTTTGCATGCATCATCTTTTGTGTCAATTTCATAATTTAATCAAATTTAATTATAATAATAAAACACAATAGGGCTGTCACTAATCAAATTAAATAACAAAATTTGTCTTTGCAATGGAGAGGAAAAACACAGAAGCTGCATCTGAAGTGGCATTTAGATGCATTTATACAGTTTAATCTGTTAAGCTCAGAGGAGACAAATGAATAACCTGCAGTTACAAATGCATAAATGTTTTGATGTTTAAAACATAAAACGTTGAATATTGATATTTGAAATTTTTTAAAACATGAAAAGATACTTTAAATGTGAAATTAAAACCGCCATTAGCTGGCAGCAAGTCACTGTTAATGAGTGAGTCATTGAGATTCAACCGATTCATTTGAACAGCTGATTCATTCAGGAACGAAGCATTTGACTCTCTTAATCTATCATAGTCATTGAATCATTGATTCAATTGATTCGTTCTAAAAGTGGATTCATTCTGTAAGGAAACACTGCTGTGTGTTGCTCATAGAGGCAATTACAGTGCTGTGGCTTTGTTTTGAACTATTTTCGTTGGCGAAAAACAGGCAATATTGTGCCTAAATTGTAAGTCACTTATTAACTTCTTGTTTAGTAAACTTGTATAAAATCAATATCACATTTGTTATGCTGATGCCTGAAGAAAAACTGCACTCTTCGTGTGAAATGTATTAACTATATTGAATGATATAAATGCGCGCCCACACTAGTCTAATCTACCAGACTACATCAAGTAGTGTATGCGTGCGCTCGCTTGGTGTGTGAGGGATATACTCGATAATGTCAGAACGTACATCGTTAAAACAACAATTACGATATTATCGCATGGCTTGAATTACTTGCAATGAATTTAATGTTCGTTGTCAAAGTTTTATTTAGCGAATCCTGCAGGCTATTTTCCCTTATCAAAAGTGCGGGGGTCGATTGCTGTCTTTTTAAACCTGCAGGGGTCATGACCCCCTGTCCCCCGTGTCAACGGCGTGCCTGCATGCACATGAACTTTAATGACATCCCATTCTTAATCCGTAGGGTTTAATATGGCGTTGGACCACCCTTTGCAGCTATAACAGCTTCAACTGTTCAGGAAAGGCTTTCCACAAGGTTTAGGCCAATTTTTGACCATCCTTCTAGAAGCTCATTTGTGAGGTCAGGCACTGATGTTGGACGAGAAGGCCTGGCTTGCAGTCTCCGCTCTAATTCATCCCAAAGGTGTTCTATCGGGTTGAGGTCAGGACTCTGTGCAGGCCAGTCAAGTTCCTCCACACCAAACTCATCATCCATGTCTTTATGGACCTTGCTTTGTGTGGTGCGCAGTCATGTTGGAACAGGAAGGGGCCATCCCCAAACTGTTCCCACAAAGTTAGGAGCATGAAATTGTCCAAAATGTCTTGGTATGCTGAAGCATTAAGAGTTCCTTTCACTGGAACTAAGGGGCCAAGCCTAACCCCTGAAAAACAACCCCACACCCCATAATCCCCCCTCCACCAAACTTTACACTTGGCACAATGCAGTCAGGCAAGTACCGTTCTCCTGGCAACCGCCAAACCCAGACTCGTCCATGGGATTGCCAGACAGAGAAGCGTGATTGGTCACTCCAGAGAACACGTCTCCACTGCTCTAGAGTCCAGTGGCGGCGTGCTTTACACCACTGCATCCCACACTTTGCATTGCACTTGGTAATGTAAGGCTTGGATGAGCTGCTCGGCCATGGAAACTAATCTGAGCTAATCTGAAGGCCACATGAAGTATGGAGGTCTGTAGCTATTGACTCTGCAGAAAGTTGGCGATTTCTGTGCACTGTGTACCTCAGCATGCGCTGACCCCGCTCTGTGATTTTACGTTGCTGTTGTTCCCAATTGCTTCCCCTTTCCATCATATGATCGAGTCACCACAGACCAGAAAACGTATCGAACCCGTTTGAATTCTGCACAGAATGCTGTATTTTAAAGCGATATGAAGGAGATTAGGAGGAAACTGCGGCTTTACCGAGCTCAACGGCTCTGGCCGATCTGTGATATAAACGAAACGCTATTGGCTGTTTTAAAAAAAGGGGAGGGGCTGTTTGATATGCCCGCCCTGTCTTCCTGTTTCAGTGGAAATTACATCAACACATTGAATAACGCTGCATGTTTCAAAGCACTTCAGTGGGCCTTTAAACTTAACTAGCTACCTGAATGATAACACATCTGGTTTAATGGCAACATCATTTTGATACATGATGCCATATTATTTATGTGTGTTTTTCCTTTGTGTTCATCTGTAGCAAAACGCATGCTATCTGATCACAGCTTATAGAGCATTCTTTGATTGTTTGTGGTAATGAAATGAATGGAGCGGTCAGTGGTCTTATTGCTCCCCGCTGGGCTGTTAGTGCTGCACGGACTCACAGGTTAAACGCCCTGTCGTCTGCTGATCTGAATACTGACAGAACAGACACTTGTTCGAGTTAAGAGCTCATGTCATGATGTGTTTAGAAAGTAAACAGTGACTGTGCTGTACTGAAGCCGTAAGAAAACAACTCTGTCTGGCAGCGAAACACTTTTCCTCCTGTGTTTTTCTCGCCACAGCAGTGACTCTCACCCACGCTCATGTCAGGCTTTCGGCTCTGAAGTAAAACTAGCTGCACTGTTGGACTGACATAAAAAGCGCAAATGCTTAGAATATTAGGCCCTATATAGATAGAAATGATACTACCAGTCAAAAGTTTGGAATAATGCTTTTGAAAGATGTCTCTTCTGCTCACCAAGGCTGCATTTATTTCAACAGAAATACCATAAAAACAGTAATATTGTGAAATATTTTTACAATTTCAAATAACTTTTTTCTATGTGAATATATAGTAAAGTGTAATTTATTCATGTGATCAAAGCTGAATTTTCAGCATCATTACTCCAGTCTCTGTCACATGACCCTTCAGAAATCATTCTAATATGCTGCTCATTTCTGATTATTATCAGTTTTGAAAACTGTTGTGCTGCTTCATATTTCTGTGGAAACCCTGATACACTATCATTCAAAAATGTAGGGTAAGTAAGATTTAAAAAAAAAGAAATTAATACTTCTATTCAGTAAGAATGCATTAAATTGATTGAAGTGAAAATAAAGACATTTGTAATGTTACAAAATGTATCTATTTCAAATAAATGCTTAAAAAATACTAACCTGCATGAACTGTTAGAAATTGATAATAATCATAAATGTTTCTTAAGCCGCAAATCCTCATATGAGAATGATTTCTGAAGGATAATGTGACACTGAAGACTGGAGTAATGATGCTGAAAATTCATATATAAATTACATTTTAACATATATTCACATAGAAAACAGTTCTTTTAAATTGTGATAATATTTCACAATATTACTGTCCTTTTGATCAAATGAATGCAGCCTTAAAAGACTTCTTTCACAAACATTAAAAAAGTCTTAATTATTCCAAACTTTTTATAAAATATTTTAATATGTAATATTATTAGCCTATTCATTTTAATAGTAGACCTCACTTATTGCCATTCAGAGTGAAGAGCTGCACAGAGACAATATCTTTTTCAATGCCGTATCTGTGTGGTATTCCAGAAAATGCTCACAATGCTTTAAACTGTGTAATGGCTTATGTGGTGTGTGTGCACTTATTGAATTATGTGTCTCTTTTGTCTTTGCAGACACATGTTACGTCCTGTCCTTCGCCATCATCATGTTAAACACCAGCCTTCACAATCCCAACGTCAGGGACAAACCGGCCGTAGAGCGTTTCATCTCCATGAACAGAGGCATTAATGAGGGAGGAGACCTGCCAGAGGACCTGCTCAGGGTAACGGCAGTTCAGACATTAATGATGCATAATATAATACAACATTATAACTAGGTCAGGGATGGGCAACTTCGGTCCTGGAGGGACACAGTCCTGCAGAGTTTAGCTCCAACCCTGATAAAAACTCTCATGCCTGTAGCTTTCTAGTAATCCTGAAGACCTCGGATAGCAAGCTACTCTTAACTTAAAGTAGTTAAGATACAGTCAAGCTACCCTTCTATCAAAAACATTGAAATTACATTGTATATTACAAATAACTGAATAATTGTTGATGAAGAATGTTTTGAGTTTCTTTTCGATTGACAGATAATTTGCAAAGCAATAGCACAAAACACAATGTTAGTGATCTTTTAGGTTCATTATAAAACTGGTGGTTTCAATATTTGATCACCATAATGGTGATCAAACATGTTCAGTTATTGAACATGTTTGATCACCATTATGGTGATCAGTGTTTCCTTTATTTGGGCAGTTTGACTTGGCTTTTTATGTGAGTTTGTGGTCATCAACATCTAAACCTCTGTTAATTCTCAATAAGAACGTCTGTAGACGAATAACAGAAATAAACTCAATCTGGTTAGTAATATGTGAAGCTGGTAATGCTGGAGTTGTTTAATCCTCCTCTGCTGAGATCTTCAGAGATTTAATGTTTTCTTTTATCTTCAGTTGATTTCATCTAAGGCTGTGGCTGAAGTCAGTTGTAGTTCTTGTGTTTCTCTGTCCTTCAGTGGTTCTGCTTGTTAACAGCAGGTGTTCATCACTAATGCTCAATCGTCTCTTATAATTTCTTGACTGCAATGTATATCTTCTTTTACTGAACTCAACTGAAATAAGTTCAGAGTACTCATAACAATTGGTTTGTAAACTTAAATGAATTAAGGTAATCGGTTTCCTCAAATGTAACGAGTTAGCTTATTGTATTTGACTGTGTGTGCTATTGTGATCTAGCAGTAACTGCAATAGTTCAGTTAAAGTTTGTGATTTCAGTGGTGTTACTCAATATAGTGAAGTTTCAGCTTTATAAAGTATTCGAATGCAGTGTAAAGTTTAATTGTATATTAAGAAATATCCTTGTTTTAGTGGACTCAGTTAAAATGAGTTCCGAGTACTCAAAACTATTGTTTTTTTTTTACTTAATTGAATTAAGGTAATCGGTTTACTCAAATGAGATGAGTTACAGTTACAGTGCATGACTGACTTTAAATCTCTGAGCCACTCATGATTAATGCAGTAGCAGCCATAGGACTTAATGGTTTTTAATATTTTACAGAGGCAGGCGTGTAAATATACTCATCTGCATACATTAACAGCACTAATGTCTCTGCACCCCACAGAACCTGTACGAGAGCATCAAGAGCGAGCCCTTCAAAATCCCAGAGGATGACGGCAACGACCTCACACACACGTTCTTCAACCCGGACAGAGAGGGCTGGCTGCTGAAGTTAGGTCAGAACCAGACTCTTACTCTGATATTTGCTGTGGGTTCACTGCAGACTGCAGAGATCGAGCGCGGTCTGCTGTCGGGGAAAGCTGTGAACACACTGCTGCTCATTAACATCCTAATGTGTTTTTCACAGCACTGCGAGGGATTCCTCAAGCAGACGTGCGTCGTCTCTTAGGGACAAATAGAGTCACTAGTGAAAAGTGTGCAATATCAGACGAAGCTGAATGCTGTGTGCTTTCTGCCAGCACATCAAGTCTGTTACTAGTCAATTTACTTTTTAAATGTCAGCTCTCACAGACTTTAATTTGTAAACTGAGAGGCTCTTGATGAATCTGGACAGTTTGAGAGGAAAGGGAGGGATGCAGAATTAAGAAAAAAGTTTTACACCCATTTGTAACTTTATGCAAGCAGCATGTAAACTACTGAAACACAGTTCACAAGCCTTTTTACTTGCTAATCTGATGTAAAAAGAATCTGGCGAGCTCTAATCTGATTGGATGACATTAAGCTTTTTTCAGTCTGTCTGGGTAATACAGAGTCGTGTTTATACAGTAAGTGGTACAATGAGGGGAGAAAATGATTACTGTATTTTGCCATTTCTGCCAGGTTGCTTGCGTCAGATCTTTTAAAGAGAAAGAGTTTAAAGAAAAGAGTTTAGAGCTTTGATAAAGATCGTTTGAGAGTGTGATTTACACAAACTAGACTAGCAGAACTGTGTTTAGCTTTGTTTCTGAGTTATGTCGAGGTATGAGTCTTAAAAATCTTTTTAAAGTCGATTTCAGATTTTTAGAGTAGATTTTTTAAAGTCGACATTTATGTGATGAAAGTCGAGTCGACGTCGACTAGTCGCTGATGACGTCATTAATTAACAAATAACCCTGAACTTGGAGCTGAGACGCGAACACAGGTTTTCTTGTGCACAGGACAGCTATGGCATATGACACAGTGCTGCCCATAAGGTTATTTCTCCTACATAACAGCTTTTGTCTTTGGGTCGTTATATTTCTCACAGATTTCTGCTCGTTCTGAATCAGACACAGATAAAGTAGCACAATAAAGCTTACATTATATGAATGCATTAGTGAGAGAGCGATTGCGTGTGAATTAATTCTACCTTCCTGCGTCTCTCTACTAATAGTGAAGCTGTGAGTTTTAGTTACTAAGAAATATATGCTATAACTTCAGTTTCTAAGCTAATTTATTGATAAATCACAGAACAGTGTTGACCATACATTTCTGTGCTACTGAATGGTTTTGTGTGAGGTGTGTGCGATCTCCGCGTGATGTGCAAGCTATATTAGTTTAGAACGGTGATCTTACCTGTACAATAAGCGTGCATTCTCCCGATCAATTTTGAGCATCCAGATGGTATAATCAAACGTATGTCTTGTGGAGAGCTCTCTGAGTATGCATTCATTTGTCATTTTAACTGTTGGAAATGTGCGTGCGTGTCAGGAAATGGCTTATCCTGTTGCGCCCTCTATAGGCCAGCGACTAGTCGATGTCAAGCTTAAAGCGTCATGGCAGAGCATTAAAGTTGACTAGTCGATTAGTCTGTGCAGCCCCTAATTTGAACAGGCAGAAAGACTACTGCTATTTTTCTGTAAATCCCTTTGCAGACACTGCTGCATCACTATTTAAAAAAACACTTTACACATCTTTTTATTACTGTGGTATAGGGGGAGTCTGCTCTGTATTTTCTACTGCACAAGAGGCGTGATCAACGGGCAGAGTTCAAATGACTCTGTACGCAATTAGATAGTCCTTCAACCAATCAGACCAACGATCCGGGTGATGTACTTTGCAGAGCGACGTGAAAACTCCAGGCAGGAAACGTGTCAACAAACGTGTTGGTTTGTAGCATTGATCAGCGGTTTGCAGAAGCAGCAATGGCATCGAGCGCATTTTGCAGGTTGTGCAAAAAAAACATGAAAGTGAGTGGTATTTATGCCCACTCGAGCGATTTGTTTGCTAAACTAAAGAAGCCATTGAGCATCGTCGGTGGCCACCATGTTGAATGTAAACAAAAAGCTGCTTGCCGTCGCTTCTCTATCGTCATTGTGTTAAACCCGCTAATAAGCCAGTTTGTGATTGGTCCCGCAGGTTTGTAACGGAAGCAGGATAGAAAAATGTACAGGTTTCCAGCCTGAGCTGCAGCGTGAAATCAAACCGTCGGCAGATTAAGCTGGGTTTACCCAGTCCAGTATGGGTTCAGTATGACGGTTCAGTACAGCAGGGTAGAGTAAAAAAACTAAATGCTTCTTTTTTCTTCTTTTTTATTAAACGGTGGTTTATTGAGCAAATCGCATCTTTCTCTTAAAACAAATTCAATTATAATTAACATTCTCTTAAGGATAAAAAAATCTCAGCTAATGCTGTAAACTATATACAGGGAGCCCTTTCTTGCATTTCTATAATATTAAAGGTTACAATTAACAACAGAGAACAAATTATTACATTTGTTTGCTATTTATTTGTGTATATAATAATCAACACTAAAATAAAAAAAACATAAATCGCACATAAGGCAGGTTTTGCATTAACTTCTTGTTTTATTTATTTAAACATATATCAAAATAATTAAGACATTACTAACAGGTAAAGTAAATATAATTAATATATAAGCTAACATAGTGCATATATTTTAGTGAAATGCTCATTTCTCTAGTGAACTTCTGATATGTGAGATATTATTCTCAAGTTTTATTTACAAGTTTAAAACACTGGTTGAGAGATTACAAGTAAACACATCTATGCATAGATCGTCTCTTCTTCTTCTGCTCTTTTTCCTGTTGTGGCGGTTATTGCAAGCTCCCCCTTCTGGATTGGAGTGTAGATCGCCTGTGACTGTATTCGTCGTCTGACTGTATGCACCAAACCGTGACCGTTGCATGTACTGTTACACCCCTACTGTGGTATAATCAGGGTTTGAAATGAACTTTTCCACTCACCGGCCAATTTGGCTACTAGTTAGTGGCCATTCAGAACTTCTACTAGCCGAAAAAAAAGAAAAAATAAACCAGATTAACTACGTCACAGCTGATATATTTATTTATTATAAAATTTGGATTTCATACATTCATTTCTTATTCAAACAAAATCATGTTATCCAGCCATCTCCTCCCTTCCTCTTTCATCCTCATGCTTTTCACCAAAAAGTGGACAGATCAATACAGTACAAAGAACATCAAACACAATGCGAAACGCCACATAATTATGTTTCTTTAATCTTCGCTATTGCTTCAATGCGAATGAACAAGTTTGCCATTATTTGTTGTGTAGTGATTTTCAAGTAAGCCATGTAACAAATTGGTCAAGTCAAGTCACCTTCATTTATATAGCGCTTTTCACGACACAGAGCACAGATTGCTTCAAAGCAGCTTTACAGTCATAATAGGAAATTAATTTTGTTTTTGAAGAAAAGTTTTGATCAATTTCTGTTGTAAAAACTGATTAGTTATTTAATTTGGTGCCATTTAAACAACACCATCTTCAATTAAAACAGAAAATCCCCAATGCAATTGGTCAAATAAATCCAATTTCCAATACAAAATCTAAAAGGCCACATATTTTTGGAAATGTAAGAGTCAGGGTGCAGGCCTGGCCCACCCAATCAGAAGCTTGGCCCACCTTGGCCCCATGCCAAATAACCGATTTCAGTCCCAGATTTTGAGAGAGATCATGGTTTTCAGTTGCTTGCCATCAAAAAATCTGCTTGTTATTAGAAACTAGAAAGCCTGATTTAAGTCTCTTTTTTCAGTTTAAGCATTCAAACGATTTTAAATCATTCTGCAAAAAGACTTTTTCTCTGCGCCTACACCCAAAGCGTGCACTGAGAGCCGCGTCTAGTCTGTTCTCTTTTGCGCCTGATGTTTAGTTTCATATTTAAAAAGTAGTCTATTATTTATTTTTTTAAGTAGCCTATTATTTAATTAATTACTAGCTACTAATTAACATCTTCAACAGTGTAATTAGATTACTTTACCAATTATTCTCTTTCTAAAAACGATTCCATTATTACCAATTACTTTCTAAATCCCATATCAATCTCGACGACCAGTTGAACAAAGATAGACATGAAACTGCTCTTCTAATTCTTTCAAATAAATAATATAAAGTTGCATAAATTATTCTTGAACTGACCAAAATATTTAAAGGGAGAATAACCTTCTCCCTTTAAATATTTTGGTCAGTTCAAGAATAATAATAATAATAAAAAGAATAATGTAACCCATTATAGTTTAACAAAATGTTGATGTTAAATCCACTATTGTTTTATATAGAATTGTTGTTGTAGTCTATACAGTATTTGAATCACATCAGAAGTAAGTGTAAATTGAATTGAGTAATTCCTTATTTTACTTAAGTAATTACAGTAATTAATTAATTTGTTAGTAATGCATTACACCAACACTGATTATGCAACTGCATTGTAAATCCATTCATGCCACATCTGAGTTGCATTAAGTGTAAGTACATTGATGGATTTTGTTGATGCTGACTTTATTTGATTGGTAATAGACATACAGTGTCTTCTTATTCTGATTGAAATGATTGATTTAATGAAAGAATCTGACAGAGGACACAGATATGACAATACATTTAAAAATATCGCTCATCTCTGGCTTTATTGCTCAGTGTTATTTCACGGTTTTGATCTTCTCTTGACTGAGAGACACATCCTGTATTATAATATACACTCACCTAAAGGATTATTAGGAACACCATACTAATACTGTGTTTGACCTCCTTTCGCCTTCAGAACTGCTTTAATTCTACGTGGCATTGATTCAACAAGGTGCTGAAAACATTCTTTAGAAATTGATAGGATAGCATCTTGCAGTTGATGGAGATTTGTGGGATGCACATCCAGGGCACGAAGCTCCTGTTCCACCACATCCCAAAGATGCTCTATTGGGTTGAGATCTGGTGACTGTGGGGGCCATTTTAGTACAGTGAACTCATTGTCATGTTCAAGAAACCAATTTGAAATGATTCAAGCTTTGTGACATGGTGCATTATCCTGCTGGAAGTAGCCATCAGAGGATGGGTACATGGTGGTCATAAAGGGATGGACATGGTCAGAAACAATGCTCAGGTAGGCCGTGGCATTTAAACGATGCACAATTGGCACTTAGGGGCCTAAAGTGTGCCAAGAAAACATCCCCCACACCATTACACCACCACCACCAGCCTGCACAGTGGTAACAAGGCATGATGGATCCATGTTCTCATTCTGTTTACACCAAATTCTGACTCTACCATCTGAATGTCTCATCAGAAAACGTCCCAAAACTTTTGGCAATATAGTGTATGTCAACCACCTATATGCGCCAAATCTGCGCAGATTTAGCGTACACAAACTTTCCTAGCAAAGTGAGTAAACATAATAAGTAACCCGCCAAATTGGCTAGTGATTTGACAGCGTTACCCGCCACAGTAGATTTTTACCTGCATTTGGCAGGTTGCCGGGTGTTAATTTCAAACCCTGGGTATAATCTATTTATGATTAAAAAGGAAAGCTCACTTGACTTCTCATTCAGATGGTCTCTTCCTGTCTTCTAGCATGTAGTTATTGAATAAGCTGCAGTGTGGACCAGACTTTATGCCGATAGTCAAATGTCTGGCTATGCAAGGGAGCAAAATTCCGGAAGTGCTGGATCTGGATCCACAAATGAAGCCCTGCAGGGATGTCTGTTTTGTAGTTGCTGTGTTCCATATGTATGTGCCTCTTTTATTAGCTTGTGTCTTTCTAATATCCCGTCTCCCATCATTATCTGTGTCATCTCTGAGTATTTTTAAGTGTTGTGGTGGTGCTTTGTCTCTCATGTATTGATGTTGCAACATTCCTTCTTGTTTTCCTGACACACTCTGCCCATTGACCCTTGCCCTCATTTTCTGTCCTGTGACTGTCTGGCTGGACAGATCTATCCCATCATTCCCTCATCTCATTCCCTAACCTTAATTTTTTCCTCTCCTCCTGACTGTCATTCAAGGCCTTCCTACTTCCTGTCTGTATATTGTTGGGTTGCTTTGCTCTGACTGGCTGCTGCTGGGGTCAGAGGTCAGTTTAGTGCACATGGTCAGATTTGTCGTCACACCTCAGCTGTATTGTCTGGCTCTGGACGCACAAATTCCTTGTTTTCTATGTAATGTCCCATTAGACCTATGTACTTTCTAATAATATCGGTACAAAATCTTTATGTGTTCCCCTCAGCAGTGGGGAGCTTTTTCCACTCAGATAATTATGGTTTTCCTCACTAAAACTATCCCTGCTGGATTTGTGGAAATGTACACTGGAAAATGTGTGTACTCCAGCACTCCAGAAATGAAAGGACTAAATCAGATTAAAAAAACAAACATGCACTTATTTGAGTAATATGAATAAATTTAACTTTATTTATTTGTTAGTGTGTTTGTTTGTTCAATTTAATTTGGGACCAGAGTCTGCGCAGTAGAGAGCAGGAAGTAGAGCCGCGATATCAAAAGCCTGCACACACTCTTGCAGATGCAGAACAACTCATTATGTCGGTGTGAAATAAACAGTTATGGAAATGTAGTAATTTTAAAGCTAAAGCTCTAATCTCCTCCCGAAAATCCAGAAAAAAGTCTGTTAGTGCCTCAGTGACTACTTCTCTCAGAGAACCTGTCAATCACAGCTGTCAATCATGACGTCACACCCCCGTTTTTATAGCATCAAATAACTAAAACCAAACTTATTTTAAAAAAAAAACGAACACTTGAAAATGAAATCAGTGTGATAAAAACTGCCTAAAATGACAGAAACCATATTTGGGAAAAAAATATTTGAAGTGTAATTTGATTGTTTAGTTTGTCTCGCGTCCATTAGAATACACGGAGGGGCGGGGGTTATGAGCTATACTAGGACCAGCCACCTGGGGGAGATCGAGACGCTTTAGCTTCACTTTTCAGGACGTGTGCGGCACACTTGGTTTACATTCATTCATTGCATTCATTTAGCCGACTTCCAAAGTGACAATTTGTCATAGAGCCTCTAATATTAAAAGTGCACAGTACCAGGTTTAGTAAAAAACTAGATTAGTTAACAAGGCAGAACAGAGGTGAAATGCAGCTTTTTTTGTAGCCACAAGTTTATACAGAACTTAACTTTCGAAAATAAACTTACCCTGCACTGTAAATTCTAACAAGTTCAGTTTACTACTATAAGTTAATTTAATAATCAGCTAAAAGTAAAGAAAGCTAACACCTCCCAAGTAAATTAAGTAATAGCTATCAAGTTAGTTTAATGCCAATTCTAGTTAACATACTCTAGAATATTTACTAATCTGATTTAATAGTAAGATTACTTGAATAATTCCATTTAACTAGCAGTGTTATATTATGTTTTGCAAACATCTTAAATACTATTATTCTCAACATAGTTTTATTCTGTCATTTTCAGCTGTGGCGACTTAAAAAACTGTGCAATCGGTTTCCACAATTTCTTCAAGTAAAGTGAACGTATTTTTAGTAGTTCAACTAGCATTGCATGCACTTAACGCTCAATTAAGTAAGCCTAATCGCATTAAGTTGTTCTTACTTAAACCATTTAAGTTTTGTCAATTTAATTCTATCTGTGATCTGAGGAAGTGTACTCCCAAAATGCACTGCGGCATGAATAAATTAATTGCTTTGTTTGACTATTTTTGCCTTTATTTCACTATTTAATTTGCTGTCTTTTGTCAGTATAACCCCAATAACGACAACAAATAAAACTGTAATGGTCTTAAGTAAAAAAAAAAGTTGTACAGTTGTACAAAAGTTGTACAAAAAAAAAACCCAGTTACCATTGTTGTGTTTTCCAAGTCTGTGTGTCTCAAGCATGGTCAATTACAAGATATTGTCACAAATATAGAGGGATTATATCAACCCAATTAAAAGTTTGTTATAAGTGTTAACAATAAAATGTTAAAAGATCATTATTTGACAAGAAATATAGTTATGTTATATATCATTAATTCATTAATTTACAAATATATATATATATATATATATATATATATATATATATATATATATATATATATATATATATATATATAAATAATAAAGGCATAGCATGCAAATAGTTCAGAACCACATGTCGCCTTTGGCTTGCTCAGTTGGGGACACTAAATTTTCAACTAAATATCCAAATAAATTTAGTTACTAAACTAAATTAACTATATCAGCTAAATTACTGATCTGCCCATATCGTCGCTATATGATAATTGAAATGAGCTGATGACTGACCTGTTTTCTCCAGAGGGGCTGTACAGCCGAATCAAATTCTGTTCATTATTTTCCTGTTTAACACTGTGAAGCTGCTTTGAAACAATCGGCATTGTAAAAAGCGCTATATAAATAAAGTTGACTTGACTTGACTTGACTACTAAATTGTTTTAAGTAAGTTCAACAAATTATTGGACATTAAGTAAAGTTAACTAAAAAGTCTTAGTAGAAACAACTGTTGGATTGTACAGTGAGAAATACTCACTGGAGTAATGAAAGGTGTCCTTATTGAATTTAAAGTTATTATAGTACATATTATATTATACTACTTTTTAGGTGACACAAACAGTAACAATGGTGAAAACAGAAAACAGCGTCTTCTCGACATCTCCACAACACGAACTAAACTCTTCCGGTCTCAGCTACAACTACAGCGTTTGAGGAAAGGTCAAAGGAGACATTGATGTAACGGGTAGCCCATGTAGCGAATCCAATAAAGAGTTGCGCGACGCAGAATGAACAAAGAAACACAATATTTATCAAGCAGAGTGTGAGAAGACTACACAAACACCAACAACGTAAACACTGAACAGAAGAAACAGAGGCCTTAAAGGGATAGTTCACCCAAAAATGAAAATTAGCCCATGATTTACTCACCCTCTAGTCATCCTCGATGTATATGACATTCTTCTTATGCACACATAATAATGTCAATTTTTTTTTTTTAATGAAAATAAAAAGAGGCAGGATTGTGTTTTATATTTCGTTTTGTTATAAATATACATGCAGTGAAGATAATCAGTGTACGCGTTGCCTAAACCACATTTGTGTGGCTATTAATATGTTAAAGATTTATTTATTTTTTTAATGAAAATGAAAAAAGCCAGAGTGCTGTGTTTTATGACATATTTCGTTTTATTGTAGCCTAAAATATATATACAGATAGCTAGATTAGTAGCCAGAGTGAGCTGATTGATGTATCAAGAACGCTGCTGTTCCATTAGCAGAATCCCCGGACTAGTGTCCTCCCGTCCTCGGGAGTTCGTTCTCCTGAGTCGAACGTGGCAAGTCTGAGCAACCAAGGACGCAAGTCCGAAGTTCGCGTACTTGGTTTTGAGAAACGGCCAGTGTGTTTGCTGCTACGACCTACATCTACTGACTAGCCAATAAAAATGCAGTATGAAATGGCGTATTGATCAACGTGACATGGCGCTAAAACTTAAAACTGCTTACCTCAATCTCCACTTGCAAAGTTGGCATGCCAAGTTCCCTATCCGTGACCGCGTCCATATTCTCCTTTTTCACTTCCTCCTCTTTTTTTTAAGCACACATAAAAAACACAAATCATCTTGCTCTATTTGTTTACCACTAACGCATACTGATGATGTTTATTCTTTTTTACTATCTTGCGTCGTAGCATACGATTCAATAGGTGTCATCATCGTACAGTCACATACATGTCGACCCAAGTTTATTAGATCCAGTGTGATTTGTAATCATCGTATAGGATTGCAATCGCACAGTCTGTAGCAGGCATAAGGCTGGAATTACTGACGACTCGTTTTAGGCTGTTCAGAATCACTTCTTTCCTTTTGGAAGACAATAATCTGTTTATCAGCACTTTGACGGTTACCCTTTGCCCTGTACTAAAGAAACTAAGAGGAACCTACTTGTATCATTGGGGTTGTGTCCCTCAACCATACTGATCTCTCTCGCGCTAGAGACGACCCTCACTTCCCATCTGTGCGTGGCCTTCATTCATTAGTGCTTTGAATGTGTCTCTTTGACTGAGGTGGCGCCATGAACATCAGAGACGGTGAGAGTAGAACATGCAAGTAAGCTATACTGCAGAAAGCATGACTTTAATCTCTCCCTACGCCATGCGTTTCCAGCGGATGTGCGTTCAGCATCTGTGGGACGATGTTGGAGTCAGGAGAGGGGGTGGATAAGCCTGCGGCAGCGTTGTGCTAGATGCACCACGTTATTACAGCCAAAAACAGAACAGACGAGTGCTCGCGCTAGAATACAGCAGGGGAAAGATGGCAAATGAGTCAGAGGCTGTAATGTATATGAGAACATGCAGTGTGTGGGGGTGTGCGAGAGAGACGCTTTACGAGTCTATATTTTTGCATCATTTTCTACAGCATGATACTGGCGTTTGCCATGAGATTTGCCATTTAATTTCATTGTAAAATGCAATCTCTTGTAAGGTCTGTCTTTTTTGTATAAGACTGTGAGGAGTAAACCAAATAAGGGTAGCACTGTGATCCAAGCTCTCTTTGACATGTGTCTCAAATAACTTCTCTTATCGCTGCAGCATTGCTCCCGGACATTTCTGTTTTTGCTTGCTGTGGTCAGGAGTCGAAATCAAGTTGGAGTTGTGCACGACTCTTGTGAAGAAGAATTACACTTGAGCATACTTTTAGAAAGAGTATTATAAGTGTCAACTGAGGGTAATGATTTTGGACACTTAATTTCATGTTATCACACATTGTACTTACTCAAATAAGTAATATTAATTAACTACATGTACTTACTATAGAGTTAGGGTTAGGGTTAGTTAGTTATTACTATAGTAAGTACATTTAGTAATGTGTAACTGTCACCTTGAAGTCTTCTTTTTTATGAACTGTTGAACATGGCATATAAAACCAGACATGCTGAGCCTTCAGCCCATTTCGCTGTTTCTCGCATTAACCCTTAAACGCACACCTCGGGTCTTTATCGACCCGGGACGTCATTCACTACCCTCCTCCTCATTCATTTTTTAAAGTTAGACATCAACCTTCTTAGCATTTCTCAATCAATTCATTATAAACAATATAAACACTAACCTATAAAATTATAAAAGAATGCCTGTTTTCTCATTCATTTTTTGTAAAAATTGTATAAGGTCGCTAACGACCCGGGATGTGTATCGGTGTACATATATTTTTTTCTGTACAGCAATAATTAAAACCTTATGGAATAAAGGTGAATTGCACTTATTCCGTCATCAAAGATTCAATGTCTACAATAATGAAGTGACGTTTCACCGCAGGCAGAAAACAAAAGAATAGGAAGAATCATCAGCAAAACTTGAAACGGCTCAGAGATTTACTGCTGAACGCGATCAAATATGAGTGTCACTGTCACTTGATGGATCTGGTGAAGAAGCTGTCAGCGATCAAAATATTGATGTTGAAGATGCTGAAAATGATAGTTTTGAGAATATGTTTGAGATGGTGAATATGAGGCAGATGCTGAAGGTCCTGGGAAATGAGCTCTGACGAGGACAGTGATGATGGTGTAAAACATCTGCTCAAACTGAACCCTTACAAGCTCCAAACGGTAACGAAATATGCTTTATTTTATTCTTCTGTAATTGTTACTCTAATATCAGGGGAGTTTTATATTATCGCGACAGGTAGAGATTCATCCGTGTTAGATATAGATCCGGGTCACTAAAGACCCGAATATGTAAGAATGATTGGCGAAACATTCATGCATTTGAGGGTTGAAGAGGACACAAGGGACATTATAGTAGATCTACTCTTCTAACAAAATTCCACTTAAGTCGGACTTAAGTATAAAGATGATATAAGATATAAAGATGATATGTAATTTCATAACTACTTATATAGTCTTTGAAATATGGTTGTAGTGTAACAAAAATTTTATGTAATTTCTATTGAAACTAGTATGTCTTTTATTTAGATAAATTGCAAGATAAGTTACAATTCAGTGCATTTAAAATATATTTACTTTCAATGCAATATTGAATAACACACTACAGTTAACATAATCAAGTTTACATGTAAGTCAACACATCAAAATAAGTGTACTTCTTTAAAACATGACAGAAAACTATTAAAACTATGATTTAAAATGCACTTTAATGTAAAACTTTTAATTTGATATTACAAAGTACAATTCACTTGTCTTGAGAAACAGTCATGAAATTTTATTCTCTCTAAGTACACTACACTTTAAGAGGCCTTTATATACGCAGTAATATTATTTTATATATGCAGTAATATGTACAGTTTTTATTGAAGTAATCTACAAGTGCACATTCAATGCAGTTAAGCACACTTCTGTCTCACGAGGGTGCACAAATGCAGATCAGTCAAGAACTCATGTTATTTTCGGAAAGATTCAAGAGACATTGGGCCATATCAGAATTGTGTCACTCCGGTAGAATCTCCACTTCGTTTCTGGAAGATGACGTTAAAGGCACCACTAGCAATCCAAGTGGACTTGCACAAATAATCACCGTGTCCAAACGCTTTTGCCATCTTCCATTGTTCTAAGAAACATGGAGTCTTGCCCAAATTTACGCCGCTGGTTGGGCCAGAAGACCCACTCCAACAAAGAGACTTGTAGACTTGTGGTCTTGTGGCCTTCAGTTGCAAGTTTCCATGAAGTCCACTAGACTGTAGGCTGATCCAGAGTGCCTCTTCATGGCTTCAGTGTGTCCTTTTGCTGAGCCTGCACTGGAGATGACTTGTCTATGTTGCACTAGAATGATAACCACAAGGGCTGCTGGTATTTAGGACAGGGCCGCAGTCTCAGACTCTTCAGGAAGTCATCCAATTGACGTTTACAGAGGGTTGCCTCTGTACATTAAAAAAGGATGGGATAAGATATTATAACATTGAAAAAAACCTTTAAGATGATGTCTTACACTGTGATTATGGAGAACTATTGGAGAACTTGGACAGATAATTTGCAAATGAATGAGTGTACACCAGAAGATATAGTTGATGATATTCCTGAAATGAGAAACAGGAGCTGGTTGTGATTGTTGCATTGGCTCTAGTCAGTTACTGCTCAGAAATTGGGTCGCCGGCCTTGTTTTAGTTTGTGCTTGAGGGTTCTCCTAAAATTCTTCCGTTCTGTTTGACTTTCTTTGCAGGTGGACGAGTAAAAACTTGGAAGAGGAGATGGTTTATTCTGACCGACAACTGCTTGTACTATTTTGAGTACACAACAGTAAGTGGATTGGTTTTCATCAATATTGTATTGAGTAAATGCTGCTAAACCATGTCCTGTCTGAGGGTCCCAGATGCATTTTGATGGGTTTCTCCTGCCTACAGGACAAGGAACCACGTGGAATTATTCCTCTGGAGAACCTCAGCATCAGAGAGGTGGAGGAACCCAGGAAACCTGTGAGTGCCCAAACAAACTTGAAAGTTAGAGTACAGGATCATGAAAAGCTCACGCCTGTTGTGTGTATGTTGTGTCTCTTCATGCAGAACTGCTTTGAGCTGTACAATCCCAACCATAAAGGGCAGGTGATCAAGGCGTGTAAGACAGAGGCAGATGGGAGGGTGGTGGAGGGAAACCACGTCGTCTACAGGATATCAGCACCCACACCAGAGGAGAAGGAGGAATGGATCAAATCCATTAAGTAGGATTTCCTGTCTATTAAACATAATCTATTGTTAAATAGTCTTGTTCAGTGCTCTCATCAGCCATTTGCTGAAGAAATGCAGAATACAGTGATGACGTTAACTCTATACTAAAACCTAATGAGCTGCTACAACAACAACAAGAAGCATAGGTAAAGTAATGACCAAGCCAAGCTCATTAGAAAAACGTGCCCTTGCAAAATGATATTACGTTGCTTCTTGCACGTTTTGCTATACTTTCAAAGTAAAACGTCGAAATATATTTGTTTTGTTATATGTATCGTGGCAGTTCAAAAATGACATGTCTGGTGAGTGGCGCTAAGGTTAATGCTTTTGAAAATAACGTACCACCCACAGCAGTGCTTCTCAACCCTGGTCCTGGCGCATCCCCCCCCCCAATAGTGCACATTTTGGATGTCTCCCTAATCAAACACACAAACAATACACTATATTGCCAAAAGTACTGGGACACCCCTCCAAATCATTGAATTCAGGTGTTCCAATCACTTCCATGGCCACAGGTGTATAAAATCAAGCACTAGGCATGCAGATGCTTCTACAAACAGTTGTGAAAGAATGGGTCGCTCTCAGGAGCTCAGTGAACTCAAGCGTGGTACCGTGATAGGTTGCCACCTGTGCAATAAGTCCATTCGTGAAATTTCCTCACTACTAAATATTCCACGCTCAACTGTTAGTGGTATTATAACAAAGTGGAAGCAACTGGGAACAACAGCAACTCAGCCACGAAGTGGTAGGCCACGTAAAATCACAGAGCGGGGTTAGCGCATGCTGAGGGTCACAGTGCACAGAAGTCAATAGCTACAGACCTCCAAACTTTGTGTGGCCTTCAGATTAGCTCAAGAACACTGCGTAGAGAGCTTCATGGAATGGGTTTCCATGGCCGAGCAGCTCATCCAAGCCTTACATCACCAAGTGCAGTGCAAAGCGTGGGATGCAGTGGGGTAAAGCACGCCGCCACTGGACTCTAGAGCAGTGGAGACGTGTTCTCTGGAGTGACCAATCACGCTTCTCTGTCTGGAAATCCCATGGATGAGTCTGGGTTTGGCGGTTGCCAGGAGAACGGTACTTGCCTGTCTGCATTGTGCCAAGTGTAAAGTTTGGTGGAGGGGGGGGGGGATTATGGTGTGGGTTTTTCAGGGTTTGGGCTTGGCCCCTTAGTTCCAGTGAAAGGAACTCTTAATGCTTCAGCATACCAAGACATTTTGGACAATTTCATGCTCCCAACCTGTTCCAACATGACTGCGCACCAGTGCATAAAGCAAGGTCCATAAAGACATGGACGAGCGAGTTTGGTGTGGAGGAACTTGACTGGCCTGCACAGAGTCCTGACCTCAACCCGATAGAACACCTTTGGGATGAATTAGAGCGGAGACTGGGAGCCAGGCCTTCTCGTCCAACATCAGTGCCTGACCTCACAAATGCGCTTCTAGAAGAATGGTCAAAAATTCCCATAAACACACTCCTAAACCTTGTGGAAAGCCTTTCCAGAAGAGTTGAAGCTGTTATAGCTGCAAAGGGTGGGCCAACACCATATTAAACCCTACGGATTAAGAATGGGATGTCATTAAAGTTCATGTGCATGTAAAGGCAGACTCTCAAAACTTTTGGCAATATAGTGTAGGTGTGTCAGACAAAGGACCGGGGTTGAGAACCACTGACCTTCACTAAACCTGATCCTAAACCAAACGGATAGTGCTAACAAAAGCAAACGTGAGATAATAAAAAACACTTTTTCTGGGGCAACCATGCCATTTTAGCTCACTTCGAGAAGTCTTTAAACTCTTTTATCGTAGCTCAAGTTTCATGAGACAAGTGCAGTGTTGTACCAGGTGAGGTTACAAGCAAGTCTACTACATCAGAAAAGCCATAAATATGGAGCTGGTTATATGATGCAAACATCAAATCGTGCAGTACTAGAGTTTTGAGGTCATGACATACAGTAGTATTGTGCAAGGAAAACAAATCTTTATTAATCCATAATCTGCCCATGCAAACTTAATTTGAATGAAATATAGGTACATGTTTGGAGTTTTGCAAAAATGTAGGCAGAAGCACGTTTTTCCAATGAGTCCATGTTGGTGTGAACGAATGGTGTAAAAATGCACTAGTTTTCTTGATGTATTGATGAAAACATCCTGCCGATTTATATGCATCAATGTTCAGATTTGTGTATGTTAGCCAAAAATATATTCACAGTTGGCCTCTATTAGCCTTTACTGCTTTTTTTCTCATTTACACATTTTCCAAACACTTTTGAGGCTTATTCCTCTTCGGACCGCTTCAGTACAGTGATTAAACTTCAAAAGTCAAATTAAAAAATAGGAAGCTATATTTATGCATACAGAAAAGAAAGTGTATTTTTAGGACCATTATTATTATTGCTTTTCGAGATTATTTTCGTTATAATTTATATATTTCCCTCCAAATTTTCAATACCAAAATGTGTCCAAATACACATTCTTATCACCAAAATATGGTTTATTCTCAATGGTGACTTTAATTAGGAAGTTGATTAGAATTAAATAGACCTAGATTATTTAAATTAGAATTAGATTCTCATTACTGTAATACAATGTTATTTTTCCATTTAAATCAGCATAAAATTATGACATAAAATTATTTATTTATGCATTACAGTAGTGAGAATGGGGGAGATAACTTAATTTTCATAAATTATGTCACAATGACATTAAAAAAATCCTAATGGTCCATGTTACTGACATGTTTTGTGAGTTTCACCTCACTATCTTTGGAACAGAGCTGTTAACTGTGTCCAGACTGGGACAGCAGTGGATCATGATGGTGTTTTGAATAGAAACAGCAGTCTCATCACACAAGCGCCGTACCTCCCCCTTATCCTTGGCCCTGTGTTTTCATGGGCGTCAGTGGAGATTAGTCGGAGCTTAACCCCCCCACTAACCATCAACTCCACGGGACCAACAGACCTGTTGCTGTCCTCGTCTCTCCGCTAATCCAGTCCTAACACTAGCGTCGCTCATCTCTCAGAGACGTGCTGGAGGATGAGAGGCTTTATCACAAGCACGTTTTGCCTAGTCGGCACAGTTATGACCCACTATACTTATCTGCTTATCTGTAATCATGCTTTATACGCTCAGGATATTGGACCATTCAGTCAAGCTTTGGAAAAAAAACAAGGTCTCCTAGGTTCTCCTAGGTTTTAAGTAACTCATTCAGTAGAAATAAGTTGTGGCTGACTCGTCCATGGGATTGCCAGACAGAGAAGCGTCTCCTAGGTCACTCCAGAGAACACGTCTCCACTGCTCTAGAGTCCAGTGGCGGCGGGCTTTACCCCACTGCATCCCACGCTTTGCATTGCACTTGGTGATGTAAGGCTTGGATGAGCTGCTCGGCCATGGAAACCCATTCATGAAGCTCTCTACACACTGTTCTTGAGCTAATCACATGAAGTTTGGAGGTCTGTAGCAATTGACAGAAAGTTGGCGACTTCTGCGCACTGTGACCCTCAGCATGCGCTGACCCCGCTCTGTGATTTAACCACTTCGTGGCTGAGTTGCTGTTGTTCCCAATTGTTTCCACTTTGTTATAATACCACTAACAGTTGAACGTGGAATATTTAGTAGTGAGGAAATTTCACGAATGGACTTATTGCACAGGTGGCAACCTATCACGGTACCACGCTTGAGTTCACTGAGCTCCTGAGAGCGACCCATTCTTTCACAAATGTTTGTAGAAGCGTCTGCATGCCTAGTGCTTGATTTATACACCTGTGGCCATGGAAGTGATTGGAACACCTGAATTCAATGATTTAGAGGGGTGTCCCAATACTTTTGGCAATATCGTGTATTTTGACCGAAATAAGGTTTTTATAAAGCAGCATAACAGTTATCCTTCGTGTCTGGAGTTAATTTGTGAGGCCATGAAATGGCAAAAAAAGGCAACTCACTAGGTTTTGGCACATAGATGTAGGCTGCGTCCGAAATCACATTCTCACTAAAAGAAGTATGCTCTATATAGTATGAGTGTGTGTAGTATGAATGTAATCTGGACGCACTACATTCACCATGTTGTCATCATCATGTGACCTACCCCCGGTCATGTAGGTCGCTTCATTGTCATTCACAAATCTCTCCCGTGGCCTCATGGGATAGTAAAGTGTTTATGGAATGCACACTTCAGAATCTCGCTGGAAGAAGTAGGTCATCAGGAGACTTTCTGCCTGCTCTTTTATGAGTTCTGTGAATTCAGACATACTACTTTTGTCACATACTGTTTTCCGCCTACTATATAGTAGGGAAGCGTGCAATTTCGGATGCAGCTGTAGTCACCTCACAATGAATAAAGCACTTCCTGTAGTGGAGGATAAGTTTCACACTAACAATATTTCTAGCGTGAAAACTGGCAACAGCAGCAGAGCATTCGTTAATCTTCATAGAGCGCTTGGAACGCTGATCGATATAAACCCAGCCTTTAATCTTAGCAGGTCAATCACTTTACACTGGACAAGACCGAAACGCCACTCAAACGCATGAGGTGGGGTTAAACGGGGGTGGGGTCTGTCCTCAGAAGCCATGAAAACCAAACTAGGTCACTGAACAAACTACTTTTTTAAGACTGGAGTATGTGTGTGTGTGTATATATGTGTGTATATATATATATATATATATATATATATATATATATATATATATATATAGGCTATATGCTTTATTTCCATATCAAAGATGCCGAAGTCTCTCTGCCTCCCCTAACATCTCCTTTAATTGGTTCCTTCAGAGCGAGCATCAGCCGGGACCCTTTCTACGACATGCTGGCCACCAGGAAGAGACGCATCGCCAACAAGAAGTGAAGTCTCAAACCTGTCCAAACCTCTTCCTCAAAGCCTGCTCACAGCAACACACACACTGCTTTCTGGGACAGACTTTGTGCGAGTGTGTACATGACGGCTGAAGAACTCAATGTTTATAGTTCCTTTCTTGTGTTTCTATTCATATGAAAATACATCTGTTTGTATTTGCATGGATGTTGGTGTGTGTACCAGGGCGGCTCGAGAGAGAGAGGAAGTCGTTTGTGAACTCTCACTACAGAAGCCATTTATTTCGAAAGAGACCTGGCGGCGTGATCGACAAAAACCCTTCATGGCCATTATCTCTTATGGTGCTAGAAGACTTCTTGTGTGCATGTGACCGCAATAGACGCTCAAATAGACGTTAATGATCCAGTGCTAACACTAGGTGGCGGTCTGGAGTCAGCTGGACTGATTTCATGTTGTTAGAGTGAGAAACAGCAAATATATAACATTATATATATATATAGATTTACGCTGAATTCAGAACTGCATACTACTCTTACTATTCCTGCCATAGAAAGATAGTAGGAGTAGTGTACTAGTGCTCTGAATTCAGCATCAGTTTCTGTTGTTCATCAGAAGGTACCAGTCCATTAAAGGGATAGTTCACCCAAAAAATGAAAATTATCCCATGATTTACTCCCCCTCAAGTCATCCTAGGTGTGTGTGACTTTCTTCTTTCAGCCAAACACAATATGAGTTATATTAAAAAAGTCCTGGCTCTCCCAAGCTTTATAATGGCAGTGAATGGCAGCCCAAAATTTGAAGCCCCAAAAGTGTGGAGCACTTTTATAATGGATGGATGCACTTTTGGGAGCTTGGGAGAGCCAGGACATTTATTAATATAACTCTGATTGTGTTCGTCTGAAAGATACATCGAGGATGGCTTGAGGGGGAGTAAATCATGGGGTAATTGGCATTTTTGGGTGAACTATCCCTTTAACCTTTCCATTCTGCTCTTACATGACACTATCTACTGTTACGTGTGATGTTTTTGATGTAATACGGATGAATTTGCTTGCTTTTGTGTTCTCTTTACAAGTATAGTTGAATTTCTCTTTTTATATATTTATTATTTTCTTTGTGAAATGATTTTATTCTTTCTTCATAATTGGTAAACTATAGATCTAAGTTATGTGTAAATACTGTAAACATTTGTTTTCTTCTTTTTTTTGTGTAAGTACAATCTGTAGCATATAAATCTACTGGCTCTTTATTGTTAGGGCTCTTTGCTCAGCCTTAAACTAATGTACTTCTGTCAGGGAACAAAAATCACCTTGTAATTCTGGAAAATGAATTTTTTTAAAGAAGAAAAAAAAATCCAGTAGCCATTTATATGTGGTTGTAAAATAAGGGTGGAATACTATCTCTAATGCCCTTTGGGGCTCCAGACAAATTTTTATATGTCTGTATAAGCTATTGGTCAAAGTGTACATGATCTATAAATACATAAAACATTCACAAAGCTAAAGCTTTCATGAGTTTTTTTTTCCCCACACAAGATATTTGATCCAACTAACTCTGATCATATGACTCCTTCAAACATCGATCAGATGAAGGGATCTCAGGAGACAGGAAGTGAAGATAACTCGTATAAAGCAAACTCTCTGTCACCACCTACTGTCATTAACTGAAAAACCCTTGCCACCAATGCACAGGCTGACAGTCTATACTGACAAATCTATATAATTATATATACAGTGCTGCTTGAAAGTATATGAACCTTATTGAATTTGAAGATCAAGGTAAATTGTACTTAATTTGTCTTCCAGGAAACATGTAAGTATCTTCTGTTGCTTCTGAAGGGAGTACTAAATGAGAAAAAAAACCCCGGCTCTTAATGCATTGTGTGTCCTTCTGGAGCATCAGTGAGTGTTTGAACCTTTTTTAATAGTTGTGTTTGTGTCCCTCAATTGTCCGCAGATCTCAAAATCATACAGTCATTGCTGGAGAGGGTTCAAATGTGCAAAAGATGCTGGAAAACTGAAGAATGTGCAGGACCTGGAGGATTTTTCTGAAGAACATTGGTTAGTTTAACTGCTCAGGACAAACAAGAGACTCATGAACAACCATCAGAAAACACACACACAGCCGTGGATCATCAGGGAACGACACACAGGATTGAGAATCAATGGTTCATAAACTTTTGAACGGGTCATTTTAATTTTTTGTCTTGTGGACTATATGTAAACATTTTTAATGTAAAATATCTTATTCAGGACAGCACTAAATACAAAATAACGCATTTTGTATGATCCCTCTTATTTTGTTAAAATCATTCACATTTTCACAGATTCTGCAAGCGGTTCACATACTTTTAAGCAGCACTGTATATATACTCGAGCTGCAGCTCATGACGTTGGTTTTGAGGAGTCAAGATCAGCTGGAATCTAGACAAAGTGAGGCGACTGAAAAAATCAATAAACATGAATGAAGAAAGGTTTATGCAGGTACAGATTTTATCCGAGGTAAATGCAGTCTTCCTGACACTAATGTAGAGCTATGAAAAACATTCACAAAAACAACATCTCACGCTTACAAAAATGAGAAAATCAACATTTGTAATATATGTACACCGATCAGGCATAACATTATGACCACCTTCCTAATGTTGTGTTGCTCCCCCTTTTGCTGCCAAAACAGCCCTGACCCGTCGAGGCACGGCCATCCACGTGATGTAAAAGAAAACGTGATTCATCAGACCAGGCCACCTTCTTCCATTGCTCCGTGCTCCAGTTCTGATGCTCACGTGCCCACTGTTGGCGCTTTTGGTGGTGGACAGGGGTCAGCATGAGCACTCTGACTGGCCTGTGGCTATGCAGCCCCATACACAACAAACTGAGAGGCACTGTGTATTCTGACACCTTTCTATCAGAACCAGCATTAACTTGCAGCTACAGTAGCTCGTCTGTTTGATCGGACCACACGGGCCAGCCTTCGCTCCCCACGTGCATCAATGAGCCTTGGCCGCCCATGACCCTGTCGCCGGTTCTCCTCTGTTCCTTCCTTGGAGCACTTTTGATAGATACCGACCACTGCAGACCGGGAACACCCCAGCTGCAGTTTTGGAAATCGGTCGTCTAGCCATCACAATTTGGCCCTTGTCAAACTCGCTCAAATCCTTACGCTTGCCCACTTTTCCTGCTTCTAACACATCAACTTTTGAGGATAAAATGTTCACTTGCTGCCTAATATATCCCACCCACTAACAGGTGCCGTGATGAAGAGATAATCAGTTATTCACTTCACCTGTCAGTGGTCATAATGTTATGCCTGATTGGTGTATATTGTTTTTGTGAAACATGGATTAGTCAAATATGTTGGGGAAAAATAAAGAATTGTTCCAATATTTTGGTCCATTTTATATTGATAGCAGAAAGGAAATTTGTACATTTAAAGCGCTGGACAACTATATAATATTACATATCACAAATATTTAAAAATCGACTTCATCATTTCAGATGTGCAATAAATAATACATATTAGTATCTGTGAGATTAATGGTACATTTGTTGTTCTAATCATTTTGTTAGAACAACCTTTATAAGAATACAATTATGATATGAATAGATATTATATTGCATTACATACATAGTATATACACACATTACAAATAAATGTTGACTATTCTTCAAAGCAGATTGATCTAGTTCAAGGCTAGTGATCCATAATGGCTACAATTCATATTTGTATAATTAAGCACCATAAATATTTACATGGACGAACACCCAGTTGTACATTAAACTTCCACGATTATAACCGGTGTGTGAATTTATACTGCCACCTGCTGGAACATCACCATCACAATCAGTCTGTTCCCTTTCATAAGGCAAAGACACAGAGATATGTGCGCATCATTTCCTGTGCTTCAGCAGGGCGAGGAGGACACCAGGTCGTAGTCGGGGCACTTGAGCAGGGCAGGGTAACTGGCGTTCATCTGGAGCGAGGTGTCACTGGAGATGTCTGACGGGCTGCGGCCCCGTGTCCAGGCCTCGGGATGGAGGAACTGACCCGAGTAATCGGAGCAGTTGCTCAGGCGGGGCCGGTAGAAGCTGGGGTGGGGCTGGTAGATCTCCTCCGCTGTGTAACGCTTCATGAACAGGTAGACGGACATCACACCTGCACTCTGAACAGACAGGGAAAAACATGTCCTCAAGGAAACACCAGGCAACAGCAGAATGCATCGAGAGAAGGTTAAAGATTTGGAAAAGAAGAGCAGGGGTGGACTGGGGCAAAAACCCTGGACTTTCTGGCACAAAGCGGCCATCACACTGCGGTCTGCGCCTCGCCGCTTCAAGTCACACACACCTATCTTGCAAATAAAATGGTTATTTTGCATTTTGAATCAGTTTTGTGGGGGAAATTTTTTTTATCAGTTCGGTTAACCCTTATAATATATATATACACACACTCACCTAAAGGATTATTAGGAACACCTGTTAAATTTCTCATTAATGCAATTATCTAATCAACCAATCACATGGCAGTTGATTTAATGCATTTAGGGGTGTGGTCCTGGTCAAGACAATCTCCTGAACTCCAAACTGAATGTCAGAATAGGAAAGAAAGGTGATTTAGGCAATTTTGAGCGTGGCATGGTTGTTGGTGCCAGACGGGCCGGTCTAAGTATTTCACAATCTGCTCAGTTACTGGGATTTTCACGCACAACCATTTCTAGAGTTTACAAAGAATGATGTGAAAAGGGAAAAACATCCAGTATGCGGCAGTCCTGTGGGCGAAAATGCCTTGTTGATGCTAGAGGTCAGAGGAGAATGGGCCGACTGATTCAAGCTGATAGAAGAGCAACTTTGACTGAAATAAGCACTTGTTACAACCGAGGTATGCAGCAAAGCATTTGTGAAGCCACAACACGCACAACCTTGAGGCGGATGGGCTACAACAGCAGAAGACCCCACCAGGTACCACTCATCTCCACTACAAATAGGAAAAAGAAGCTACAATTTGCACGAGGTCACCAAAATTGGACAGTTGAAGACTGGAAAAATGTTGCCTGGTCTGATGAGTCTCGATTTCTGTTGAGACATTCAGATTGTAGAGTCAGAATTTGGCGTAAACAGAATGAGAACATGGATCCATCATGCCTTGTTACCACTGTGCAGGCTGGTGGTGGTGGTGTAATGGTGTGGGGGATGTTTTCTTGGCACACTTTAGGCCCCTTAGTGCCAGTTGGGCATCGTTTAAATGCCACGGCCTACCTGAGCATTGTTTCTGACCATGTCCATCCCTTTATGACCACCATGTACCCATCCTCTGATGGCTACTTCCAGCAGGATAATGCACCATGTCACAAAGCTCGAATCATTTCAAATTGGTTTCTTGAACATGACAATGAGTTCACTGTACTAAAATGGCCCCCACAGTCACCAGATCTCAACCCAATAGAGCATCTTTGGGATGTGGTGGAACGGGAGCTTCGTGCCCTGGATGTGCATCCCACAAATCTCCATCAACTGCAAGATGCTATCCTATCAATATGGGCCAACATTTCTAAAGAATGCTTTCAGCACCTTGTTGAATCAATGCCACGTAGAATTAAGGCAGTTCTGAAGGCGAAAGAGGGTCAAACACAGTATTAGTATGGTGTTCCTAATAATCCTTTAGGTGAGTGTATATATATATTATAATTAACAAGTACTGAATGTAATGTTTTCAGACACTTTTTGCATGTTATTTACAATTAAATGAAAATGTATAATAGGTTAATTTATATTAAATGCAATTAGTTGGACGCTCAAGTACATCTTTATGAAATTTCATAATTATAATTACTTATATAGTCTTTGAAATATGGTTCTAGTGTACTGACAAACAACTAAAATGTAATGTAATTTCTATCAAAACTAGCATGTCATGTATTTAAATATATTTGTAATTATAGATTTCTAATGATGAATTTGCCTTTACAAATCATTAACAAACTATTAAGTCAAAATTAGTGTACTTCTTTAAAACTTAATAGAGAAAAATTATTAGGTAACACTTTATACAACAGCTTTAAATACCTGTTTTTTAATAGCTATTCCTTTAATACAAATAACTCCTTAAGCTTTTATCTGTTCTCTTGTGCTGTAAATGACTCACAGATCTTATGATAGTTTGATCATCTCCATTCAGTTTTCACACAATATTAGTCGTTTTCATGCCTTTTGCATAACATTGCACCAGCTTTTGGTCTTCAGAAAGATCTTTCTTCCTCCCCATATCACATGAGAACGGTGACTTGCTTAATAATGTGGAACAACCTCTTTATGTAGGGTTTCCATTTACCTAAGACAACCTCACAAACTATTTAACAAACCGGTCTGAGATTGATACCAGTTATCTGAAAAGATATGGAGAAATACAACAAACACTTTCTTTGAAAAACTAAAATCTGAATGTTTATTGTGCTGAAATCCTACTGATAAGTCACTTGCAATTTGGAACACTGTGTATATATACACAGTGAATGTCATATATATAAGTACAGTTTTTTTATTTTATAAATATACTTTTAAGATTAGTCTGCAAGTGCACATTCAATACAATTAACTAAGGAACTTCTTTTCCTTTGCACTTCTTTTTCACAAGGGAAATAATGAGTAAGAAAGACACTTTTAAGGCCCTGTCACCAGAATTAAATGGTAAAAATGGTGTCTGATATTAATAAATTACTTTACGTTCATTCATCAAACTGAAAATGGAGGTTCAAGTCAGGCACACTGCATCGTGAGCTCTGTTTTATACTGCTCAGTCATCTGTATATGTGAAGCATACTGTGCTCAGTGCATACTGTCATTACTGTAGCAACAGAAAGAGCAGCACAGTTTGGATAAAAGTGTCTGCTAAATGATTAAATGTAAATGTAGTGAGCACTGAACACAGACACAACTGTTTTAAACATTCCTTTAATCCTACATTTCTTTAAAGTAAGAGTGAGTTCGTATGAAATCAGCACATAAGACATTTGGCTGATTTAACTGCAGAGAGGAGACAGGAGATGTGTGCGGGAGTTCAGTTCGGTGTGAATAATAATATAATAGCCCTGATAATGAGAGTAAATGGCAGTGTTCTCACCTCAGTGAGCAGGAAGGAGATGGCAGCGAACGCAAACGACCAGCCGTACTTATAGCTGAAGTACGCCTCGCTACTCTTGGTCCTGTTGAACATCTCGTCATTTATGCTGGAGATGTAGAGAACCAAACCCACCACCAGAGACAGACCTGTGTGACAGACAGACAAACATCAGCCTGACAGATGAGAGACGCGTCGGAATGACAGAGGAAGAGGAAGATGTTTACCTGACAGGATGAAGAAAATTCCAGAGACAAACGCCAGTATGGTGCGGTGGGGCCGAATGTGCCCAATATTGTTGAGCACAAAACCGATGAACATAAAGAACAAACTGACCAGAGGGAACGGTGTGGCCGAACGAATCATCTCTGAAAAGAAACAGCATCACAGGTAAAAAAAAAAGATCATTCAATAGTGAGTTCACTTTTGTGACGATAAAGACTTGTTCACACCAACAACAACTATAACCTATAACACATGTGTAAAACACATAATGTATTGCAAAGAAAGCCAGAAACAAAGATGATCAGGTGATATAGCTTTCAGTATCATAAAGTAGAATAATTCACAAAATCTTATTCCTGACCAAAAGTGATTATTTGTTATTAATAGACTATATATTCACCAACAATATCAATCAATCAATATCAATATCAACTACATTACTTGAATATATATGATAATTGAAATGAGCTGATGACATCACCGTTTTCTCCAGAGCGGCTGTACAGCCGAATCAAATTCTGTTCATTATTTTCCTGTTTAACACTGTGAAGCTGCTTTGAAACAATCTGCATTGTAAAAAGCGCTATATAAATAAAGTTGACTTGACTTGACAACAATACTTTCTTGCAACAGATCAGACATTGTGAATTTTGATTTTTAAAATAAACTCAGCAAAAAAAGAAACGTCCTCTGACTTTCAACTGTTTTTACTTTCAGTAAACTTAATGTGTGTAAATATTTGTATGAACACTAAAAGAGTCAACACCATAAGACATAAACTAAAAATAGAAACAGAAATAGAATAATGTGTCCCTGAATGAAGGGAGGCTCAAAATCAAAAGTACCAGTCAGTATCTGGTGTGGCCACCAGCTGCTTGAAGTACTGCGGTGCATCTCCTCCTCATGGACTGGACCAAATTTGTCAGTCCTTGCTGTGAGATGTTACCCCACTCTTCCACTTGCAAGTTCCTGGACATTTCTGCGGGGAATGACCCTAGCCCTCACCTTGCGATCCAACAGGTCCCAGACGTGCTCGATGGGATTGAGATCCGGGCTCTTCGCTGGCCATGGCAGAACACTGACATTGCTGTCATGCAGAAACTCACGCACAGAACGAGCAGTATGGCTGGTGGCATTGTCCTGCTAGAGGATCATGTCCGGATGAGCATGCATAAAGGGTACCACATGAGGGAGGAGGATGTCTTCCCTGTACCGCAAGGCATTGAGATTGCCTGCAATGACAACAAGCTCAGTCCGATGGTGATGTGATATACCGCCCCAGACCATGACGGACCCCCCACCTCCAAATCGATCCCGCTCCAGGGTACAGGCCTAGGTGTAACGCTCATTCCTTCGACGATAAACATGAATCCGTCCATCACCCCTGGTGAGACAAAACCGTGACTCATCAGTGAAGAGCACTTTTTGCCACTCCTGTCTGGTCCAGCGATGGTGGGTTTGTGCCCATAGGCGGCGTTGTTGCTGGTGATGTCTGGTAAGGACCTGCCTTACAACAGGCCTACAAGCCCTCAGTCCAGCCTCTCTCAGCCTATTGCGGACAGTCTGAGCACTGATGGAGGGATTGTGTGTTCCTGGTGTGACTCGGGCAGTTGTTGTGGCCATCCTGTACCTGTCACGCAGGTGTGATATTCGGATGTACCGATCCTGTGCAGGTGTTGTTACACGTGGTCTTCCACTGCGAGGATGATCAGCTGTCCTTCCTGTCTCCCTGTAGCGCTGTCTTAGGCGTCTCACAGTGCGGACATGGCAATTTATTGCCCTAGCCACATCAGCAGTCCTCATGCCTCCCTGCAGCATGCCTAATGCACGTTCACGCAGATTAGCAGGGACCCTGGGCATCTTTCTTTGGGTGTTTTTCACAGTCGGTACACAAGTCTCTTTAGTGTCCTGCGTTTTTAGAACTGTGACCTTAAATGCCTACTCTCTGTAAGCTGTTAAGGTCTTAACGACCATTCCACAGGTGCATGTTAATTAATTGATTATGGTTAATTGAACATGCATGGAAAACATTGTTTAAACCCTTTACAATGAAGATCTGTAAAGTTATTTGGATTTTTACAACATTATTGTTGAAATACACAGTCCTGAAAAAGGGACGTTTCTTTTTTTGCTGAGTTTACATAATAGGGGGAAAAAAATTCACAGACATCAAGAATCAGCATATGAATCTCAACCATGGTGACATGCTTCATGCCGCAATGCATGCTGGGAGCCATGGGTTTTATACTATGTCATCTAGTAATAACCACTTTTGGTCAGTGATAAGATTAGTGAGTTATTCTACTTTATGACACTGAAAGCAATATCACCTGATCACCTTTGTTTCTTGCTTTCTTTGCAATACATTATGTGTTTTACACGTGTTACAAAGACCACAAACTCACATAAAAAGCCAAGAGTCAAACTGCCCAACTAAAGGAAACACTGATCACCATAATGGTGATCAAACATTTTCAATAAAACAACATCTAAACCTCTGTTGATCCTCAATAAGAGCTTCTGTAAACGAATAACAGAAATAAAGTCAATATGTTTGTGGAGTTGTTTAATCCTCCTCTGCTGAGATCGTCAGAGATTTAATGTCTTCTTTTATTTGCAGTTGATTTCAGGCTGTGTGGTTTTAAGTCAATTGTAGTTGTTGTGTTTCATTTTCTGAGAGTGCAAGCATGATGTTGAACCAACATCACGTTGTAACATTGATTCAATGCCATTACAATTAATTTTTAATGGTTTCAACATTAATTGTGCAAAAGTGATGTTGATTCAATGCAGTTATCATACACACATTAACATTGATTTAACATTGTTTTGATGGTTGCTTGCTTTCTGGGTTGCGTTATTTCTTTTAGTGAAGCTGCTGATGTGGCCGGCACATTGTCAGCCAATCAAAATCTTTCCTATTAGCGTTTCGCTGTGATTAAGTTCACAGAACATAACTGAAAAACGTGCTTTAAATAAACATTACATTAACGTCTGTTGGTGTGTGTAGGGCTGCATGATATTGAAAAAAAAATGCAATATGCAATAATGCGAATATGTTAAATAATGCGATATATTCGGTATGCGATACGATATTGCTTTAAGTGTGTAAAATCAATATAAATTATATTTAAGTTATACTTAACATCAAGAACATCCAGGTAAACAAAAACACCTGAAATTAGGGGTGGATCTTTGTTATTAAAAATAAGAACAAAGATGCTAATTACAAACAATAGGACAAATACAGTAAAACAATTAAAGTAAGAAAGCATTCAAGTAAGAAACAATACAGAAACTGAATCATCAAACGTAAAAATAAAACACTGCATGGTCTTCACATTAATTAAATATACGATTCATAATAAAGCTACAAAGGTTATTCAGTCAAGAGCAGTGAGTGATTTTGTCTTTTTCTCGTTGTTTGACAGACAGCGGCAGGTTTACTGTATTAGCAGGCTGTCACTTTAAGACCTAATTCACGGATCCTATTGACGCATCCAGTTACTTTCCCAACTCTTAAGACATAACCGACTTAGGAGTCTACATGAATACTCGCCAAGACAGGCATTTTGACATAACTGTGTGTGTATTTGACCGTTCAAGTGCAATAAGCCACTAAAGAGAGCTGAATTTGTGATCGTATGCTGTCTGAGAGGCGGCTTTCTGTGTGCACGGCTTTTCCTTTTTGGTCGCTTCTTGTGCTTAATACATTTTTTTAACATCAAACAATGAAGTAACAGTCACATGCTCAGTCTATTCTCTGATACACTATATTGCTGCTTTTACATGCACATGAACTTTAATGACATCCCATTCTTAATCCGTAGGGTTTAATATGGAGTTGGCCCACCCTTTCCAGCTATAACAGCTTCAACTCTTCTGGGAAGGCTTTCCACAAGGTTTAGGAGTGTGTTTATGGGAGTTTTTGACCATTCTTCTAGAAGCACATTTGTGAGGTCAGGCATTGATGTTGGACGAGAAGGCCTGGCTCCCAGTCTCCGCTCTAATTCATCCCAAAGGTTTTCTATCGGATTGAGGTCAGGACTCTGTGCAGGCCAGTCAAGTTCCTCCATACCAAACTCGCTCATCCATGTCTTTATGGACCTTGCTTTGTGCACTGGTATAGCCGGTATAGCAGCTCACTGAAGTCTCTCTCAGCGCTGTCTTGCTGTCCATCAGTGGGTTAATTACCTCCACACCGAAATAAACTCACCGCCTCTAAAACAGCTGTCAAAACTGACGGCTAATAACCACACAAACCCTCCTGCATCATGGGATTGGATTGAAGTTTTATAAACCATGGTGCGTAGTCATGTTGGAACAGGAAGGGGCCATCCCCAAACTGTTCCCACAAAGTTGGGAGCATGAAATTGTCCAAAATGTCTTGGTATGCTGAAGCATTAAGAGTTCCTTTCACTGGAACTAAGGGGTCAAGCCCAACCCCTAAAAAACAGCCCCACATCATAATCCCCCCTCCACCAAACTTTACACTTGGCACAATGCAGTCAGGCAAGTACCGTTCTCCTGGCAACCGCCAAACCCAGACTCGTCCATGGGATTGCCAGACAGAGAAGCGTGATTGGTCACTCCAGAGAACACGTCTCCACTGCTCTAGAGTCCAGTGGCGGCGTGCTTTACCCCACTGCATCCCACGCTTTGCATTGCACTTGGTGATGTAAGGCTTGGATGAGCTGCTCGGCCATGGAAACCCATTTCATGAAGCTCTCTACACACTGTTCTTGAGCTAATCTGAAGGCCACACGAAGATTGGAGGTCTGTAGCTATTGACTCTGCAGAAAGTTGGCGACTTCTGTGCACTGTGACCCTCAGCATGCGCTGACCCCGCTCTGTGATTTAACCACTTCGTGGCCGAGTTACTGTTGTTCTCAATTGCTTCCACTTTGTTATAATACCACTAACAGTTGAGCATGGAATATTTAGTAGTGAGGAAATTTCATGAATGGACTTATTGCACAGGTGGCAACCTATCACGGTACCACGCTTGAGTTTACTGAGCTCCTGAGAGCGACTCATTCTTTCACAACTGTTTGTAGAAGCGTCTGCATGCCTAGTGCTTGATTTTATACACTTGTGGCCATGGGAGTGATTGGAACACCTGAATCCAATGATAATACTTTTGGCAATATCGCGTATATGCGTCAACCTAAAGCTTTGACTTTTCACAACTTTTTTAAGTATCCTGTTAAAGTCATTCAGATATCGCAAGCCTCTGCAATATGCATATCGCGATATGTACATTTGCGATATATCGTGGTCAGCCCTAGTGCTAATGTAGTTGGCCTAATAATTATAGTTATTGTTATCTTTGTTAAGAGTCATTCGTCTCCGCATCAGTCGGTCTGCATTGGTCATGTTGTATGTTTTTGCGTGCAGCCCCAAAAAATGCAGCAAAAAAGGGTTTTAATTTAATTTAACACAATAGCTCAGCAGCATGCTAACTGCCAGAGTGAAGTGTCAATGTCAGCTAAATGGTGAGAGAAGCTGATTCTGCTAATGAAGCTGCTGATGTGCAGAAGCCTCTCATCTGTGACAGCCGGTATAGCAGCTCACTGAAGGCTCTCTCAGCGCTGTCTTGCTGTCCATCAGTGGGGTAATTACCTCCACACCGAAATAAACTCACCGCCTCTAAAACAGCTGTCAAAACTGACGGCTAATAACCACACAAACCCTCCTGCATCATGGGATTGGATTGAAGTTTTATAAACCATGGAGAAAATTATGTTTTGCGTGAACTTTCAGAAAGATAAATCCCCACTGGTTATCAGAATGTATGTTTTATGAACATCTGTAATGTGACTTCCTCCCTCTTCCTCTGTAAATATTTTTTAAAGATAATAGATTCGTCAGTGGGTGTTTCTACTCTGGCAGCAGTGAAAAAGCAATATAACATAACAAAATTAACCATATAATTGTGCATAGTGGTGATGAAATTGACCCTACTGTACATGCAATAAGTAAGTACTCTATAAGTATACTTAGCTTTTGACGTGACTGATCCAAGTTTGAACCTGCCTTTTCCAGATCGCATTATTCTCCCTATTCCCATCACATATCAGCTAATTTGACTTAAAGTTATTTAATAGACCTGTTATTGAAACTGCGCTGATCAGACGGAATGGCACATTGACGGCGGCACATATTGCTTTTGTTCTGAAAGTTGCTTTAGATAAAAGTGCACGCTAAATGCATAAATGTAAATGTAATATTGTTATGACGCTCAGAACTGTGGCTCTTTACATATGAGCTAATTATACAATAATAATTTGGTTAAAGGATTAGTTCACTTCAAAATGAAAATGTCCTGATAATTTACTCACCCCCATCTCATCCAAGATGTTCATGTCTTTCTGTCTTCAGTCAAAAAGAAATTAAGTGTTTTGAGGAAAACATTCCAGGATTTTTCTCCACATAATCGACTTCAATGGCAACCAACGGTTGAAGGTCCAAATCAATGCAGTTTCAAAGGAAGGGCTTCAGAGGCTCTGCACGATCCCAGACGAGGAATAGGGTCTTATCTAGCCAAACCATTGGCCATTTTCTAAAAAAAATAAACATTTATATACTTTTTAACCACAAAATGCTCGACTTCGGTGTTGTTCTTCTTCACACCGTATGACCCCATCACGTCAGAAAGGTCCCGCCCGTGACCTAGGTGGAAGTACCGACCCAGTGCCAAAAACAAACGTGTATTTGTTATCCATCTTTTGTATATTTCTGTCTTAAATGTATGTTTCTCTCTTTATCTGTAATGCTTCACTGTTCTTAATAAAAAAAAAAAAGGTAAAACAACTATGTCGGACAATTTTGAAGTTGGAGGAGAACATGAGATGAGTTTTTGGCACTGGGTCGGCACTTCCACCTACGTCACGCGTGACCTTTCCGACGTGATGACATCATACGCCATGAAGAACAACACTGAAGTCGACCATTGGAGGTTAAAAAGTATATAAATGTTTATTTTTTTTTAGAAAATGGCCGATGGTTTGGCTAGATAAGACTCTATCCCTCGGCTGGGATCGTGCAGAGCCTCTGAAGCCCTTCCTTTGAAACTGCATTGATTTGGACCTTCAACCGTTGCCATGAAGTCCATTATGTGGAGAAAAATCCTGGAATGTTTTCCTCAAAAAACTTAATTTCTTTTTGACTGAAGAAAGAAAGACATGAACATCTTGGATGAGATGGGGGTGAGTAAATTATCAGGAAATTTTCATTTTGAAGTGAACTAATCCTTTAATTACAGTGACAATGAATGAAGAACTCACTATTTGTATAAAACCTATTAATATATCAACAATGTAGAGACTACAATATATGAATTAACTATAAACTAATAGTTTACAAATGATATGTAAGAACTGTTACTGTATAAAGTTGTTAACAAATGAAGCCTTATTGTAAACCAAATTTTAACAGTCATTTAGAAACAAAATTCTTGTCAAATCTGGGACTAAAAGCATTTGAGCATGACTGCTGTAGACATTAGTGAAGCTAGTTTTTGCAGAAGTGCTTGAGAGCACAATGATTTGTCATGACTTACTCAGAACGCTGACAGTCGACTCACTGGTCAGCTGAACGCTCATGGGCATCACATACTCGATGGTGAAGCAGCGGCCCCTCTCCTCACCTGAGACACACAGAGGACAGACAGCGTTACTGCTCCGGGACGTTTCGCGCACATGAGGAGCTTTGGCTTTTCATTTCATATACACACCAGGGTTCTTCAGACAGGGGCTGTGAATCAAATACAATAACACAGATTAATCTCATAATTTCAGACTTTTTCCATTTTCAAGATTTTGTTACATTGGACTGGAAAAGAAGTGGGAAAGAGATCAGACAGGACTACAAACCAGGACTCAAAACCGCGGCTGAGGTGTAACTGTGTTTTCAGAGCACATCCAAGCGAAACAGATTGCTGAAAATAGAAAAAAAAAAAAGTAGGACGGGGACTTGATCAGTTATTGATTGGACAGAGTCAAATCTGACTGAGCTTATAGTCCATTGTGGAGGGGCAGGTTTAAGCGCACTAAGGCCCTGTTTACACCTGGTATTAAGATGCGTTTTGGTCGATCGGATCACAAGTAGACGAGGGAGACGCATTCCTGTTTACACCTGATGCTTTAATCTGTCTCTTTTGTCCACTTTCAACCACTTCTGTCCTGATTTCTTTGAGGGGAGGGTCTATATGTATGGGCTTTTTCAGATCTTTCGATTTAATGACAGCCGCAAGACCGGCCGAACGCTGTGAGTCTGTGTCTGAAATAAGGAATGGTGAGAGAACATTGTGTTTGGTATGCTTTTCGTTTTCAAACCAAACTTGGGTCTCTAGCTGACGAAGTTTAAATCCTGTCTGGCTAGTGTGCATCCCATAATGTTTCCGTGTTAGTTCAGTAGGCGGAGATAAGACGGTCTTTTGTGGCTGTTCGAACACATTCGATGAACATCTACGAAAGCAATCCGGTCGAATGTGTTCTCGACTACCTCTGGAAGTGGTGGAAAGTGGACAAGCTCAAAACATTTTAAACCCCATTTACACCTGTATTTAGCGCCGTCCACTTGTGATCCGATCGACCAAAACGCATCTTAATACCAGGTGTAAACAGGGCCTGTGATTGCAGAAAATAATACTTTATATTCTTTTGAGGAAAGAATTAACTACCAAAAAGGTTTTCATCTCTTATTCCTAATTGGATTGGAAGATTGGACTAAATAGACTTTAAACAGTAGGCAAAAAGTACCTGCTACTTCCGGCGAGATTCTGAAGTGTGCATTCGATGAACACTTTACTATCCCATGAGGCCATGGGAGAGGATTTATGAATGACAGTGAAGTGACACTGACATGATAGATCACATGATAATGACGACATGCCGGATGTAGTATGTCCGAGTTACATTCATACTGCACACATTCATACTATATAGATTGTACGTATTAAAAATAGGTACCTACTCAAGAGAGTATGTGATTTCAGATGCAGCCATTGTCTCAGTGACAAAGCAATGTCTCTATTGATCCACGTGGGATCACGCTGGTGGGATCACAATCAGCCATGTGATTTCAACACCCGAATCTTTCAGAAGTCTCACATTATTTCTGTGCTTTAAAGTGAGAGGGTTGCATTGCTTTGGTGTTGAGACAGTGATATTATGATCCTGTAGGTCTCACCACATGATCAAAGTGTCAGTGACTTACACTACATTCTCCTGAAGGAAAGAGAAAGCACATGACAGCCAATAAAAGCCCTTCTTCTGTGGAACATAAAAGAAGATATTAAGGACTTTAAGCAACAGCTGCTGATAGATTTGCAGTGGTGCTTTGGTCGTATGTGCAACATTGCATATGTGCAACTTTGTCTGCTTCTTCGTGACGTTCGAATGTAGCTGTCTACTGAATAGCCGATTTGCCATAGTCTTACATACATGACAGCAGGGCTTGACATTTACACCCGCCAAATGAGGGTGTATTTCAGCAGTTTGCTACACAAACAGTCACTCCTACTAGCCACTTTGGTAGGTTGAATCTTATACACTCACCTAAAGGATTATTAGGAACACCTGTTCAATTTCTCATTAATGCAATTATCTAATCAACCAATCACATGGCAGTTGCTTCAATGCATTTAGGGGTGTGGTCCTGGTCAAGACAATCTCCTGAACTCCAAACTGAATGTCAGAATGGGAAAGAAAGGTGATTTAAGCAATTTTGAGCGTGGCATGGTTGTTGGTGCCAGACGGGCCGGTCTGAGTATTTCACAATCTGCTCAGTTACTGGGATTTTCACGCACAACCATTTCTAGAGTTTACAAAGAATGGTGTGAAAAGGGAAAAACATCCAGTATGCGGCAGTCCTGTGGGCGAAAATGCCTTGTTGATGCTAGAGGTCAGAGGAGAATGGGCCGACTGATTCAAGCTGCTAGAAGAGCAACTTTGACTGAAATAACCACTCGTTACAACCGAGGTATGCAGCAAAGCATTTGTAAAGCCACAACACGCACAACCTTGAGGCGGATGGGCTACAACAGCAGAAGACCCCACCGGGTACCACTCATCTCCACTACAAATAAGAAAAAGAGGCTACAATTTGCACAGGCTCACCAAAATTGGACAGTTGAAGACTGGAAAAATGTTGCCTGGTCTGATGAGTCTCGATTTCTGTTGAGACATTCAGATGGTAGAGTCAGAATTTGGCATAAACAGAATGAGAACATGGATCCATCATGCCTTGTTACCACTGTGCAGGCTGGTGGTGGTGGTGTAATGGTGTGGGGGATGTTTTCTTGGCACACTTTAGGCCCCTTAGTGCCAATTGGGCATCGTTTAAATGCCACGGCCTACCTGAGCATTGTTTCTGACCATGTCCATCCCTTTATGACCACCATGTACCCATCCTCTGATGGCTACTTCCAGCAGGATAATGCACCATGTCACAAAGCTCGAATAATTTCAAATTGGTTTCTTGAACATGACAATGAGTTCACTGTACTAAAATGGCCCCCACAGTCACCAGATCTCAACCCAATAGAGCATCTTTGGGATGTGGTGGAACGGGAGCTTCGTGCCCTGGATGTGCATCCCACAACTCTCCATCAACTGCAAGATGCTATCCTATCAATATGGGCCAACATTTCTAAAGAATGCTTTCAGCACCTTGTTGATTTAATGCCACGTAGAATTAAGGCAGTTCTGAAGGCGAAAGGGGGTCAAACACAGTATTAGTATGGTGTTCCTAATAATCCTTTAGGTGAGTGTATATAATATATACAGTTTTTCAATGTAGTCTTTTAAAAAGGCATCTGAAATGATTTTCGGTACATATTGATACTGAAATATCTGAAACGCTTCCAATACTCATTTTCCACAGAATAGACACACAATACCAGCTGCTCTTTCTCTCTTTCTCATCTCTCAGACAGCGAGTGACACACAAACCCGCCTCCACTCACTCACTTGTTTCATTTGCTCCGGATGAATATTGTTGCAGTTACAGGGCTTGAATTTCGGCGTGGGATTGCACGTATTGCCCATAATTTGACTCATTCCCTCAGATTTTGTGTTCACACTCGAAATAAATTTTTTTTTTATGTCCATACAATGAGAGTCAATGGCAACCAAAATGGTTTGGTTTCCAACCTTCTTCAAAATAGGGACTTTTTAAAGAATAGAACGGTTGACGGTTCTGCTGAACACAAAAGAAGATATTTTGAAGAATGTCAAACAGTTGATGGTCCTCATTGACTTCCATAGTATTGAGGGAAAAAAACAATACTATGGAAGTCAATGGGGCCCATCAACTGTTTGGTTTCCGGCATTCTTCAAAATATCTTCTTTTGTGTTCAGCAGAACCGTCAACCGTTCCATTCTTCAAAAAGTCCCTATTTTGAAGAAGGTTGGTAACCAAACCATTTTTCAGCAGAAGAAAGAAAAGTTTGGGGTGAGTAAAGAATTTTAATTTCTGGGTGAGCTAACCCTTTAACTGTTAACTGCCGCAGCCAAAGAATGCAAAAATCACAACGCAACAATAAAGAGGATGGCACAATGGATAATTTAATCATTTGACAAACTGCAAAAGAATGTCATCTAAAAAAGGCATTAAAAGATATACATATATATAATGGCACATAACCATAAAACATAACACTTACTTATCTAGTCTATCATGCAGGGCTTGATGTTAATGTTTTTGCTCACCAGCCTCTGTGGCTAGTGGTTTTCCAAAATTACTAGCCTCTCAGCATTTTCATTGGCCACAATTTTGACATCGATACCCTGGGGAAAAACTGCCATATAGATAGGTTTAATATTATTTCATAATTTGGCAGCATGTTTATTAGGCTGCTGTCACTTTAAGACCTGACGCACGGATCCATTACACTGTTACACATGCGTTTTCTTTTTCAACTGTTTACGTTCACTTAAAACATGGCTGTCTGTGTTTATGTGAATACTCGACTGGCATTTTGACATTATTTTGTGTGTATTTGACTGTTTAAGCGCAAAAAGCAATGAAAAATAACTCAATTTAGTGCTGAGAGGCGCCTTTATGTGCGCACACTTTGAGTGGATCTGAGGGAATGAGTCAAATTATGGGCAATACGTGCAATCCCACGCCGAAATTCAAGCCCTGTAACAGCAACAATATTCATCCGGAGCAAATGAAACAAGTGAGTGAGTGGAGGCGGGTTTGTGTGTCACTCGCTGTCGGAGATGAGAGAGAGAGAAAGAGCAGCTGGTATTGTGTATCTATTCTGTGGAAAATGAGTATTGGAAGCGTTTCAGATATTTCAGTATCAATATGTACCGAAAATCATTTCAGATGCCTTTTTAAAAGACTACATTGGAAAACTGTATACATTATATATAAGATTCAACCTACCAAAGTGGCTAGTAGGAGTGACTGAAATACACCCTCATTTGGCGGGTGTAAATGTCAAGCCCTGCTGTCATGTATGTAAGACTATGGCAAATCGGCTATTCAGTAGACAGTTACATTCGAACGTCACAAAGAAGCAGACAAAGTTGCACATATGCAATGTTGAACATACGACCAAAGCGCCACTGCAAATCCATCAGCAGCTGTTGCTTAAAGCCCTTAATATCTTCTTTTATGTTCCACAGAAGAAGGGCTTTTATTGGCTGTCATGTGCTTTCTCTTTCCTTCAGGAGAATGTAGTGTAAGTCACTGACACTTTGATCATGTGGTGAGACCTACAGGATCATAATATCACTGTCTTAACACTGTAACGCCCAAAGCAATGCAACCCTCTCACTTTAAAGCACAGAAATAATGTGAGACTTCTGAAAGATTCGGGTGTTGAAATCACATGGCTGATTTTGATCCCACCAGCCCGATCCTGTAGAGCTCAAACGACTGCTCACATCTGTTCACAGTCACGCTCAATTACACCGGCTATAAACAGCGTGGGTTTGGATCAGACTCAGTCCAATCGCTCGCCCACATCTTCACACACACAGTGCATTCCTTCACTGAGACTAATGTGTGTGTTTTGTGCCACAGCAGGCCGTTGTTTGCCAATACAGAGGAGTGTGAGCTCAACGTGTCATCTAAACGATAAACATACAACCTCACGTGGATAAACCTCATCAACACAGCAGGACATCCCATCATTAAACACATTCAGAAATTGCTCCCTGACAACAACTGCCATAGCGATGCAAAGGTGGACACACGGATAGAGCTGCAACCTCTGTAATCAGTCCAGAATGCCTGGCCAGTCAAAAATAATGGCATAAAACCCAATAAACCCCTTTGAATGTGTGAAGTCCTTTGGAATGAACTTAAATGACCAGCTATTTACAGAAGACACTGACTCTAACAGGGGGAAAACTAGGGATTTAAACGTCTAAAAACATATTTTTCGAAAATGATTAAGTTTCATAGGATTAAGTTAAAGACTGCCGGAATGGGGTGAAAAAAGAAATATGGGTGCTAAAAATGGGGTGCAGATTTAACCTACCCTTACGAAAAAGAAGTATATTTAAGTGTTCTATTAGTATACTTCTTTCAAACTAGTATACTTTCAGTTTACTTTTTATATACTTCTCAGAAATATACTTAAAATTGCACTTAAGTATACTTGACTTATACTGACAGAAAAGCCTTAAGTATATTTGGCCCATACTTGTACTCAATACTTTGATCGAGATATACCTAAAAGTAAAATTGATTATTCAAAGTATATTTGTCTTGTAGTTGTGTTTAATCTTTTGATTGAGCAGCCTATTAAATATACTTTTTTAAACATAGTTTACTTACAGTCTTATTAAACTTACATTGTTTGAAAATATTGATTAGAATATTGATATAAAACAGATATGCTCCTAATTCTGCGTATCTGAATTTTTGTGTAGGCTAGTCCACTGATGGTGTACATTTACTTAAAATCACTTTACTCTTTCCCCATTGACAGAATTTTCCAGTTATCCGTGTTTTTACTGTTATACGGTAGGGGGCGCTATGACCTCTTATAGTACAGAATCTCCTGATCAAAACACAGGCGAAGAAGAAGCTGAAACAAGCGATACAAGATTGCTAACGCAACTGTAAAATAACGCGATCATCAAACAGCATGTAAATTAAAATCGCCTAATGTTACCGAATGAAATGTGAACCCATGAAGAGGTGTTGCTGGACTCGATCTACTCCATCTGTGTTTTGATCATCGTTCTGAATCTGATCAAGGCGTAATCTTTGACTAAACTTTTTGCCCTTCTTTATGAAACTTACCCACATTCAAGTGTTGATAAAAAAGGATGCATGAAGCTAGAATAAAATGTTTTTTTAAATTGAAGTACAGTTAAAGGTATAGTTCAAGTATAGAAAATTTATATCTACATTTGAACATAGTAGTATACTGAAAGTGCAAAATTATATATTAATAGTAAACTATGTTTACTTCTGGCTGGACTTCAATCATGTGCAATCAAAACGCTTCAATTGATTCAAAACGCAGCGGCACGTCTTGTCTTCAACGAGCCCAAAAGGGCCCATGTCACACCTCTCCATCTCTCTGCACTGGCTACCACTCGCTGCCCGCATTAAGTTCAAGGCTTTGACGCTTGCTTATGGATCCACCACAAGCTCAGCACCCGCATACTTCGACTCGATCCTACGAGTCTACACCCCCACCAGAAGCCTCCGCTCAGCTAAAGAGCGGCGGCTGGTGTTACCATCCCAGAGAGGCATGAAATCCCTCTCCAGAACTTTTTCATTAACTGTTCCCAGCTGGTGGAACAATCTTCCCACCTCCATCCGGATGGCAGAATCACTGACATCATTCAAAAAACAGCTTTTTCTTCTATCCTTCTCTACACCCTCCCTATTTTAGCTTAGGCTACTCTGAAGCAATGTCCGAAACTTAGTATTTAAGGCACTTCTTGCGTTTCTTCGCCTCTTCATAACGGATCGCTCCCTGTACTACTCAGTTGTAAGTCGCTAAATGCATAAATGTAAATGTAAATAAGTATAATGTTATGTTCACTTAAAGAAAACGTACAAGTATACTATCAGTAAACTACTAGTTTAGTAGTTTATTTTGCGAGTACACTTCAAAGTGTACATTCATGAACAAAAAAAATGTACTACTTGTATTAAAATAGTAAACTACTAGTATACTTATACTAGTTGACTTGTAGTACAGATGCAGTACAAATGAGAAACCCAATTGTGCACTTAAAGCAGGGGTTTCCAAACTCAGTCCTGGAGGGCCACAGTCCTGCAGAGTTTAGCTCCAACCCCAAATAAACACACCTGAACCAGCTAATAAGTGTCTTACTAGGCCCTAGTAAGACATTGGCTGAATCCGAAATCGCCCCCTAAACCCTCATTCAATATTCCCTACATTAGTCCACTAATACAGTTCCCTTGAAGTGAATGAAAACAAGTGTGTGAAGTCGGACAGCCGCTGTGTGTACATCGGCTGTACACTCGTTATTGTGTTGCAATGTGGGATAGAATGAGTGCACTCAATAATGTCCACTATGGTTTCGGACACCACAACAAATAGCTGTCCCCTCAAACAGTAACCTATTTAAGGGTATAGGGGGCGATTTCGGATTCAGCCACTGATTAGCTGGATGGCAACAGGGCCCTCCCGAGCTTGTCTGAGCCCCTAGTGCCCTGGGCATGTGCCCGGTGCATTAATCCGTCCCTGACTGTGGTTTAAATAGCTCACTTTCTTATATCAGCACTGGGAGTTTCTCTCTTATTCACACAGTGATCTCAATTCACACCAACAGGAAGGAAACATCCACATGCAGCGAATGGTGTTGTGACAAGCTGACAAGCTGTGTGAAGTTAAACACCAGGGAACATCCACCAAAAAATCTCCAGTCAACAGTAACATAGACTCTCAAGAATACATTCATAAATAAATATAAGAATAAATAAGCACACCCATGCATCACACCTGAACACACTGCAGTGTCAACCACACCTAACAAAAGGTGGTTTATTTTTATTATTAAGAGAAATTCATTGGTATGTTTCATTTTTATAAATTTTGTATCTAATTCCAAGGCAACAAAAAAAACTAAAACATTTTTTTTTTTTAAATCACACAAATCAGTGTTAAAAAAACTGATATTAAATTAAATAACTAAAATATAAATATATATATATTAAATGTAATAAAAAATACAACTGATAAAATGACAAATAAATATATGTAAATAATTAAATAATTTGACCTCCATATGTGGTATTTTTACTATATTCTCTTAAAGTCCCCCTGTAATCTCTTAAAAAAATCTTTGATCACCAAAATTACATATTTAAAATTCTTCATGCATTAAAATAGCTTGAATGTAACTCTAAACCCTTGCTTCATATACTATTCGTGGATCCATGAATATGCAAATGAGCCCCGCCTCCACTCACTCACACCAGCTCAGAATACCTGATCCACTCACTCAACTTTTACTCAAGTTGCTGAGGTAAACGCTGCACAAAGGTATCGCTCGTTATAACGTTGTACACATAACAGTAATGAATATGATTAGCCTTTTGCCTGACTACGTTAACAAACAGCTAATCATGTTTTTTTTTTTATTGCATAATTATAAATCAATACAAAAAAAGATAATACAGAACAATGAACATGTGGGGATACAGAGAATAATACAGAAAATAAATTACAATTTACCCAAAATGTTCTATAAAACGGGATGTTTTCAAAGCTTTTTTATTGGAGGGGATTTTTTGGAGAGATGATAATAATAACTGTAAATCATAAGCAAATACTTTGCAGTTAGGTTTGAAATTAAGCTTTGTGAATATAATATTTACCTTGCCTGGCTATCACCAGACCAAGCTCAATTTAAGATTGAACATTGGTCTGGGGAGTCTGCTGCGTATTTTCTACTGCACAAGAGATGTGATAAACGAGCATAATTCAAATGACTCTGTATGCAATTGGATAGTCCTTCAACCAATCAGACCACAAGAGGCGTGATCAACGGGCAACGACCCATCGCTTCTCTATCCGTCATCATGTTAAACCCGCCAATAGCGCGCCAGGTGGATAAGCCAGTCTGTGAATGGTTCCCGCAAAAGTGTAACAGAAGCAGTAGAAATGAATGCACAGGTTTCCAGACTGAGTTGCAGGGCGAAATCAAATCGCCGGCAGATCAGGCTGGGTTTACCCAGTCTAATATTTACCCATCATACAAATAAAGTTTAAGACATCATCTAGCTCTTTACTTTCAGAAACATCAGAGTGAAAAAGAACCTTAGTGATAGAAATAGTACACAGCTGGTGAAATACAAAAATTAAGGAAGCTGAAATTTGAAGCCAAACATTCTTAGAGTAAGAACAGAAGTAGAATAAGTGTAAAAGAGATTCTTCCTCCTCTTGGCAAAAAGAGCAGAGTGGGGAAACCTTTTGGTTAAATTTACTTAGATATTTATTACAAGGGTAATAACGATGAATCATTTTAAAATGGATTTCTTTTATTTTATTATTAAATAAGAATTTGTTTGGCACTGTCCATACCTTACGGAATGTAACATTTGGGAAAAGTGCTAACCATTTCCCATAAACCTTAATAATTGAATAATTACTAACAGTGATGAAGTTCCTTAAAAACTGATTTGTGCTAATAATGTGTTGCTAATGTTACACAAACCATGTTCCCGTTGGCCATCTCAGTCTGCCTTCAGTATCATTCAGCATCCTTAGAAACGCTTTAAACATCATAGAACGTCAGTGGAGAAAGGCATATTTCTTCATAACATCATAATATACATCATAATTCACTATATTGCTAAATGTACCCGATTTTTCAGAAAAATATACCAGGGTAACCTGGCTTCTCTTGAGACTCCCTGCTTCAGAGAATAGTTAAAGAGGGGGTCTAAAGCTATTTCATGCATTACATTTTTTACACTGTTAAAGACTTGGATTCCCATGCTAAACATGGACAAAGTTTAAAAAAATAAGTTTGATGTTTGATGGAGTATTTCTGTGCCAAAAATACGCCTTCAGGTTTCTCACAACTTTCAGAAAGTTTTTTTTCCGAGTATGGGCCTATGTCAACAAGGGCGGAATTTCCTTGTACGGGCACTTCTCCCGGAAGGGCGTGCGCGCAGGTCGACCAGAGCGAGAGAGCAAACGCACGGCCATCAACGCGCTTTGCTCGGTTTTAGGGAAGACGTTGGCTGCGCTGCACAGGTCACAGGACTTCACGAAATCAACAATGTCACCAAAGAAGGAGGCGGTGAGTAAAACTGCTTCAAATGTCTTTGTGTTGTTGGCTATCGGCGCAAGTGCACATCAAGTAAACAACATGAACGTATAGTTAATTTATCAATGGAGCATGTGATGTATGGTGTGCGTTTTATACATTTGTTTAGCTGACCACTATAGGTGTCTGTTTGTTTATTGAAAAACCACTCCTAACAACAATACAAAAAGAGTGGGAAAATATGTTGAACTAAATTAATTATTTCATATTAAACCTAAGGGCCGTTCACACAAAGCACGCTTCTTCATTCAAATGCGCTACTATTCCATTGTTTTTCTATAAACACACACTAGTCTGACGTGCAAAACCATTCCTTGCTACTGCTAAGTCACATACAATAGTCCATAAACCAAATCATGTCCTCATAAACCATGAGTAAACACACACAAAGGTTGTAAAACTCGTGCATGACATGGTGTTCTAAAAACTTTCAGATGCTTTCAGATGCTCTCAAGGCAATAGCTGCGCGCGCTCGTGACTTAGCTCCGCCCACAGGATACGCCTCCAGCTGCTCGGTTTTAATCGGAAAGACTCGGTACAGCATCTGTCTTTTATAAATATGATAAAACTAAAGACTTTTCGGAGATATGAAGGATGTAATACTACTCTATAGGTACTCAAGATTGACATGAGATTGACAGAAACTGTGTGTGTGATACCACCCCCCCCCCCCTTAATGATATGCTAAAGCCCCGCCCACACATTGACGTGATTGGTTACAAGGTAGTTTGTGATGTCAGAAACACAGACGATTTCAAACCGCGTTAACTGGAGTTTTAAGGAGAAAATACTCAGCAATGGTGCTTACTTATGAATTTGCTCATGGTTTGTCTGAAAGCATGTTAAAAACACCACATAATTCCACCGCTGGAACTTTCCCCAATAACTAGGGACTTTGGGGTGGTACTCGGTGTGTTTCGACCGCAGGAACCGGGGTCTAAATATATAGTTCCGGGTAAAGATTTCCCCCTCAAAACAGCCCTGCTTACGAGGTAGTACTTTTTCAAAGTTCAGGAACTTTCGGGGGCGGGACTTGGGCGCTGAACATGCTGATTGGTTGAGTTCATGCAGCATTTTGATTGGTCGACTCGATGCAGCATTTTATTTTCAACCACTAAGTCTGTTGCGGACGCGGTGCGCTGCAGTAAGAGTTGATTGCTATTCAAATCAACAATGGAGTTGAAAAAATACGACCAATGAGCTGACGACGAGGTTCATGCTTTATTCAATTTATCTGCAAAGGACGAAATCCAGTGGGAACTGTAAAGTCGACACGTGCAGTCCTACGTCACCGGACTAATCTTCACGGTACTTTAGACCGCGATGGAAACAGACAGCAGCAGGTCTGGGGAAAAAAGAGTTCCTGGGACAAATTGTTCCGGGTAATTTCGGTGGAAATGGGGCTATAGATTTTCATCACAGGGGGTCTTTAAGAGTTTTAGTCTCATGTTTTAAGATGTATTTTGACTATGGAAAGTGCTGGATATTTTTGTTCATCTTCTTCAGTACACTGAATATCCTTTGTGGTAGTAGGTGAGATGTGGATTACTTAAAAAAAAAAAAATTAAGCTGTAATATTATTCACAATGCAGTAGTCTAAATAAGTAGCGGCATCACTTATTTAGATTCTGCTAAATGAATAATTGTAAATGTAAGTAAGTGAGGGACAGAAAGTCCTCCAAAAGTAACTCACCTGCCAGGAAACAGACTCTCCAGAGGCCGGAGTGGATTGACATGCGTACATCAGCGCTCTGGTTCAGAGGCAGGATGACGCCCTCCTCCAGGTAGAGCCAGTAGTCGGTGCTGACGGCGATCCCCAGCAGCCCCAGACTGCATACCGCAAACACACTGCTGAGCAGAGTCAGAGCCTTTCTCCCGCACGCGCTCATGCCACGCAGCCTTCAGCCGCCAGGGGCCGCTCGCGCTACAGCACACTCGATCTGAGGGAAACACACCAAGAGCTGCTTACTGACTGTGAATCAGGAGGGCGTCAACTTCCATCTCTAGGAAATCTGACATAATGAATAATGAAGCGCCTCATAGAAACAAGTGTTTTCGGAAGCACACAGATGCACAATACAAGAAACACATTCATTAAAATACCACACAAGGAGACTGTTCAATGGAGACAGAAATACACAGCATTTTCACATCTGTACATGTGTCATTTGAGCAGCTGCAGCTGTCACTGTCTAACAGTTAATGTACAATGCAAAAGGAAACTCAAGGGTTCAGAAGTTTTGATATCCAAATATATCGGCTTGGTGATATTTCCATCAATCATGCCAATTACACACAAAGCTCTCATGTAAAATGCAGTACCTGTCACTCGATCAGAACGCCAGAGTGTCCATCGCTGCTGAGATGATGAACCTGTTTAGAGACGGACACATTCATGAGCAGCAGCTCCTCTATTCTCTCCAAAACACACATTATTTAATGACATGTACATTTACAGTACTGTACAGAGATTGTGTGCATTTTAAACAAGTTTAGCCACAAACAGCTCTACAACCATGCAGATGCTGATTAAGCATGTCACCATTGTTGAGATTCATATACTGATTCTTGATGTCATTGTGTGTGTCTAAAATTCAGAATGTTTGATCTGTGGCAAGAAAGTATTATTGGTCAATATAGTGTATTAGGTCAGGGATAAGATTAGTGGGTTATTGTACTTTATGATTCTATATCACCTGATCATCTTTGTTTCTGGCTTTCTTTGCAATAAATGATGTGTTTTACACATGTGTTACAAAGACCACAAACTCCAATAAAAAGCCAAGAGTCAACCAACACTGATCACCATAATGGTGATCACACATTTTCAACATCAACATCTAAACCTCTGTTAATTCTCAATAAGAACGTCTGTAAACGAATAACAGAAATAAAGTCAGTCTGGTCAGTAATGTGTGAAGCTGGTAATGCTGTTTGTGGAGTTGTTTAATCCTCCTCTGCTGAGATCTTCAGAGATTTAATGTAGGGCTGCACGATAATGGTTAAACTGATAATCACGATTATTTTGCTCAAAATTATAATCACGATTAATCTATCAAAAAGGGTAATGTAGTTATGGCCATTTTGCATGTTCTTTACCAACCTACACTTCACCCAAAAGGCCTGTAGGTGGCACACCGACTTCACTTAACCAACTGTGATAACTTCGTTAGATGGTAAATCAATACAAAACAACACATGGTTTTGGTGAACGCTTTGTAATCTGTATTCACATTAGATTTTTAAAGCAACTCGATTCGTTTGCAAATGAGACAAACCACAGATTAAGATTCTCTGCTCTTATACAGTAAAGCAAAGAACAATGCTCTTTGAGATATATATATATATAAAAACAAACAAAATGTCCGTAAACATCATAATAAACCATACTGTACAGCAAAGCAGTACGTGTTTTCCTCCCATAGAAAACAGTTATAAAGTGATATTAAAAGATCAAATTCTGCACAAACCAATTTTTCTGTATAGTATGCTTTATTAGTATAGTGTTTACTAAGTTTGGTCTTTTAATGTCACTGTCGTAGTACATTAAGCCACGTTAAGCGTTTTCTTTATGGGAGGAAAATGCTTAATTAAACGCGTTGTGTTCATATTCAGGGCTCATCTGCTTTTCTGTACATATAGTATGCTTTATTAGTATGGTGTTCACTAAGTTTGGTTTGTTAATAACACTGTCTTAGTTAATTAAGCCACGTTAAGCTTTTTCACATTTTCATGTTAAGCGTTTTAGAACGTCCCAGTGGCGATATCATTTTCAACTGATTAACATTATGAAAACTGGTATAACCTTTAGGAACTTCAAAAGATAAAACGGCGAAACTCCTAATATTATTTCCAATAATTCTTAATTATGTTAATTTTCCCAATGGAATTGTCACATAGGTTGCAAAGGTGCATTTATTCTGCAAGCAGTAAGGTGGAGATCCGTGTTGCATTTGTTTAAATTCATCGCTGAAGGTTTGATCATGGCAGATTTAGTCACACAAATAGTAGCCTACAAGTGCCTTGTGAAGAAACAAAGGCCCTGTCCCAAATGGCACCCTAAACCCTCACGGTCTTCCTCTGAGTCTGCACTTTCACAACGTAATGCCGCTTTGACTTCCGGGTAGAAGTCCTCTGCGTAGCTCGCGAACTTGCGGGCTCAGCTGAAGTGCGCATCGAGGGCGCATAGCTGGCACAAAGGGGGCGCTCACGAGCACCCTTCTTTAAGCTTAAATGACGAATGGGACACCCTACGGTCTTGTGGACTTAACGGACACGCGCACGCAGTGGCCATTGTAAGTCCACAAGACCGAAACTGCACATGAAGTGTGCCATTTGGGACAGGGCCAAAGACTGGCTGTATGACACTTTCATTGATGCAGAATTTTGCTGTGAAAATCACTAAACTCCAGCGCACGTTTGTTTTCAGATCATCATCGATTCTTCCGCATTTAGAGGGTGCACAGAGTTGCCAGATTGCACAGATTAAGTAAAACACCAGGAAGAAAGTATATCCTTTTAAGGGAAAAACTCTATTTGGGGGATTTAAACTCTTCGCATCTAGCAACTGCTAGTGGAGGCTTGTTACCAATGCAAGACAACGCAAATCCCAAAGAAAAAACACGTTCACATCCCAAAGCAAAGTTCCTTGATTATTACGCAGGAATGAGAGTATAGTTCCTAGCCATATCGGTCTAGAAAATTGCAACTTTTAATTTTCCGTCGGTCTTAGTACACGATGTAACTATACACATCACAACATGTAAATAGGAAAATGTTGGCGTTATTTTGTCACTTATTGAGCAGTAGGCTAGATGGAGCCGTTTATGTTCGGTCTTTGTGCTAAGCTAGGCTAGCGGTGGGTGCGTCAGACAGAGTTATGGCACGCACGGAGATAAAATTGGTATGTATGTTCTTATCTAACTCTGGGGGATACGGTGAATAAGTTAAAGTCCCAAAAAGTCGCCATGTTCCTTTAAGGATAAATAACGAGCGGACCAATATCATGACGATTATTTATAATCAATTGAGAGAAGCAGATATCGTTATCGCGATTAAAATACGATTAGTGCAGCCCTAATTTAATGTCTTCTTTTATCTTCAGTTGATTTCATCTAAGGCTGTGGCTGAAGTCAGTTGTAGTTCTTGTGTTTCTCTGTCCTTCAGTGATTCTGCTTGTTAACAGCAGGTGTTCATCACTAATGCTCAATCGTCTCTTATAATTTCTTGACTGCAATGTACATCTTCTTTTAGTGAACTCAACTGAAATAAGTTCAGAGTACTCATAACAATTGGTTTGTAAACTTAAATGAATTAAGGTAATCGGTTTCCTCAAATGTAACGAGTTAGCTTATTGTATTTGACTGTGTGTGCTATTGTGATCTAGCAGTAACTGCAATAGTTCAGTTAAAGTTTGTGATTTCAGTGGTGTTACTCAATAAAGTGAAGTTTCAATGCAGTGAAAAGTTTAATTGTATATTAAGAAATATCCTTGTTTTAGACTCGATAAAAATAAGTTCAGACTACTCATAATATAGTTTTTTTAAACTTAATTGAGTTAGCTGAACTTGTTGGGTTTTACAGTGTAACATTGAAACATCGAAACTGTTACTGAGCTAAACTGTATCAACATCGAACTTTATGAATTGATGGCCTCTGTAGAGCTGCTTTACAGTGGAAATTGAATTTGTTTTTGATTTAATTGACATTAATTCTGCTATTTTACTGTCTTGAAACAATCTGTATTGTATAAAGCGCTATAGAAATAGATGTTACTTGACATGACTCGACTTTTAAAGAACATGGAAGCGTCTCAAAACCTAAAATCTTTGTGCATCATATTTTTCTGACTGATACAGATTGTTTTATGGTGAAGAACCAATTATTAATAATTGTTCATTGTTTTCCACCAACATTCCAAAAATCAGTAGTGTATGCGTCAGAAAACTTCACAATCTTTTTGATTATTTTTATGACATAATTTTATTGCAATATCAATAACTGCATAATTTGATGACTGAATCTATTGTCATCATTGTGCATTTTTGAGCGCCCAGCAGGAGAATCACACTGATGCTCAGATATGCAGTCTAGTTAGTCAACTCACTAGGTTTTGAGACCGTTTACATACCTTTAAATCTATTATGTTCACCGCTTTGACTGGTGTAATCACTGTAAACACCTGTTCCCTCTTTACTCTCTGCACATGTTGCAGCAAAATGACTGAATATCAATGTGATGCACAGCTGCGTTATCATTATTATAATCATATGCATCCAATTAAGCAATTTTAAACACTTTTAACATGTACTCAATATTAACATATACAATGTTAAAACTCAAAGCTCACAAATTAATTATATACCAACACATATGTCCCACTTCTTCAGCATCTGAAATCATCAGTATATTTAAGACGCATGCATCTGTATATAAATGACGACAGCAGCTGCACATTCTTTCATCCTTATTGAAAGGATGATAAATTACCTGAAGGATGTTACTGATGATGAGAGTAAATGTGAGAGTAATCCAGCTCTAGAGTGAAGCAGCTCCGCGCAGAGAATGAAGACGAGCGAGCGCGCTCTTGTTCTGTGTGTTCTGTGTGAGTGAGAGCGCGTCGCCGCCTGGATGTCAACTGAGTCGTTTAAACGGTTCTGTTCGTTCAAATGAAATGACTCACAGTTCAGCGATTCCTCATCGAGTCATCACTCAAAAGTATTTTCCTGACGTCGCCGCTCTATTTTACGTGCTCTTTTTAAAGTAAAAAAAAGATTTGGTCAAATAGTGAGAATCACAGCATTAAGTTTTTGCCACATACATAAGCCTACCAGTACATTTTCCATTCCAATAGTCCAATAATAATTGTCCTGCATCTCACAAATTTACTACAGTCCAGTGACAAAAAGCAACGTAAAATGGTTCAACTCAGGGCAGATTTAGTAATTTGGTGGCCTCAAGCAAAATATAAGAATGGGGCCCTACACATTTGCACACATTTACCTGGATCAACCTTGAGGTTCCTTTCTCTGTAATACTTGCTGCTGCACGACTGTGTCCCATAGGTCAGATCGCCCAGTTTGTTGTGATTGGTCTACTCTGCTCCGATTGGTCAGATGGCCCAGCCTGTTGTGATTGGTCTACTCTGCTCTGATTGGTCAGATGGCCCAGTCTGTTGTGATTGGTCTACTCTGCTCCGATTGGTCAGATGGCCCAGCCTGTTGTGATTGGTCTACTCTGCTCTGATTGGTCAGATGCCCCAGTCTGTTGTGATTGGTCTACTCTGCTCCGATTGGTCAGATGGCCCAGCCTGTTGTGATTGGTCTACTCTGCTCCGATTGGTCAGATGGCCCAGTCTGTTGTGATTGGTCTACTCTGCTCTGATTGGTCAGATCGCCCAGTTTGTTGTGATTGGTCTACTCTGCTCCGATTGGTCAGATGGCCCAGCCTGTTGTGATTGGTCTACTCTGCTCTGATTGGTCAGATCGCCCAGTTTGTTGTGATTGGTCTACTCTGCTCCGATTGGTCAGATGGCCCAGTCTGTTGTGATTGGTCTACTCTGTTCTGATTGGTCAGATCGCCCAGTTTGTTGTGATTGGTCTACTCTGCTCCGATTGGTCAGATGGCCCAGTCTGTTGTGATTGGTCTACTCTGTTCTGATTGGTCAGATCGCCCAGTTTGTTGTGATTGGTCTACTCTGCTCTGATTGGTCAGATGGCCCAGTCTGTTGTGATTGGTCTACTCTGCTCCGATTGGTCAGATGGCCCAGCCTGTTGTGATTGGTCTACTCTGCTCTGATTGGTCAGATGGCCCAGTCTGTTGTGATTGGTCTACTCTGCTCTGATTGGTCAGATCGCCCAGTTTGTTGTGATTGGTCTACTCTGCTCCGATTGGTCAGATGGCCCAGCCTGTTGTGATTGGTCTACTCTGCTCTGATTGGTCAGATGGCCCAGTCTGTTGTGATTGGTCTACTCTGCTCCGATTGGTCAGATGGCCCAGCCTGTTGTGATTGGTCTACTCTGTTCTGATTGGTCAGATCGCCCAGTTTGTTGTGATTGGTCTACTCTGCTCTGATTTTTCAGATCGCCCAGTTTGTTGTGATTGGTCTACTCTGCTCCGATTGGTCAGATGGCCCAGCCTGTTGTGATTGGTCTACTCTGCTCTGATTGGTCAGATCGCCCAGTTTGTTGTGATTGGTCTACTCTGCTCCGATTGGTCAGATGGCCCAGCCTGTTGTGATTGGTCTACTCTGCTCCGATTGGTCAGATGGCCCAGCCTGTTGTGATTGGACTACTCTGCTCTGATTGGTCAGATGGCCCAGTCTGTTGTGATTGGTCTACTCTGTTCTGATTGGTCAGATCGCCCAGTTTGTTGTGATTGGTCTACTCTGCTCTGATTGGTCAGATGGCCCAGTCTGTTGTGATTGGTCTACTCTGCTCTGATTGGTCAGATGGCCCAGTCTGTTGTGATTGGTCTACTCTGTTCTGATTGGTCAGAACGCCCAGTTTGTTGTGATTGGTCTACTCTGTTCTGATTGGTCAGATCGCCCAGTTTGTTGTGATTGGTCTACTCTGCTCCGATTGGTCAGATGGCCCAGCCTGTTGTGATTGGTCTACTCTGCTCTGATTGGTCAGATGGCCCAGTCTGTTGTGATTGGTCTACTATGCTCCGATTGGTCCGATGGCCCAGCCTGTTGTGATTGGTCTACTCTGCTCTGATTGGTCAGATTGCCCAGTCGGTTGTGATTGGTCTACTCTGTTCTGATTGGTCAGATCGCCCAGTTTGTTGTGATTGGTCTACTCTGCTCCGATTGGTCAGATGGCCCAGCCTGTTGTGATTGGTCTACTCTGCTCTGATTGGTCAGATTGCCCAGTCTGTTGTGATTGGTCTACTCTGTTCTGATTGGTCAGATCGCCCAGTTTGTTGTGATTGGTCTACTCTGCTCTGATTGGTCAGATGGCCCAGTCTGTTGTGATTGGTCTACTCTGTTCTGATTGGTCAGAACGCCCAGTTTGTTGTGATTGGTCTACTCTGTTCTGATTGGTCAGATCGCCCAGTTTGTTGTGATTGGTCTACTCTGCTCTGATTGGTCAGATGGCCCAGTCTGTTGTGATTGGTCTACTCTGCTCTGATTGGTCAGATGGCCCAGTCTGTTGTGATTGGTCTACTCTGCTCTGATTGGTCAGATGGCCCAGTCTTTTGTGATTAGTCTACTCTGCTCTGATTGGTCAGATGGCCCAGTCTGTTGTGATTGGTCTACTCTGCTCTGATTGGTCAGATGGCCCAGTCTGTTGTGATTGGTCTACTCTGTTCTGATTGGTCAGATCGCCCAGTTTGTTGTGATTGGTCTACTCTGCTCTGATTTTTAAGATCGCCCAGTTTGTTGTGATTGGTCTACTCTGCTCCGATTGGTCAGATGGCCCAGCCTGTTGTGATTGGTCTACTCTGCTCTGATTGGTCAGATCGCCCATTTGTTGTGATTGGTCTACTCTGCTCCGATTGGTCAGATGGCCCAGCCTGTTGTGATTGGTCTACTCTGCTCCGATTGGTCAGATAGCCCAGCCTGTTGTGATTGGTCTACTCTGCTCTGATTGGTCAGATGGCCCAGTCTGTTGTGATTGGTCTACTCTGTTCTGATTGGTCAGATCGCCCAGTTTGTTGTGATTGGTCTACTTTGCTCTGATTGGTCAGATGGCCCAGTCTGTTGTGATTGGTCTACTCTGCTCTGATTGGTCAGATGGCCCAGTCTGTTGTGATTGGTCTACTCTGTTCTGATTGGTCAGAACGCCCAGTTTGTTGTGATTGGTCTACTCTGTTCTGATTGGTCAGATGGCCCAGCCTGTTGTGATTGGTCTACTCTGCTCTGATTGGTCAGATCGCCCAGTTTGTTGTGATTGGTCTACTCTGCTCCGATTGGTCAGATGGCCCAGCCTGTTGTGATTGGTCTACTCTGCTCTGATTGGTCAGATGGCCCAGTCTGTTGTGATTGGTCTACTCTGTTCTGATTGGTCAGAACGCCCAGTTTGTTGTGATTGGTCTACTCTGTTCTGATTGGTCAGATCGCCCAGTTTGTTGTGATTGGTCTACTCTGCTCCGATTGGTCAGATGGCCCAGCCTGTTGTGATTGGTCTACTCTGCTCTGATTGGTCAGATCGCCCAGTTTGTTGTGATTGGTCTACTCTGCTCCGATTGGTCAGATGGCCCAGCCTGTTGTGATTGGTCTACTCTGCTCCGATTGGTCAGATGGCCCAGCCTGTTGTGATTGGTCTACTCTGCTCTGATTGGTCAGATGGCCCAGTCTGTTGTGATTGGTCTACTCTGTTCTGATTGGTCAGATCGCCCAGTTTGTTGTGATTGGTCTACTCTGCTCTGATTGGTCAGATGGCCCAGTCTGTTGTGATTGGTCTACTCTGCTCTGATTGGTCAGATGGCCCAGTCTGTTGTGATTGGTCTACTCTGTTCTGATTGGTCAGAACGCCCAGTTTGTTGTGATTGGTCTACTCTGTTCTGATTGGTCAGATCGCCCAGTTTGTTGTGATTGGTCTACTCTGCTCTGATTGGTCAGATTGCCCAGTCTGTTGTGATTGGTCTACTCTCTTCTGATTGGTCAGATCGCCCAGTTTGTTGTGATTGGTCTACTCTGCTCTGATTGGTCAGATGGCCCAGTCTGTTGTGATTGGTCTACTCTGCTCTGATTGGTCAGATGGCCCAGTCTGTTGTGATTGGTCTACACTGCTCTGATTGGTCAGACGGCCCAGTCTGTTGTGATTGGTCTACACTGCTCTGATTGGTCAGATGGCCCAGTCTGCTGTGAATGATCTGCTTGGCTCCGATTGTCAGACAGCCCAGTCTGCTGTGATTTGTCTACTCTGCTCTGATTGGTCAGATGGCCCAGTCTATTGTGATTGGTCTACTCTGCTCCGATTGGTCAGATGGCCCAGTCTGTTGTGATTGGTCTACTCTGCTCCGATTGGTCCGATGGCCCAGCCTGTTGTGATTGGTCTACTCTGCTCTGATTGGTCAGATGGCCCAGTCTGTTTTGATTGGTCTACTCTGTTCTGATTGGTCAGATGGCCCAGTCTGTTGTGATTGGTCTACTCTGTTCTGATTGGTCAGATCGCCCAGTTTGTTGTGATTGGTCTACTCTGCTCTGATTGGTCAGATCGCCCAGTTTGTTGTGATTGGTCTACTCTGCTCCGATTGGTCAGATGGCCCAGCCTGTTGTGATTGGTCTACTCTGCTCTGATTGGTCAGATCGCCCAGTTTGTTGTGATTGGTCTACTCTGCTCCGATTGGTCAGATGGCCCAGCCTGTTGTGATTGGTCTACTCTGCTCTGATTGGTCAGATGGCCCAGTCTGTTGTGATTGGTCTACTCTGCTCTGATTGGTCCGATGGCCCAGCCTGTTGTGATTGGTCTACTCTGCTTTGATTGGTCAGATGGCCCAGTCTGTTGTGATTGGTCTACTCTGTTCTGATTGGTCAGATCGCCCAGTTTGTTGTGATTGGTCTACTCTGCTCTGATTTTTCAGATCGCCCAGTTTGTTGTGATTGGTCTACTCTGACCTCCGATTGGTCAGATGGCCCAGTCTGTTGTGATTGGTCTACTCTGTTCTGATTGGTCAGATCGCCCAGTTTGTTGTGATTGGTCTACTCTGCTCTGATTTTTCAGATCGCCCAGTTTGTTGTGATTGGTCTACTCTGCTCCGATTGGTCAGATGGCCCAGTCTGTTGTGATTGGTCTACTCTGTTCTGATTGGTCAGATCGCCCAGTTTGTTGTGACTGGTCTACTCTGCTCTGATTGGTCAGATGGCCCAGTCTGTTGTGATTGGTCTACTCTGCTCTGATTGGTCAGATGGCCCAGTCTGTTGTGATTGGTCTACTCTGCTCTGATTGGTCAGATCGCCCAGTTTGTTGTGATTGGTCTACTCTGCTCCGATTGGTCAGATGGCCCAGCCTGTTGTGATTGGTCTACTCTGCTCTGATTGGTCAGATCGCCCAGTTTGTTGTGATTGGTCTACTCTGCTCCGATTGGTCAGATGGCCCAGCCTGTTGTGATTGGTCTACTCTGCTCCGATTGGTCAGATGGCCCAGCCTGTTGTGATTGGTCTACTCTGCTCTGATTGGTCAGATGGCCCAGTCTGTTGTGATTGGTCTACTCTATTCTGATTGGTCAGATCGCCCAGTTTGTTGTGATTGGTCTACTCTGCTCTGATTGGTCAGATGGCCCAGTCTGTTGTGATTGGTCTACTCTGCTCTGATTGATCAGATGGCCCAGTCTGTTGTGATTGGTCTACTCTGTTCTGATTGGTCAGAACGCCCAGTTTGTTGTGATTGGTCTACTCTGTTCTGATTGGTCAGATTGCCCAGTTTGTTGTGATTGGTCTACTCTGCTCCGATTGGTCAGATGGCCCAGCCTGTTGTGATTGGTCTACTCTGCTCTGATTGGTCAGATGGCCCAGTCTGTTGTGATTGGTCTACTCTGCTCCGATTGGTCCGATGGCCCAGCCTGTTGTGATTGGTCTACTCTGCTCTGATTGGTCAGATGGCCCAGTCTGTTGTGATTGGTCTACTCTGTTCTGATTGGTCAGATCGCCCAGTTTGTTGTGATTGGTCTACTCTGCTCCGATTAGTCAGATGGCCCAGCCTGTTGTGATTGGTCTACTCTGCTCCGATTGGTCAGATGGCCCAGCCTGTTGTGATTGGTCTACTCTGCTCTGATTGGTCAGATGGCCCAGTCTGTTGTGATTGGTCTACTCTGTTCTGATTGGTCAGATCGCCCAGTTTGTTGTGATTGGTCTACTCTGCTCTGATTGGTCAGATGGCCCAGTCTGTTGTGATTGGTCTACTCTGCTCTGATTGGTCAGATGGCCCAGTCTGTTGTGATTGGTCTACTCTGTTCTGATTGGTCAGAACGCCCAGTTTGTTGCGATTGGTTTACTCTGTTCTGATTGGTCAGATCGCCCAGTTTGTTGTGATTGGTCTACTCTGCTCCGATTGGTCAGATGGCCCAGCCTGTTGTGATTGGTCTACTCTGCTCCGATTGGTCCGATGGCCCAGCCTGTTGTGATTGGTCTACTCTGCTCTGATTGGTCAGATTGCCCAGTCGGTTGTGATTGGTCTACTCTGTTCTGATTGGTCAGATGGCCCAGTCTGTTGTGATTGGTCTACTCTGTTCTGATTGGTCAGATCGCCCAGTTTGTTGTGATTGGTCTACTCTGCTCCGATTGGTCAGATGGCCCAGCCTGTTGTGATTGGTCTACTCTGCTCTGATTGGTCAGATCGCCCAGTTTGTTGTGATTGGTCTACTCTGCTCCGATTGGTCAGATGGCCCAGCCTGTTGTGATTGGTCTACTCTGCTCCGATTGGTCAGATGGCCCAGCCTGTTGTGATTGGTCTACTCTGCTCTGATTGGTCAGATGGCCCAGTCTGTTGTGATTGGTCTACTCTGTTCTGATTGGTCAGATCGCCCAGTTTGTTGTGATTGGTCTACTCTGCTCTGATTGGTCAGATGGCCCAGTCTGTTGTGATTGGTCTACTCTGCTCTGATTGGTCAGATGGCCCAGTCTGTTGTGATTGGTCTACTCTGTTCTGATTGGTCAGAACGCCCAGTTTGTTGTGATTGGTCTACTCTGTTCTGATTGGTCAGATCGCCCAGTTTGTTGTGATTGGTCTACTCTGCTCCGATTGGTCAGATGGCCCAGCCTGTTGTGATTGGTCTACTCTGCTCTGATTGGTCAGATGGCCCAGTCTGTTGTGATTGGTCTACTCTGCTCCGATTGGTCAGATGGCCCAGCCTGTTGTGATTGGTCTACTCTGCTCCGATTGGTCAGATGGCCCAGCCTGTTGTGATTGGTCTACTCTGCTCTGATTGGTCAGATGGCCCAGTCTGTTGTGATTGGTCTACTCTGTTCTGATTGGTCAGAACGCCCAGTTTGTTGTGATTGGTCTACTCTGTTCTGATTGGTCAGATCGCCCAGTTTGTTGTGATTGGTCTACTCTGCTCCGATTGGTCAGATGGCCCAGCCTGTTGTGATTGGTCTACTCTGCTCTGATTGGTCAGATCGCCCAGTTTGTTGTGATTGGTCTACTCTGCTCCGATTGGTCAGATGGCCCAGCCTGTTGTGATTGGTCTACTCTGCTCTGATTGGTCAGATGGCCCAGTCTGTTGTGATTGGTCTACTCTGTTCTGATTGGTCAGAACGCCCAGTTTGTTGTGATTGGTCTACTCTGTTCTGATTGGTCAGATCGCCCAGTTTGTTGTGATTGGTCTACTCTGCTCCGATTGGTCAGATGGCCCAGCCTGTTGTGATTGGTCTACTCTGCTCTGATTGGTCAGATCGCCCAGTTTGTTGTGATTGGTCTACTCTGCTCCGATTGGTCAGATGGCCCAGCCTGTTGTGATTGGTCTACTCTGCTCCGATTGGTCAGATGGCCCAGCCTGTTGTGATTGGTCTACTCTGCTCTGATTGGTCAGATGGCCCAGTCTGTTGTGATTGGTCTACTCTGTTCTGATTGGTCAGATCGCCCAGTTTGTTGTGATTGGTCTACTCTGCTCTGATTGGTCAGATGGCCCAGTCTGTTGTGATTGGTCTACTCTGCTCTGATTGGTCAGATGGCCCAGTCTGTTGTGATTGGTCTACTCTGTTCTGATTGGTCAGAACGCCCAGTTTGTTGTGATTGGTCTACTCTGTTCTGATTGGTCAGATCGCCCAGTTTGTTGTGATCGGTCTACTCTGCTCTGATTGGTCAGATTGCCCAGTCTGTTGTGATTGGTCTACTCTCTTCTGATTGGTCAGATCGCCCAGTTTGTTGTGATTGGTCTACTCTGCTCTGATTGGTCAGATGGCCCAGTCTGTTGTGATTGGTCTACTCTGCTCTGATTGGTCAGATGGCCCAGTCTGTTGTGATTGGTCTACTCTGTTCTGATTGGTCAGAACGCCCAGTTTGTTGTGATTGGTCTACTCTGCGCTGATTGGTCAGATGGCCCAGTCTGTTGTGATTGGTCTACTCTGCTCTGATTGGTCAGATGGCTCAGTCTGCCATGATTGGTATACTCTGCTCTGATTGGTCAGATGGCCCAGTCTGTTGTGATTGGTCTACTCTGCTCTGATTGGTCAGATGGCCCAGTCTATTGTGATTGGTCTACTCTGCTCCAAATGGTCAGATGGCCCAGTCTGTTGTGATTGGTCTACACTGCCCCGATTGGTCAGACGGCCCAGTCTGTTGTGATTGGTCTACACTGCTCTGATTGGTCAGACGGCCCAGTCTGTTGTGATTGGTCTACACTGCTCTGATTGGTCAGATGGCCCAGTCTGCTGTGAATGATCTGCTTGGCTCCGATTGTCAGACAGCCCAGTCTGCTGTGATTTGTCTACTCTGCTCTGATTGGTCAGATGGCCCAGTCTATTGTGATTGGTCTACTCTGCTCCGATTGGTCAGATGGCCCAGTCTGTTGTGATTGGTCTACTCTGCTCCGATTGGTCCGATGGCCCAGCCTGTTGTGATTGGTCTACTCTGCTCTGATTGGTCAGATGGCCCAGTCTATTGTGATTGGTCTACTCTGTTCTGATTGGTCAGATGGCCCAGTCTGTTGTGATTGGTCTACTCTGTTCTGATTGGTCAGATCGCCCAGTTTGTTGTGATTGGTCTACTCTGCTCTGATTGGTCAGATCGCCCAGTTTGTTGTGATTGGTCTACTCTGCTCCGATTGGTCAGATGGCCCAGCCTGTTGTGATTGGTCTACTCTGCTCTGATTGGTCAGATCGCCCAGTTTGTTGTGATTGGTCTACTCTGCTCCGATTGGTCAGATGGCCCAGCCTGTTGTGATTGGTCTACTCTGCTCCGATTGGTCAGATTGCCCAGCCTGTTGTGATTGGTCTACTCTGCTCTGATTGGTCAGATGGCCCAGTCTGTTGTGATTGGTCTACTCTATTCTGATTGGTCAGATCGCCCAGTTTGTTGTGATTGGTCTACTCTGCTCTGATTGGTCAGATGGCCCAGTCTGTTGTGATTGCTCTACTCTGCTCTGATTGATCAGATGGCCCAGTCTGTTGTGATTGGTCTACTCTGTTCTGATTGGTCAGAACGCCCAGTTTGTTGTGATTGGTCTACTCTGTTCTGATTGGTCAGATCGCCCAGTTTGTTGTGATTGGTCTACTCTGCTCCGATTGGTCAGATGGCCCAGCCTGTTGTGATTGGTCTACTATGCTCTGATTGGTCAGATGGCCCAGTCTGTTGTGATTGGTCTACTCTGCTCCGATTGGTCCGATGGCCCAGCCTGTTGTGATTGGTCTACTCTGCTCTGATTGGTCAGATGGCCCAGTCTGTTGTGATTGGTCTACTCTGTTCTGATTGGTCAGATCGCCCAGTTTGTTGTGATTGGTCTACTCTGCTCTGATTTTTCAGATCGCCCAGTTTGTTGTGATTGGTCTACTCTGACCTCCGATTGGTCAGATGGCCCAGTCTGTTGTGATTGGTCTACTCTGTTCTGATTGGTCAGATCGCCCAGTTTGTTGTGATTGGTCTACTCTGCTCTGATTTTTCAGATCGCCCAGTTTGTTGTGATTGGTCTACTCTGCTCCGATTGGTCAGATGGCCCAGTCTGTTGTGATTGGTCTACTCTGTTCTGATTGGTCAGATCGCCCAGTTTGTTGTGATTGGTCTACTCTGCTCTGATTGGTCAGATGGCCCAGTCTGTTGTGATTGGTCTACTCTGCTCTGATTGGTCAGATGGCCCAGTCTGTTGTGATTGGTCTACTCTGCTCTGATTGGTCAGATCGCCCAGTTTGTTGTGATTGGTCTACTCTGCTCCGATTGGTCAGATGGCCCAGCCTGTTGTGATTGGTCTACTCTGCTCTGATTGGTCAGATCGCCCAGTTTGTTGTGATTGGTCTACTCTGCTCCGATTGGTCAGATGGCCCAGCCTGTTGTGATTGGTCTACTCTGCTCCGATTGGTCAGATGGCCCAGCCTGTTGTGATTGGTCTACTCTGCTCTGATTGGTCAGATGGCCCAGTCTGTTGTGATTGGTCTACTCTATTCTGATTGGTCAGATCGCCCAGTTTGTTGTGATTGGTCTACTCTGCTCTGATTGGTCAGATGGCCCAGTCTGTTGTGATTGGTCTACTCTGCTCTGATTGATCAGATGGCCCAGTCTGTTGTGATTGGTCTACTCTGTTCTGATTGGTCAGAACGCCCAGTTTGTTGTGATTGGTCTACTCTGTTCTGATTGGTCAGATCGCCCAGTTTGTTGTGATTGGTCTACTCTGCTCCGATTGGTCAGATGGCCCATCCTGTTGTGATTGGTCTACTCTGCTCTGATTGGTCAGATGGCCCAGTCTGTTGTGATTGGTCTACTCTGCTCCGATTGGTCCGATGGCCCAGCCTGTTGTGATTGGTCTACTCTGCTCTGATTGGTCAGATGGCCCAGTCTGTTGTGATTGGTCTACTCTGTTCTGATTGGTCAGATGGCCCAGCCTGTTGTGATTGGTCTACTCTGCTCTGATTGGTCAGATGGCCCAGTCTGTTGTGATTGGTCTACTCTGCTCCGATTGGTCCGATGGCCCAGCCTGTTGTGATTGGTCTACTCTGCTCTGATTGGTCAGATGGCCCAGTCTGTTGTGATTGGTCTACTCTGCTCCGATTGGTCCGATGGCCCAGCCTGTTGTGATTGGTCTACTCTGCTCTGATTGGTCAGATGGCCCAGTCTGTTGTAATTGGTCTACTCTGTTCTGATTGGTCAGATCGCCCAGTTTGTTGTGATTGGTCTACTCTGCTCTGATTTTTCAGATCGCCCAGTTTGTTGTGATTGGTCTACTCTGCTCTGATTTTTCAGATCGCCCAGTTTGTTGTGATTGGTCTACTCTGCTCCGATTGGTCAGATGGCCCAGCCTGTTGTGATTGGTCTACTCTGCTCTGATTGGTCAGATCGCCCAGTTTGTTGTGATTGGTCTACTCTGCTCCGATTGGTCAGATGGCCCAGCCTGTTGTGATTGGTCTACTCTGCTCCGATTGGTCAGATGGCCCAGTCTGTTGTGATTGGTCTACTCTGCTCTGATTGGTCAGATGGCCCAGTCTGTTGTGATTGGTCTACTCTGCTCCGATTGGTCCGATGGCCCAGCCTGTTGTGATTGGTCTACTCTGCTCTGATTGGTCAGATTGCCCAGTCTGTTGTGATTGGTCTACTCTGTTCTGATTGGTCAGATCGCCCAGTTTGTTGTGATTGGTCTACTCTGCTCTGATTGGTCAGATGGCCCAATCTGTTGTGATTGGTCTACTCTGCTCTGATTGGTCAGATGGCCCAGTCTGTTGTGATTGGTCTACTCTGCTCTGATTGGTCAGATGGCCCAGTCTGTTGTGATTGGTCTACTCTGTTCTGATTGGTCAGAACGCCCAGTTTGTTGTGATTGGTCTACTCTCCTCTGATTGGTCAGATGGCCCAGTCTGTTGTGATTAGTCTACTCTGCTCTGATTGGTCAGATGGCCCAGTCTGTTGTGATTGGTCTACTCTGCTCCGATTGGTCCGATGGCCCAGCCTGTTGTGATTGGTCTACTCTGCTCTGATTGGTCAGATGGCCCAGTCTGTTGTGATTGGACTACTCTTTTCTGATTGGTCGGAACGCCCAGTTTGTTGTGATTGGTCTACTCTGTTCTGATTGGTCAGATGGCCCAGCCTGTTGTGATTGGTCTACTCTGCTCTGATTGGTCAGATGGCCCAGTCTGTTGTGATTGGTCTACTCTGTTCTGATTGGTCAGATCGCCCAGTTTGTTGTGATTGGTCTACTCTGCTCTGATTGGTCAGATGGCCCAGTCTGTTGTGATTGGTCTACTCTGCTCTGATTGGTCAGATGGCCCAGTCTGTTGTGATTGGTCTACTCTGTTCTGATTGGTCAGAACGCCCAGTTTGTTGTGATTGGTCTACTCTGTTCTGATTGGTCAGATCGCCCAGTTTGTTGTGATTGGTCTACTCTGCTCTGATTGGTCAGATTGCCCAGTCTGTTGTGATTGGTCTACTCTGTTCTGATTGGTCAGATCGCCCAGTTTGTTGTGATTGGTCTACTCTGCTCTGATTGGTCAGATGGCCCAGTCTGTTGTGATTGGTCTACTCTGCTCTGATTGGTCAGATGGCCCAGTCTGTTGTGATTGGTCTACTCTGTTCTGATTGGTCAGAACGCCCAGTTTGTTGTGATTGGTCTACTCTGCTCTGATTGGTCAGATGGCCCAGTCTGTTGTGATTGGTCTACTCTGCTCTGATTGGTCAGATGGCTCAGTCTGCCATGATTGGTCTACTCTGCTCTGATTGGTCAGATGGCCCAGTCTGTTGTGATTGGTCTACTCTGCTCTGATTGGTCAGATGGCCCAGTCTATTGTGATTGGTCTACTCTGCTCCAAATGGTCAGGTGGCCCAGTCTGTTGTGATTGGTCTACACTGCTCCGATTGGTCAGACGGCCCAGTCTGTTGTGATTGGTCTACACTGCTCTGATTGGTCAGACGGCCCAGTCTGTTGTGATTGGTCTACACTGCTCTGATTGGTCAGATGGCCCAGTCTGCTGTGAATGATCTGCTTGGCTCCGATTGTCAGACAGCCCAGTCTGCTGTGATTTGTCTACTCTGCTCTGATTGGTCAGATGGCCCAGTCTATTGTGATTGGTCTACTCTGCTCCGATTGGTCAGATTGCCCAGTCTGTTGTGATTGGTCTACTCTGTTCTGATTGGTCAGATCGCCCAGTTTGTTGTGATTGGTCTACTCTGCTCTGATTGGTCAGATGGCCCAGTCTGTTGTGATTGGTCTACTCTGCTCTGATTGGTCAGATGGCCCAGTCTGTTGTGATTGGTCTACTCTGCTCTGATTGGTCAGATGGCCCAGTCTGTTGTGATTGGTCTACTCTGTTCTGATTGGTCAGAACGCCCAGTTTGTTGTGATTGGTCTACTCTCCTCTGATTGGTCAGATGGCCCAGTCTGTTGTGATTAGTCTACTCTGCTCTGATTGGTCAGATGGCCCAGTCTGTTGTGATTGGTCTACTCTGCTCCGATTGGTCCGATGGCCCAGCCTGTTGTGATTGGTCTACTCTGCTCTGATTGGTCAGATGGCCCAGTCTGTTGTGATTGGTCTACTCTTTTCTGATTGGTCGGAACGCCCAGTTTGTTGTGATTGGTCTACTCTGTTCTGATTGGTCAGATGGCCCAGCCTGTAGTGATTGGTCTACTCTGCTCTGATTGGTCAGATGGCCCAGTCTGTTGTGATTGGTCTACTCTGTTCTGATTGGTCAGATCGCCCAGTTTGTTGTGATTGGTCTACTCTGCTCTGATTGGTCAGATGGCCCAGTCTGTTGTGATTGGTCTACTCTGCTCTGATTGGTCAGATGGCCCAGTCTGTTGTGATTGGTCTACTCTGTTCTGATTGGTCAGAACGCCCAGTTTGTTGTGATTGGTCTACTCTGTTCTGATTGGTCAGATCGCCCAGTTTGTTGTGATTGGTCTACTCTGCTCTGATTGGTCAGATTGCCCAGTCTGTTGTGATTGGTCTACTCTGTTCTGATTGGTCAGATCGCCCAGTTTGTTGTGATTGGTCTACTCTGCTCTGATTGGTCAGATGGCCCAGTCTGTTGTGATTGGTCTACCCTGCTCTGATTGGTCAGATGGCCCAGTCTGTTGTGATTGGTCTACTCTGTTCTGATTGGTCAGAACGCCCAGTTTGTTGTGATTGGTCTACTCTGCTCTGATTGGTCAGATGGCCCAGTCTGTTGTGATTGGTCTACTCTGCTCTGATTGGTCAGATGGCTCAGTCTGCCATGATTGGTCTACTCTGCTCTGATTGGTCAGATGGCCCAGTCTGTTGTGATTGGTCTACTCTGCTCTGATTGGTCAGATGGCCCAGTCTATTGTGATTGGTCTACTCTGCTCCAAATGGTCAGATGGCCCAGTCTGTTGTGATTGGTCTACACTGCTCCGATTGGTCAGACGGCCCAGTCTGTTGTGATTGGTCTACACTGCTCTGATTGGTCAGACGGCCCAGTCTGTTGTGATTGGTCTACACTGCTCTGATTGGTCAGATGGCCCAGTCTGCTGTGAATGATCTGCTTGGCTCCGATTGTCAGACAGCCCAGTCTGCTGTGATTTGTCTACTCTGCTCTGATTGGTCAGATGGCCCAGTCTATTGTGATTGGTCTACTCTGCTCCGATTGGTCAGATGGCCCAGTCTGTTGTGATTGGTCTACACTGCTCTGATTGGTCAGACGGCCCAGTCTGTTGTGATTGGTCTACTCTGCTCTGATTGGTCAGACGGCCCAGTCTGTTGTGATTGGTCTACTCTGCTTTTATTGGTCAGATGGCCCAGTCTGTTGTGAATGATCTGCTTGGCTCCAATTGGTCAGATGTCCAATCTGTTGTGATCGGTCGTCCGTTTACAGTGCTTCAGAAACCAAACGGCCATTACCAGATCTGAATTTCAGCTCCGGATCTTCCTCAGTGCTTGATACACAGTGATACGAACAGTAACAATGGTGTCAGTTTACCATATCAATCTCATCCTTTGGAAGTTCATACAAAGTGGATTTGCTTTGGCAGCACAGAAAACAGTGTCTTCTTGACAAGAACAACACAAACCAAACTCTTCCAGTCTCAGCTACAACTACAGTGTTTAAGGTCAAAGGAGATGTTGTTCACAGGCAGCTAATGAAGAATATAGGCTGACATTTTGCAAAATCTGTTACAAACCTAAGTAGATTCATGTAGGAAGAGAGACTGGAATTACTGACGACTTGTTTCAGGCAGAATCTGTATTTTCTTTTGGGAGACAATAACTTTATTTGTCATGCACTTTGATCTTTAAAACTTTGCAGACCTTTTACATTCACAAACCGCTGTATTACACAAAATATTAATATAGGGGCACTTTAAACCCCATTAACTTCCTAATGTTGAAGAACCAGAACACGGATATTATCCATTTTGTCATACATTTATTTAAACACATTATCCTTCACAAAGAACAAAGGGACAACATTTTGTAAAGAAAAACAAAGAAGAGTGCAAGGAGTTTTCAAACTAAGACACTGTCCTGGAATTCATAATTTATTAATAATAATAATTATTATAATAAATATATGAATAATTCCTGACAGAATCTATATTAAGAAATGGCTGGGTGGAATGTTCATAAAAGATATTTAATATGTCAAGTGAATGCTGAAATGCCACCTCACATGCAGAAACCACAACCAAACTTTACATTCCCAAATACTCTCAATGTGAGACACTTGTGTTAACCTGCATCCTGCAAGACAATACTTTCTGAATCGCTTTGTAAGAGGACCGGCTCTATTTCCACTCGTATCAGCATGAATCCATTTACTTCATAGGATGAAGAAATAAACACCTGGAATATCTACTTGATCCTGTTTGTTTTTCTTCCATTCGCAGGGGCTTGCACATCAAACGTCAGGTCTATTAAAATTCAAAAATGTATACCGAAAAATGACGGACCAAATTAGAGGAATCAGTGGTGAAATTCAACAACGGCATACCTGATAACTACAGTGTTCCACCGAAGGCTTGGCACAAGATTAGAGCCCAAACCGAACCATCTAATGTGAAAAAACAGCATTTCTGAGGTACTTATTACAAGCAGAATCCATAAAATGATGTCTGAAGTGTGCTAAAATTGAATTTCCATCTTTTCCCTGTTGACGTATAGGTAATCAGACAGAATTTGCTCAGCAGTGTCTATATAGAAGTCTAATTCTTCATCCACTGACCAAAACTAAACAGGAACAAAAGCAACAACACAATGGAAATTGGTTAAGGTGGGACAGGTATCATACTCGGTGTGACAATCATTCCATGCTAGAGGACTCCGGATTCCTGGAATCATGCAACACGTTTCGCATGCGCTGATTTGCCGACACCCCACATGCACACAGCAGCTGCAGTACAAACACACATACAGTATGTAGTACATCCACATAGCCCAGTCAGTCTACACACAGCTCCTGCCCTTATACTATCAGCATAGAAAACATAGCAGAATTACATATAACAAAGGTTTGCAGATACCAAAGCTATATCTCAAATTAGCCAAACTAGTCTTTTTGGATCATCTAAACATAGAAACCATCTAAGTTAGTAAAAGCACATTCAGTTCTTAGTATAAAATCTGCAGGATAATGTATGCCTTCTCTGTATTTACAAAAATCTTGGTATATAGTAGTGTACCTTTAGTGTAACAGTAAACATAGCGCTCTACGTAAAAGTACTCACAGAGCAAAAATGCATGATGATTATAAACTAAAGATAAAAAATATCAGATATATACCAGAAAAGCTCTCTTTGATAAGAACATCAGAACATGTAGTTTAACACGAAGAGTATTTATCACATAAACACTAGCAGAAAAAGGGTTATATTAGAGGTTATACATAGCCTAACTGACCTCCCACCCCCCTCAAACATGTCACAAAATCATGTTGGGCATTATGGGGTCATAAGGATTTAAATGGGGAAAAATACTGTATTTAAAGACCATTAGTATTTTTGCATTGTGGCATAAATGTTAGGACAGTTATGGACCTTTTTTCCTCAAATCCACATTTTCCTGTAGTTCTTATTATTCTCAGTGATGACTTTCATTAGATTCTCATTATTGTCATTAAGTATTACAGTAAAAAGCAGCACAAACAACAAACACTACCATGATTTGAACCTAACAATGTACAGTAAATTGTACAGTAAAAATCTTTATTTCGCATTTTGCCACATTACAGTAAGGAGAGCGAGTTTTTTTTTTCATTTAGGGGAAATGAGATTAAAGGGGCTATATGTAGAATCCAGAAACTTTTGTTATTAGCGACACCGGTGGCCGTCAAGTGAACTGCAGCCAGCAACTTACTGCTTGCATTCAACACTCTGAACATGAGATTGAACGTGGTTCAGTTCCCGATATACTCACAGCAAAGTTCTTTATTGTTCTTTGCTTAGAAGTTAAAAGTAATTGGAAATACCTTTGAAGTAATACACTGTTAAACATCCTGATGCTGTCCACGCTGCTGAGAGCGGCATATAGATGAATACACTATATTGCCACAAGTTTTGGGAGTCTGCCTTTACATGTACGTGAACTTTAATGACATCCCATTCTTAATCCGTAGGGTTTGATATGGAGTTGGCCCACCCTTTGCAGCTATAACAGCTTCAACTCTTCTGGGAAGGCTTTCCACAAGGTTTAGGAGTGTGTTTATGGGAATACTTGACCATTCCTCTAGAAGCGCATTTGTAAATTCAGGCACTGATGTTGGACGAGAAGGCCTGGCTCGCAGTCTCTGCTCTAATTCATCCCAAAGGCGTTCTATCGGGATGAGGTCAGGACTCTGTGCAGGCCAGTCAAGTTCCTCCACACCAAACTCGCTCATCCATGTCTTTATGGACCTTGCTTTGTGCACTGGTGCGCAGTCATGTTGGAACAGGAAGGGGCCATCCCCAAACTGTTCCCACAAAGTTGGGAGCATGAAATTGTCCAAAATGTCTTGGTATGCTGAAGCATTAAGAGTTCCTATCACTGGAACTAAGGGGTCAAGCCCAACCCCTGAAAAACAACCCCACACCATAATCCCCCCTCCACCAAACGTTACACTTGGCACAATGCAGTCAGGCAAGTACCGTTCTCCTGGCAACCGCCAAACCCAGACTCGTCCATCGGATTGCCAGACAGAGAAGCGTGATTGGTCACTCCAGAGAACACGTCTCCACTGCTCTAGAGTCCAGTGGCGCCGTGCTTTACACCACTGCATCCCACGCTTTGCATTGCACTTGGTGATGTAAGGCTTGGATGAGCTGCTCGGCCATGGAAACCCATTTCATGAAGCTCTCTACGCACTGTTCTTGAGCTAATCTGAAGGCCACACGAAGTTCGGAGGTCTGTAGCTATTGACTCTGCAGAAAGTTGGTGACTTCTGTGCACTGTGACCCTCAGCATGCGCTGACCCCGCTCTGTGATTTTACGTGGACTACCGCTGAGTTGCTGTTGTTCCCAATTGCTTCCACTTTGTTATAATACCACTAACTGTTGACAGTGGAATATTTAGTAGTGAGGAAATTTCACGAATGGACTTATTGCACAGGTGGCAACCTATCACGCTTGAATTCACTGAGCTCCTGAGAGCGACCCATTCCTTCACAAATGTTTGTAGAACGTCTGCATGTCTAGTGCTTTATTTTATACACCTGTGGAAGTGATTGGAACACCTGAATCCAATGATTTGGAGGGGTGTCCCAATACTTTTGGCAATATAGTGTATGTAAATATGTGCTGCGCGCTTTCCTCTCAATAACAAAATACACACACAACAAAAATGACAGCAGTGAGAACAATTTCAGAAAGCACCTGATCATAGCGATGAGGATATGTCTGTACCAGCTCTGCAATTCACCAGCATCATGTCGACAGATGAGATTATTAAAATTACACTGTCATGATAGTTTGATTATAAAGTATATTTGAGACTATAGATCTGACTATGTGAGACTATAGTTAAATTAATCCCATTTCTTTGCATGACACATTGACATTACAGTACAGAATAACTCTTTGGACATTATCCTGAACATTTTATAAGCATTCATTTCATGTTCGGATCCTTCGGATTTTCTCGCTGAAACCCGAGTCCTTCACATAAAAATCAGTCTACAGGCTTTCGTAGACAGCATAGGAAGTCAGGGAAGGTCTCTCTTTTTTTTTTTTAAGTTTCATTACAAGCTGTTTACAAAATGGCAATAAAAAAACTGATTAATACATGCAAATCCTTACATACAGACCTTTAACAGTCACAATGCAAAAAAATCTTAATGGTTCTAAAAACAGACTTCATTTTCTTTAAGCAAAGATTTTCTTGGGTGAAATACAGTATCAGATGTCCTGAATTTGGTTTTAACAGGTTTTGGAGACCCAACCCCTACAGTAAGCATTTATTTGGTCTCATTACATGTTCTTAATGTTATAGCAGTGCTAGTTTTCTTTAGCATAATATGCAAGATTTAAACCAAAGACCATTTCCATTTCTAACTGAAGTTACTCAATGTGTTGCAATGGTTACTTATTATCAGGCAGAATCTGCAGACTTTTTTTTGCACTGATTGTGTGGGGAAATCTGCAGTATGGGCTTAAACATTGTAAAATACAATAAATTAAGCATTTAATAAAAATTAACATGCAAGCGGTGAGGGTTGTGCAGGACAGACGTTCCAATTCTGTGTGAATCTGCAGAGTTCGGTGGGTGCGTGGGCCTGCGTGTCATCAATTTAGAGCGAGAGAAAAAGTTCTGTATATGTTAACTATGTAGGAACCAGACGAGCAGGCAGTGACGGGAATGGAAGTTGTCATGCTAAAACTCGAGGAGCGATAAGGGTTCAAGTTTTAGCCCAAGATAAGGGATACACCACCATCTAGTAGGAAATCAATATGCATATATAGAGCTGGATATAAAAACCTTTTGATGCAGTTATATTTTGGCACTCCTATAACAAGATTTAGATTTACAAATATATAATTCAATAACATTAGAAATGGCAGTAGAGGACATAAGGAATAGGACACAAAAACCTGTTTCATGTCAGCATGCTTTACACACAGTAATCTGAGGACTGGGAAAGGGGATCGTTCACTATCGCCACCATCCAAAAATATCTGTAGGTTTTGTAAAATATACTGGGCCTGCACATAACTTCTATCTGCGTACAAGCATTAGATAAACTGTCATTTTACAGTATGAGGACAAACATTATCTGTTTAAAAGCCTAGAGAGCTGCCTTTCTGCCTACCCAAGCAGCGTCCGAACTGAGATGGAATAATCATTTGTTGGGACATTTCTACACATTTTGGGTTGAAAAGTTCTTATAAGAACATTTTAAAAATCTAAAGAGCCTTTTGTGTAATGTAAAGATCCTTTATAGAACCATCAATGCCAATAAAGAGTGCCTTAAAATGCTCAGCAGGCTTTGGAACAGAATGTACATCATCCCCCCCCCCCCCCCCTCAGTTCAGATATGTTCAGATAAAGGGTATTCAACTGTCTACAAAGATTTGGTGAGTTCATAAATAACATGGATGCGGTTGTTAGATTGAGCCTCTTCTTCATCTGGCCGTCTCATACCACGCTGTGAAGCGACGATGGGTGGATGAACTCTGGGTTTATGAAAGAGAATCCAGCAAATTCGCTCTGGTCGATGTTGGCGATGACCAGTTGGTCTGGAGGGGTCAGCATGGGCTGTGTGCGGGTGAAGAATTTATCGAAGTTTTCCGCTGCTTTGCCGCACTGTAAAAGGAAAAGTAAGAAGAAAGATGTGGGTTATTATTAGATTCAATTGAAAAGCTGGCAGTGTGCATGAGAGAAAATTCATTCATGTAGGACTTTCGTCACGGGCATCATGCACACTCATTTGCCCATTAAATGGAGGATTTTATAAAAAAGCGATTGGAGGGGGAATATTCAGGGCTGTGTTAAAGGTTGAAATGGCTGCAGTCCAGCACTAGCACCTGTGGCGTACAAATGGGGTCCTTTGAGGGGGCTCTTTTAACCCCAGGGCTCTGCAAACACACATGGGTGGCCACAGGTTGAGATGAATGAAGTTATACACATTAAAAACACATACAGTATATACACAGTGAGGGAAGATCAGCGCACAGGGTGGGTGGTTTTGATGCAAACATAAAAAGACTCTTAAAATGGGCCAGGCCTATATCATGTGGACTCCTCTATTAAGCCAAGTTGACTATGGTTGATTAAGAGCGTTTTCTGATCTGTAGGCCATTTGCTTTGTTCCGGACAGGGACTTAAATTGTTACAATGTTGCATTTTCTTCTTAGTTTGATTTGCTTTCACTAGGCAACATTTCAAAATGTACCAAAATGTGTTTACGCAAGTCACAATAGAGTAAAAGTGTCCTATCATTGGTGACAGTGCACCTGAATCACTACAACCAAACCGCTCCAGAGTTTTCAATCGGGCCGAGACCACCTCGTTCAGATGATCGATTGTTTTGGTGTGGATCCGAGCGGGATTGCCATGTTCATATATGCCTAAAATGAACCAAACTAAGACAGAGAACGTACCAGGCTCCAAAACAAATGCTCCAAATGAGCCAGGTGTGAAATCATCCAAGGAGTGCGAGTGCTAATCACCAAAACCTTTTGCCCTGAAGTGGGGTTAACAGAGATACTTCATTTTTAATATGATCACCCCTGGCTTCTTCCATTACACTGGGATCGTCTTTATCAAATGCATGCAAAGGTTTGCACAGCTTTCTGTTCTCCGTAACCTCTCTGGCCTGAACAGGAGAGCTTCTTCTGGGGAAAACTGATCGGAAATCCGGATGAGCGTGAAGGTGTGCTCGGCAAAAATGACATCATCGCGGTGTGGGCAGTTTTGCGTGTTGAGTGCGTGAGACTCCATTTTGCGTGGTAATGTGCACGCCATTTTTTGTAACTGCGCACGGCTCTACTTCCGAAGATGTACAACTTCAAGGTGACTATGGGCAAACAAATACGTCTGTACCAGCATCCAGTTTGTGCATGTCTGAATTAATTGCTTACATTTACAAAATGAGTCTATAACAAAGAAATGTTAGCATTCCGGGCAGAGACGAACTTAAAGAGGACTATAATACGATCAGGGATTGTTCTATGAGCATTTTGGTACATTTTATATAACAAGAGCAAATAAAAAAACGATCTTATAATGACTTTTACATCAATTAAAAGTATTTAAAGCACAAAAAAAAATAGACAAGACAACAACAACAACACTGTTCTATTACACTGGAGTTTGCAGCACTACTGTTGGCAGCCCCATCTGATGACAGTCAAGGTACAAGTTCTGAGTATCTTACTTCTTCTCACCACTGCTTCATGCTCGACTTCGGTGTTGTTCTTCTTCACACCGTATGACGCCATCACGTCGGAAAGGTCACGTACGTCAGGTCGGTACTTCCGTCGTGACCTTTCCGACGTGATGGCGTCACATGCTGTGAAGAAGCACAACACCGAAGTTGAACATTTGTGGTTAAAAAGTATATAAATGTTTATTTTTTTTAGAAAATGACCAATGGTTTGGCTAGTTAAGACCCTATTCCTCGTCTGGGATCGTGCAGAGCCTCTGAAGCCCTTCCTTTGAAACTGCATTGATTGGTTGGTTGCCGTTGGTTGCCTATGATGTGGAGAAAAATCCTGGAATGTTTTCCTCAAAACACTTAATTTCTTTTCGACTGAAGAAAGAAAGAAATTAACATCTTGGATGAGATGGGGGTGAGTGAATTATCAGGAAATTTTCGTTTTGAAGTGAACTAATCCATTAAATTTAACATGAAATCAAAATACAGTACACTGTATAAAATACTGTATACTGTTCTGACCCTGTATACTTTCGTAATACACGTTCCTGATCTTATTATGCTGGTCATCAGTGCACATTATTCCAATGGGGGAAAAAAAGTTCAATCCATAATCCACCTGCCCTGAAATGACTTTCCCTTTTCAGCTGACATCACTGAAACCTTATTTCTGAACCCGTCTCCTACATCCACCTGCCATATATTGTCCATTTTGCACCATCTGATAATTCCTGATGGATAAGATCAAGTCTAACTGCACTGTAAACTAAAACTGGGTGCAAACATTTCATATTGGCGTTGAGGACAGACTGATCTTGCGTCAATGTCCTCATTGACTGGTCAAGGCTATAAACAGTACATTGAGCTGAAACAGTGTGAGCTCTCAACCCCCATTGTTTCATTAGGCAGCCTCCCTTTGCCAATGTTCAACTTCCTGTCAGGCACTAAATAAGTGAAAGAAAGAAAATTATTCATTCATCTCAATGGTCTGATACATCGCCAGACTCACAAAGTGTGATGTAACTGAAAGTGTAGTTCCCAGCATGCTTTGCATGGGATTTAATGGGGAGAGTAAAAATGTTGAAGTATTACTTTTTCTGTTTTTGAGCAAGAAGAGAAAAGGGAGATACTAATTTGAGAGCTGTAGTTCTGACCACACAAGTTTACGATGCTATTTGTGATTGTTTGTTGTGACTATGTTGGTAAGCAACGGAACCTGCGAGTTGGTTGATGATGCTTTTGAGAAACACACTTTGATTGATAAAAACCAGAGGGCCCGACACTAGGAAGTGGCAGCTAGCCATTGGTGGATTCACCAGCAGTAACCATCTTATTGAGAGGATCATGTAAGGCTATGACTATGACACATTATACTATTATCAAAGAACAGGAGTTATGCAAGCAACTGAATCATATCCAGTGTAGTCTGTGACCTGAGAAAGATAGTCATCCAACACCAACATAAAGGTGACAGACGTGTGAACACATCATATTCACACTCACCACTTTGGGTTTGAAAGGAGGCTGGATCTCTCTGTTGGCCAGCCGCTCCCAGTCAATTCTGCGGAAGAAAGCTTGCTCCTTTATATCCCTCTCCCCCTCCGGACCGCAACCTAGACGCTTAGATGGATGCTTCGTCATTAGCTGTGTGTGTGTGGACGAGAAGACAGATTATTAAACCTGAGACCATCTACCTCGACTCAATAATGAAAGAGCATCTACGTGCATTCAGAAAAATATGAAGGCTAAATTTAAAGCATAAAACATTTATTTAACTAACTAGCATTAGTGCCTTATTAACACTTTTTATAATGTTCATTTATAATCATTAAAAAAATTTCACTGTGACCAAAAGATCAAAAATAAATAAATATCATTTAAAGTTTAATGATATATGAAACTATTCTACATTAACTAATGATCCATTATCATAAAGTGTCATCACTGCCTTTACTGACTTTTATATGACCACCATGAATCATATTAATTTTTCTTGGCCTCATAGGGGAACATAATCAAACAGAATGGTGGAAAGACAAATGAAATGAAATATTATCTTCCACCGCTGATATTTCCATGACTTGAGCTGACAACAATATTAAAGTACGCCAGTTATTAATCCAAGCTGAAAATTTAATTCCATCATAGCCTCTGCATTATTCTTTTCTCATTCAGTGAGCAACGGCATACAGACATGTGGAGAAATATAGGAGCTGGTGCTGATGTTTCAGGACTGACCCCTTTACAGATGGACACGGCCTCTTTGGACAGGGATTTGGGGTAGGACACATTGTGCTCCATTATGGACTGAAACAGCTCGTCCTCGTCCTCGCCATCAAATGGAGGCTGTTAGAAAATGCAGTGTGATTACATTTCCATGTATGTTCTAGGATAAAAACATATCAACCAAAAAATAAACAAGTGCAAACAGAAAGTTTTTAAGTTTTATTCTAAATGTTGTTAATCTTAAGAGATCACAATAAATGCATCAACCTGCTCAAATTCACACATGCTCATTTTCTTAGTCTTAACTAACATTACTATCTTTAAACATGGCAACAGTCTAATATTGTCATATTTACAGTAACCCAGCAGGCACAGGATGCAGACTGGATGTCAGACGTTGGATTTTGGTTGAAAATGAAAGTTGGGCTGACGTCTAAATCCAACGTCGAATTTGGTGAAATGCATGGCAGTACACTTATTACCAGCTTCACTTATTACTAACCAGATTGACTTTATTTCTGCCATCTACAGCAGTTCTTATTGAGAATTAACAGAGGTTTAGATGTTAATGTTTGGTTAAAAAAGTTTTGTTTGGTCACCATTATGGTGATCAGTGTTTGCTTTAGTTGGGTTTGACTCTTGACTTTTTTTTAACAATAGTTTTTCTCTGGCTGCTGTAACTGTGTTTGTTATAGCAAGAACTGCAAGAGAAATTGTGTTCAAATGATGTTAGTTGCTTGATAATGATAAAGGTATGTTTGTCATATAGTGTTTGAGTCCATTCTTTGTTTAGATATCATGTTAATTTCTTATTATTGATTGTAATAGCCCTGTGGTTGTCTAGTAGTGTTCTAATCTGAGTGATTGTGCAACAAAACGTTTTAAAGATACACACAGACATTAAGGAATCAGCTTATGAATCTTAATAACAGTAACATGCTTCAATGCCGCAATGCATTCTGGGTGCATCATACAAAACTCATCTATGGTTCCCAGAATGCATTGTGGAATTGTTGAGATTCATATGCTGAGCATTGGTGTCTGAGTGAGTCTAATAGATGTAAAATTACAGGCTTGCTATAATTAATAAAATGATTGCGTATCAATAGATCACTATGTGATGATTATATCTTTATGTAGGCAATATCATCTGATCACATTTTCTCTTGTTTTTCTTGCCATAACAAACACAGTTAGAACAGCCAGAGAAAAACGAATGTTTAAAAGTCAAGTCGACCCAACTAACTACCCAACTAAAGCAAACACTGATCACCATAATGGTGACTTCAAACCAAACTATTATTTTCAATAAAACACCAACAACAAAACCTCTGTTAATTCTCAATAAGAGCTTCTGTAGACGTCTTACAGAAAAAAAGTTCAAACTTGTTATTAATAGTTTTATTTTTGTTACCAGAATGTTCTCCTAAAAGGTAGGATAACATTCTCTAAAAACATTCTAAACATGTTTAGTGATAACATTAATAGAACATTATCCCCTAACATTCTTATAAAGTTTTAATGGGAAGTTTCCCAGCAGACACAGGTCTGGACCTCTTAATAGAGGTTAGATGTTGAAGTTTGTTTGAAAGTAATAGTTTGGTTTGGTCACCATAGTGGAGGTCAGTGTTTGCTTTAGTTGGGCTCTTTGGCCTTGACTTTTTAATGTTAGTTTTTCTCAGCAGGAGAAACGAGAAAGAGAAAATATGATGTCTACTTGTTGAAAATTTTCATCATCATGTAGCAGTCTGATTTAATTCAGAGTTGTATCAATTTTAGGCTACATGATCATAACGATCCTGGGATTCTACAGCGTGAAATCTAGCAGTGTTTTAATAAAAAAAATCTGGAATATTCAATGTACAATAAGTTTTGGTCCCACTTTATATTAGGTGGCCTTAACTACTATGTACTAACATTTAAATTAATCATTTGATACAATGCACTTATTGTGTACAGACATGTTTTTACATTGTACTTATATTTTAAAAAATACCTGTAATTGTATCTGTAATTAATTTCTGTAGTTACATTTATAATTACACTGTTGACACTTCCCTTACACTTGACCCTACCCTTAACTTACCCATACCACCATACCTGTCCCTAACTTTACTCTTAACTTACCCATACCACCACACCTGTCCCTAACTTTACCCTTAACTTACCCATACCACCACACCTGTCCCTAACTTTACCCTTAACTTACCCATACCACCATACCTGTCCCTAACTTTACCCTTAACTTACCCATACCACCACACCTGTCCCTATCTTTACCCTTAACTTACCCATACCACCATACCTGTCCCTAACTTTACCCTTAACTTACCCATACCACCATACCTGTCCCTAACTTTACCCTTAACTTACCCACACCACCACACCTGTCCCTAAATTTACCCTTAACTTACCCATACCACCATACCTGTCCCTAACTTTACCCGTATCCCACCTCAATACCAGCCAAAGTGTTTTGCAATACAATATGAACACAATACACAGCACTTATTTTTGATGTAAGTACATAGTAGTTAAGGCCACCTAATATAAAGTGGGACCATAGTATTAAATCCCCTCATCGAGACAAACACAAACCTCAAGAATCAGCGTATGAATCTCAGTAACGATGACACACTTCATGCCGCAATGCATTCTGGGCGCAACATACAAAACTCATCAGTGGCTCCCAGAATGCACTGCGGCATGAAGCATGTCACCATTGTTGAGATTCATATACACTGATTCTTGATGCTTGAGTGTGTAAGTGAAGCAGTAGTCCAAAATGTTTAGCTTTTTTTTGTAAAATTATACAGATTTTCTTCATGCTGTAGAAACATGACTATAATCAATTAAAAATGATTAACACATATGATGGTCTAGATAAAATATCTTTAACGTCGTCATCATCAAGTATAGCTAACATCATCTGGTCATATTTTCTCTTGTTGTTCTTGCCATAACAAAGTTACAGCAGCCAGAGAAAATCAAAGAGCATCAAGAGTCAAACTGCCCAACTAAAGCAAACACTGATCACCATAATGGTGACCAAACCAAACTATTATTTTCAATAAAACATAAATATCTAAACTTCTGTTAATCTCAGTAAGAACTTTTGTACACATATGACAGAAATAAAGTCAATCTGGTTTGTAATAAGTGAAGCTGGTAATTGCTGTTTTTGGAGTTGTTTAATGACGTAATGTTTAGACGTCAACCCAATTTTCATTTTCAACAAAAATTTGACATCTGAGCGATGTTTGAGTCCACGTCCAATAAATTTCTAGCTGGGGTGACCTCACACTGTGGCCATAGTATGAGCACACAGTGAGTTACACTTTTATCTCACTGTGATCTCACATTGTGGCAGGGAATGCAAGTAATCACGTTTACAAGACTATATTTAAAAAACAGGCTATTGTCCGGTGGGGACGTCATAATTTCATTTTGTTTATTATGTGAGTTGTGATGTTAAATAAAGCTTTAGAAAACCCCAAAATGTCAGCGGGAAACTTGCACAGACTCATTCTCCTCTCGTATTTGAGGTTTCTACAACTCTACCACTTGTCCTTTGGCTGCACGAGATGAGAACACATTTTTTATATTTCTTGGGTCAAGAAAAAGTCAGAGTTTACTCCCGTTTTTTCTCCTCCCCTATCGTGAAACACTCGCTGTGGCTGGATGCGCTTAAATCTGCCGTATAAGGATACTTTTATGTCACATATCATGCATGCACACTTAAATAAGCTGACTGATCAGTTTATTCTTAAGCTTTTTATGACCTTACGGCAATAAAGCAAAACGTTTTTCCATGCCCCACTGTAAAATTGAATTAGTTAGACTTACTTAAGAAAAGCATGCAAACCGATTGCCTTAAAAAAACATGTAAAGTGAAATAGGAATAGTATGTTGTGCTAACAAATGCTTAGTATAGTTCCCTTACACAAGAGTTCTAGAAACTAAAAAAGAACTGTAGAGAGGACTTTGTATAGCTACCATTGTTGTATACATTGTTGTGTTTTGCATGCTGAATGTTGAAGTCTGTGTGTGACTAAGCATGATCAATTACAAGATATTGTCACTATCCAATTAAAAGTTTCACAAAGTGTTTATGACATAATTGTTAGGAATAAAATTGTAAACAATCAATATACGACAAAGGAAAGTATTACATAGGTTGCTTTTAAAAGGTGACCTAATTTCTGACTTAATCATTAACTATAGTTAATTATTCAGTCATAAGCAACTTTTAAAAACAACCTATTTTTTACATATCTTCCTTCAAAACCAAATACCTGTGATTTCTTGTTGCATCACTGCATCAATAGAAACAGAGTTACAATAATATGAATTTTCAAGTGCCCAACCAAAGGGAACACTGATCACCATAATGGTGAGGTTTTTTTTTGCTTGACAAAATGGCACTCAAACCAATCAATTAATCTTAACTCTTTCCCCTCCAAACCCGGAATTTTCCGTTATTTGTGAGAAAACGCTTTCCTGCCAAACACAGAATTTTCCGGGTTTCCGTGTTTTCACTGTTAGACGCTAGGGGGGCGCTATTACGCATCTTCTGAATGAGTACAGAATCTCCTGATCACAACACACGTGAGGAAGATGCTGTTACATACAAGCGATCGTATGTAAGCAGACGCATATGTAAAATAACGTTATTGTCAACATTAAACAGCATCTAAGTCAAAACTATCTAATGTTACTGAATGAAATGTGGACCCAGGACGGGCTCTAGGACTGTGCAAGCATTAGGGGTGTTGATGGACTTGATCTACTCCATCTGTGTTTGATCATCGTTCTGAATCTGATCTGAATGCAGTTTTTGACAAAAACATGATTTTTTTTGCATCTTTTTTTTTAAACGCTGGCGGGGAAAGAGTTAACTTGAGTTTTCTGAGTAAATAAGACATTAAGTAAAGTTAACTGAAAAGTGTTAGTTAGAATCACTGTTGCATTTTACAGTGTCAGCTTGTTAAGCATTATCAGGTTAAGAACGTGCATGTAAACGCACTGATTCTGCGGTACAGATTGTGCTCAAAGTCTCTTTCTCTCCCATTCTTTACAGCTGATTGCTCCAGAAGTACTGACAGCCACGACCTTCTCATGCTGACGGGTCATTAGCAGACACCCACAGAACTCAATACAATAGTTTCTGAAGAGGACCAATGCACATTTATGTCATGATTCCTGAGTCCTTTTACAGTCTTTTTTTTTGTATCCTCACAGCAGTGGGATGATATATTACATAAGCAGGAATCATTCCAAGATGGGGGTGTCTAAGATAAAACCATCTAAAGTAAAACACACCGACTGTAAAACAAGATTCTTCTGTTGGGTAATTGGACCCGGGAGTCAGTGAGAGAATGTAAACGACGTAACCTTGGTAACCGCTCTGGCAGAAAGTATAGACGACACAGGAAGTGCGTTTCACACTGAGGCATGAATCTCACTGAAATTAACAAAGAATATTCCAGAAGAGACAAATAAAGCAGCTTATTCATCAGTCCGATGCAGAGTGAAGTGTACGCATGCAAATTAAATGTCTTTATTTATGAAACCGATACTGCAATAAACATTTTTTGGTTGTTTTTCCATAGTACCGCCGCTACATTCTGTGAAATACAATGTGAGAATTCATATACATGTTACGTAAAGTGGGTTCTACCACACACACATTTACTTGCATTTGCATAGACACTGAAACGTACGATACTGATGTATTTAGGCATGAGCAACTTTATCATACACTACACATTATATACTCATTTTTTGTACATTGTACATTTGCCCATTACATTTTATTCTTTTTATACTCTGGTAAGGGCAGGGCTAAGGGATCTAAAATGGTAAAAATTTAACTATACAAATTTATTTATGACCTTAAAGATTTGCTAATATTTTCTGTTCTATAGTTGTAAATGTTTACGTTTTAGATCAAAACATCCTATCTATCCTAATATACCAAAAAGTGTGTACCTGTAAATTACTACTAAATATTACAGTACTATAAACAATGAGATCAGGCTGGTGAAATCATAAGATATGAAAATAATAATGTAATAAAATAAAATATAAAGGTATTATATAACATTTTGTTTAATAATAAAAATCTCCTTAGAAGCTTCTAGAGTAAAAGATGCTTCCAGATTCTTTCTTAGAATTGGAACTTGTAATAAAAGTTATGAATGCACATACTGTATAACAAACAGATCTAAGGTATCAATGCATTATTCTAAGAAAAATTAATTAATGCAAAAAAAATTTACTATTATTTAGCGATTTTATGACACAAGTCTCATGCAAACTTAAGAAAATAGTGTACCTTTTATTTTTATTATGCAATGTTTTGCCTCATAGCCTTTCTGTAATGAGCGGTAGCTGGAGAAAGCAGGCGGAGGCGAGGATCTAAGTGCAGGGCTTTTAATAAAGTGACAAAATAAACAAATAACCGGAGACAAAAGGAACAAAGAAACACGGAACCATTACAAACAACAACTGACAAAGCAACAAGAGAAACACAATTGTTATACACTGATCAGGCATAACATTATGACAGGTGAAGTGAATAACACTGATTATCTCTTCATCGCGGCACCTGTTAGTGGGTGGGATATTTTAGGCAGCAAGTGAACATTTTGTCCTCAAAGTTGATGTGTTAGAAGCAGGAAAAATGGGCAAGCGTAAGGATTTGAGCGAGTTTGACAAGGGCCGAATTGTGATGGCTAGACGACTGGGTCAGAGCATCTCTAAAACTGCAGCTCTTCCCGGTCTGCAGTGGTCAGTATCTATCAAAAGTGCTCCAAGGAAGAAACAGTGGAGAACCGGCGACAGGGTCATGGGCAGCCAAGGCTCATTGTAGCACGTGTGGGGCGAAGGCTGGTCCGTGTGGTCCGATCAAACAGACGAGCTACTGTAGTTCAAACTGCTCAAGAAGTTAATGCTGGTTCTGACAGAAAGGTGTCCGAATACACAGTGCATCGCAGTTTGTTGCGTATGGGGCTGCATAGCCGCAGACCAGTCAGGGTGCCCATGCTGACCCCTGTCCACTACCCAACAGTGGGCATGTGAGCATCAGAACTGGACCACAGAGCAATGGAAGAAGGTGGCCTGGTCTGATGAATCACGTTTTCTTTTACATCATGTGGATGGCCGGGTGTGTGTGCGTCGCTTACCTGGGGAACACATGGCACCAGGATGCACTATGGGAAGAAGGCGAGCCGGCGGAGGCAGTGTGATGCTTTGGGCAATGTTCTGCTGGGAAACCTTGGGTCCTGCCATTCATGTGGATGTTACTTTGACACGTACCACCTACTAAGCATTGTTGCAGACCATGTACACCCTTTCATGGAAACGGTATTCCCTGGTGGTTGTGGCTCTTTCAGCAGGATAATGCGTCCTGCCACAAAGCAGAAATGGTTCAGGAATGGTTTGAGGAGAACAACAACGAGTTGAGGTGTTGAGTTGGCCTCCAAATTCCCCAGATCTCAATCCAATCGAGCATCTGTGGGATGTGCTGAACAGACAAGTCCGATCCATGGAGGCTCCACCTCGCAACTTACAGGACTTAAAGAATCTGCTGCTAACATCTTGGTGCCAGATACCACAGCACACCTTCAGGGGTCTAGTAGAGTCCATGCCTCGACGGGTCAGGGATGTTCTGGCAGCAAAAGTGGGACCAACACAAATAATGTTATGCCTGATCGATGTATATACACAAGGGGTAACAAGCTTAAAAAGCTAACGAGCTAACAAGACACACCCGTGGGAAAACAATCAGGGGGGAAAACTACAAACTGACCACAAGAAGGCACATGGGATGGAAAACAGGAAGTATGACAAAAGTCCATAGACAAACACAGAGAACGTATGACACTTTCATTGCCGTAAATGCACTTTTTACAAAGATTTAAAAATAACAGTGTCACAAATACTGGCCACTAAATTTAACCCTTAGCTACATGAAAGTTTCGCCAATCATTATTACATATTCGGGTCTTTAGCGACTCGGAACTATATCTAACATGGATATCACACTAACAGCCACATTAGTATAAAACTCTCTTGATATTTAAAAACAATTATAAAATAATAAAATAAAGCATATTTTGTTACCCATTGGAGCTTGGAAGGGTCCACACTCAAGAGTGTTAGAGATAAAGTTAACGAGATAAATAAGTGATTAATTGAGTGATGATTGAGCATTAGTGATGAACACCTGCTGTTAACAAGCAGAATCACTGAAAGAGAGTCACCATTTTTAGATCACCATTATGGTGATCAGTGTTTAGTTTATAATGAATAGATTAAAGAATACAAAGAAGGTTGATGTCTAACTTAAAAAAAAAAAAAGAATGACGGGGGAAGGTAGTGAAAGACATCCCGGGTCGATAAAGACCAGAAGTATGCGTTTAAGGGTTAATGTGTATTGAACACAGAAGGTAAAATAACTAAATTACAAAATTGTGCAGGACATAAATATAACATAAAAATGCACTTCTTGATCTATCAGAAGCACTTTGTGCAAACCAAAGTCTCAATTCTTTCCCTGTTGCTCGGAGACCGTGTGTTGTGCTGCAAGTCATTTTCTGTGGCGTTGGCTGATCACAGCAGGACTACAATCACAGGTATTCAAAGCTCCTCTGAAAAGCCCCGCTGTCTGACTCATTTGAATACTACAGAGAATACTAAATGATTTGCAAGAACTTTCCGTGCATGTCCACCTACCTGCCCAGCCAGCATCTCATAGAGGAGCACGCCGTACGCCCACCAGTCCACTGATTTACCGTACGGCTGATAGGCGATTATCTGTGGAGGAAGAGGAAATGAACGTGCATCACTTTTTCTGTCCAGTCATTTTGGCTCTTGGGAAACACTATTCAATCTCCATTCATTTGTCAAGAGCACAACGCACATTTTAATACTGCTCAAGGGGCTCGCTCTGCTATTTTTTACCATTTGCTGTAATGATTGCTTTTTTCCCCTCACCAGTCCATTTACACCCACATATTCAGCACACACACACTAAAGAGTGTGTATAATCACAGGGGAAGTTAATGAGGGCTTTGTTAAGCATAGAGACTGTATGTTTCATGTCACACTCTTCCTCCTCATGTGTGCTGCGTAGTTGTGCCACTTTCCACAAATAGAGAACAAATTGGTGGGCCATTACTTTTTAAAAGCAACAACGTCACTTATGCCATATTCTTTAAAGAGAGAAATATTAGATGTGTTACATACATTTAGCATAGTATGAAAAGTAGCTAGTTTTAAATGCACTAAATGTCTGTATGACACCCCTTTGCAAATCATAAAACAAAGATTTTGATATAAATTAGGGGGAAAATACAATTTTTATTCCAATTTCTTAACCTATTTTATTCATGTTGCTGTCTTAAATTTCGATGTTTAAGTCATTGCAACTTAAATGACACTAAACTGACGTAAAATAATGAGTTGAATATTGTATAACTTATAAAAAAGATGAGTTGAAGCAATGTAAAAACATAAGCGGTCATGACATATTGATCATAATTATTTTTTTTTGACAGTCAATTTACCAAAAGTATTATGAATGTTTGCATGATTTCCCCCTGTTTAAAAAAAGAAGAAAACATTTTAAAAATATTATCTTTTTTTCTCTAATATAATGTAGTGTATGTAACTCTTGAACTCGAATCTTTAACATAAACTACAAACAAATTTTTGGTCCATATTAAATATAATGGGCCCTATCATACACCCGGCGCAATGTGACACAAGTGTTTTTGCTAGTTTCAGCTTGACGCAGTGATCATTTTCACGTCCAGCTCCACGTTGTTTAAATAGCAAATGCACTGGCGCATCTGTTCACCCATGGGTGTGCTGGTCTGAAAACCAGGTGTGTTCAGGAGCATTGTTGGGGCGTTGCTATTTTGAGGAACTGAAAACGACTGTATTTTTTGTGTTATTTAAAGGGTGTGTTAGTAATATGAGCCTATAGGTGGTGCAAAACGCGTGTACACTCTGATTATTACACACATAGGGAAGCGCAGCAGCACACACACACATTTAAATATTAAAAATAAAAGGATTCCTCTCTGGAGAAGTGTTCAGTCTTTCCTCCATGTAAATAGTGAATGCGCCATGGTGGCTTTTAAAGGGAATAGGAGATGAGACTCTGATTGGTTTATTGCACGTTACGCCCCAAAACACACCCATGACTCATTAACTCTGTCCCCTCCAAACATTTTCCGTTATTTGTGAGAAAACGCTTCCCTGCCAAACACAGAATTGTCCGTGTTTTCACTGTTAGACACTAGGGGGCGCTATTACGCATCTTCTGAATGAGTACAGAATCTCCTGATCACAACACACGTGAGGAAGATGCTGTAAAACAAGCGATTGTATGTAAGCAGACGCATATGTAAAATAATGTCATTGTCAACATTAAACATCATATAAATCAAAACTCTCTAATGTTACTGAATGAAATGTGGAGCCAGGACGAGCTCTAGGACTGTGCAAGCATTAGGGGTGTTGATGGACTCGATCTACTCCATCTGTTTGAACATCGTTCTGAATCTGATCTGTGATTTTCTCAGCTTTTTGTTCAAAATGTTGCTTTTTTTATGAAACTTACCCATATTCAAATGTTGAGAAAAAAGGAATGCATGAAGCTAGAATAAAAAGTTTTTTTGTTTAAAAGAAGAGGGTCAGCTCTTTCTTTTGATGTATTGCATGCTCAGATATTCATAAAACAAATATTCTATGGGCTATTAAATTTTTGCGAAAATTGTCAAAAACCCTGGCGGTGGCTGGCAACTTTCTTTTTAAACGCTGGCGGGGAAAGAGTTAAGAGACTAGGGACAACACTTTTGGACCATGCGCCTGGCGTGCCGACCGTTTTTAAGTGCATCTGCGCCATGCGCTTCAGACCATGTGCTCGGATCGGAAAAAGGACCCAAAGTGTATATAAAACACTTTTTACTGTTAAGGACAAAGTAAAATGATCATACAATAGATTTTACAAAAGAGTATCTTAATCAAGTGTCACATGAACCACTGCTACACGGTTGCTCAAACAGGCTTTAGATCAAAAATAAAATATCATAAAATGATCATTTGGATGAGCGTTTGAGTGACACACTGGCTGTTTTGGTGAGGAACAGGAAGCTCTTGCGTGTCTGATACACACGGTAAGGTCACACTGTCTACATAGTGCTGACTGTCTACCGGCATCCACATCAACGGCCTGACCTTAGAAGTCCTCATACACAACACACACACACACACAGATAAACAGATGAATACATAATACAGGCAGATTAATAAAACTGCTGTCGTTTCACATCGCTTACATAAGCGCCTGTTTTTTTTCCATATAATACAATAGGCTCTGTATAATAATACTTATTAGTTAAAAATGGCCTAGATGGATCTCGCTTCAGGATTGTGACTACAGTAAATAAGGTTTGGTTTGGTTTCCTCATTTTTATCTCTCCTGTCCAATTTATGTAGACGTCTATTTAGTCTAAAAATAGTAGTTATTTTATTATTTGTTACGCAACACCACTATGACAAAATGAGCTGTGGTTGTCATGCAAACGACGGTAGATCTGTCTCATGTCATTTTCCCCTCTTTTTCCACATCATCTCTCTCTACCATCCACTGTCAATAAAATAGCAGAAAGCATGCAGCTGAGCGTAGCTGTTGATGAGGTCTTCTCCAGCTCCTGTTTCCAAGAGCAAACTCAAACTATTGATCTATTCATGGGGTTACAATTGTTTTTAGAACAGCAAGGTCAATATATCTGATTGTTTCTTCATTATCATTTGTCTAACGTAAGGACGTCCAATAAAGACTGTGAGATTCGGAAGCACCGACAATACAACGAGAGCAAAGAATAGAAATCCTTGACGTGCCACGGTACATGATTTTGGTAAGTTAGCACAGGACATCATTGCACTACGGTACCGCCACAATACTTTTTTAAAAGCCACTTTTGTAGTCTGAAGAACTAGACATCTGCTGCTCAGACCAGTCATCTAGAGAACCATATGTGCAAAAAATAAAAACGTCAGTGTTTCCAAAAATACAATCCCATCTGCAGTAACATAAAGGCTGTGTGTGATTGGCTGCGGGTCTGAATAAAGTCGGGAGAGATGAAGAGGTGGGCTGTTTCTGGATGAATGAACGAGTCTGTCAGGACACAGACCTTCTTTTTACATTCAGAATACGCTCTAGACCGTGACGACACACTGGTGGCAGGGCAGCATTTTCAGCTCTGTGTGTGTGTGTGCTCTCTCTGCAATCCTTAGCATTAGGGTTTCAGTATCAATATGTGAGTTAAAGGGAATCGTTTACTTTATAGCTAGATTGGTGGCTCAATCAGACTGAAAGGCGTCATGTCAACACCTCAATCAGTCAGACTGAGCTCGATACGATTGAAAGGGAAGCTGTGGAATCTGTTGAAAAGGTCATAACACACACAGTTTCTGCCAGTCTCATGTTAATCTTGAGTACCTATAGAGTAGTATTGCTTCATATCTCCCAAGAGTCTTTAGTTTTATCATATTTATAAAAGAAAACAACCGAGCTTGTGGAGGCGTGCAGTGGGCGGAGCTTAAGAGAGCACACACACACACACACACACACACACACACACACACACACACACACACACACACACACACACACACACACACACACACACACACACACACACACACACACACACACACACACACACACACACACACACACACACACACACACCATGGCATTATCCCTGGATAACTCTCGATTCACTATACGTTCGTATAGTTCGTAGGCTAGCTGGAGCCGTTTACCTCCAGTCTTTGTGCTAAGCTAGGCTAGAGGTGGGTGCGTCAGACAGAGTTATGGCACGCACGGAGATAAATATGGTATGTATGGATTTATCTAACTCTGGGGGATACAGTGAATAAGCTCCCAAAAAGTCGCGTGTTCCTTTAACAGTGTAAATAAGGCAGAATGCATGAAATAGCATTAGACCCCCCCCCCCTCTTTTAATGACAGAATTTTAGGCATGCAAATCCTTGAATTTGACTCAGTTAGATTCAAAAATACTTAGTGCACATGATGTGCATGTGTATTGAATGTTTCCCAGACTCTTCTGTTTAAATGATTATCAGGGTCACTGATCAGACATGAGGAAATCAATAGGATTTAGATGGGAGGAATTAGATGAAGCAGGAAGCTTTCATGACACACGGGCTGAAGACATCAGGACGACTCGTGAAAGAACACAAAGAGCACACACACACACACATACACAAAACTAAAAGCTATCACTGAGCTATAAGGATCCTGCCAGGGAATACATCATGTTTATGTTTGCTTTCACTCTTCCCACCTACAATATGCTTTTCACACCGTGCATCTCCTTTGTGTCCCAACGTTGGAAGAGAGCAAGATGTTCCTGCTACCCAAACTGCTCTGCTGCTTGAGCCCACTCACGCGCATCGATTTTCATGTTTTATGGGGACTTCTATAGACGTAATGAAAAAACTGTATCTCTTCTCCCCTTACACTAACCCTACCCCTACACCTACCGATCACACACACACACACACACACACACACACACACACACACACACACACACACACACACACACACACACACACACACACACACACACTGACATTCACCCTTACACTACCCCTACCCCTAAACCTACCCATCACACACACACGCACACACACACACACTGACATTCACCCTTACACTAACCCTACCCCTAAACCTAACCATCACACACACACACTCACACTCACCCTTACACTAACCCTACCCCTAAACCTAACCATCACACACACACACACACTCACCCTTACACTAACCCGACCCCTAAACCTAACCATCACACACACACACACACACTCACCCTTACACTAACCCGACCCCTAAACCTACCCATCACACACACACACACACACACACACACACACACACACACACACACACACACACACACACACACACACACACACACACACACACACACACACACACACACACACACACACACACACTCACACACACACACACTCACTCACTCACCCTTACACTAACCCTACCCCTAAACCTAACCATCACACACACACACACACTCACCCTTACACTAACCCGACCCCTAAACCTACCCATCACACACACACACACACACACACACACACTAACCCTACCCCTAAACACCTACCCATCCCACACACACACACACCCTTACACTAACCCTAAACCTACCCATCACACAAATTTTTTTTTTTGCATTATTACATTTTCAATAAAACTCATTCTGTATGATTTATAAGCTTGTTTCCTCAATTTAGGTCCAAACGGTGACATGAGTCCTCATGAGTCTGTGTGCATTCACCCACTGGGATTGAAAAACATGAACACACACACACACACACAATGTCAAGCTGCCTCAGTGAAAATGTCACAGCGCTAATCTACAGGTCAATATCACTGTGGGCTTTGCAAAAGAGAGCAAATTAAAATGTGGCTATTATGTGAATGGTGTGGCCATGTATGTGACACAAAAAAAGAACTTTTTCAGATTTAGCAACAAAAACAGGCCAAAAACATTTTTACATAATAATTTTTAAATAATCAATCAAAGCGTTTGCATGGTTTCAGTTGTTACATTTGTTTAAATATGAAAACATTTATTTAATGTTTTATTATTTTTTATAAATTAATTATATTAATATAGTCTAATTAGCTACTAATTAAAATGAAACATAACTTAAAATGGTGACATGTAATTTCAGACTGGGCTTAACATGACCAATGACTGAATAAATGGTGTGATTTTGGGACAGAACTATCCATTTGGCACAACTTAAAAAATTATATTAATAATAATCAGTGAAATTAGTTTTATTAAATATTTTATAGTTATTAAATCATTTAAATCTACCATACGTATATCCCACATGCTTATATAAACATTCCTTCATTCCTTTCCAAACAAATTATGACTACAGGGGCAGATTACTGATTAATAAAGACTTATTTTCACACGGTTCCTTTCACAATACTATATTATACCCTCAAAACACTTTTACCGTAGTGCATGATTTGTATACTAATACATTTTTATGTTTGCATCACATAAACAGCTCCATATGTGTGGCTTTTCTAGTTAACTTGCTTGTTAGCTCACCTGTTACAGTATTGCATGTGTGACGTGGAGAGCTCGGGTACGAGTCCTGTGAAACATTAATAAAATGTTTCTAATGCTGATCGATAGCTCCTGTCTGCCTTGTTGCTGTGCTCGTGTGTGCTCTGTTCACTTTTGAATCTTTATTTGATATCATTCCCTGTTGTTTAAACTGCTAAATATAACTTACCCATCAACATATATTGTCTAATATTGCCTACCACATTAAATCTGACATCGCTAGCTTTTTCATCTAAATCACTATCACGCGTTAGCATTTTGCTAGCCTGTTAGCTTTCCATCTCTGCACTCGGGTCTCTTGTTTTCTGAGTTCATTAAACAACTGTGGTGAGTTGGATTAGTAAATAGACTCCATCAAACAACTGTAGTAAGTTGGATTAATCAACAAATACGGTAAGCCATGTCTTTGTCTCCTTTTATTGTCACTTGCACTACATGTTTCATGTTTAGTATATCTGTCTCCGTTGGTGAACAGGGCTTCACATGTGATAAATGTAAGGAGATAGTCAGGCTGACGGAGAAGATTTCAGAATTAGAGACACGCATCCAGACTTTATTTGAGAGTAGTGAGAATGTAACAGCTTTAGACACTGCTTTGGATGCGACTAGCTTAGTGAACTCTGTACACTGTTCGGTTCCGGCTGTAGAGCCCGTGCAGCAAGGCAACTGGGTGACGGTGAGACGGCATAGTCGCGGATCAAAAAAAAACTCTTCCGTTCCGATTAGAACATCAAACAGGTTCTCCCCACTCAGTGATGCACCCACTGAGAATCCTGTTGAAAGTGCCCTAGTTATTGGCGATTCTATTACACGGAACGTGAAAATAGAGACACCAGCCACCATAGTCACATGTTTACCGGGAGCAAGAGCGCCAGACATCAAAGCAAATTTAAAAGTGCTGGCTAATGCTAATCGTAAATTCTCTAAGATTATTATTCACGTCGGCACTAATGATGTTCGACTTCGCCAGTCGGAGATCACCAAAATTAACATTAAAGAGGTGTGTGAACTCGCAAGTACAATGGCAGATAGCGTTTTTTGCTCTGGTCCCCTCCCCGTTAAAAGGAGTGATGAGATACTTAGCAGACAATCATCACTCATTGGCTGGTTGTCCGCAAAATAACATAGGGTTCATAGACAATTGGAAAAGCTTTTGGGGCAGACCTGACCTGTTGAAAAGAGATGGTATCCATCCCTCCTGGGGTGGTGCCGCTCTTCTCTCTAGTAATTTGGCACATAGTTTTAAAGCTAAACCTGGACTAACTAAGGCCCAGGTCAGGAAGCAGAAGGACTGGCTTACCCGACCGTCTGCTAGCTGTCTCACGTCACAGAAGTCAGATAAATCCCAGCACATAGAGACTCTTTCACCTAGATATTATCACATAGAGACTGTGTCTGTTCCACGAATTAGTAAATACAAAAAAACACCAAAACTATTAAACGGTAAAAATTTAATTGATGTCCAACAAATAAACAACAGATATAATACAGATGAACAAATGATAAAGTTTGGGCTGCTGAATATTCGATCCCTTTCCTCAAAAACGCTTATTGTTAATGATATGATTACAGATAATAATCTAGATGTGCTGTGTTTGACAGAAACCTGGCTAAAACCTGACGACTACATTACTTTAAATGAGTCCACCCCACAAGATTATTGTTATAAACACGAGCCGCGTCTGAAAGGTAAAGGGGGAGGTGTTGCTGTAATTTATAATAATATCTTCAGTATTACTCAGAAGTCTCAAAAGTTTCAAATATAATTCTTTTGAAGTTTTGGTGCTTTACGTAACGTTATGTAGTGAAATTGATAAATCCCGTTTAACATTTGTGTTGGCTACTGTATACAGGCCACCAGGGCACAATACACACTTTACCAGAGAATTTGCTGATTTTCTATCAGAGTTAGTACTGGCTACAGATAAAGTCCTAATTGTTGGTGATTTTAATATCCATGTAGACAATGAAAAAGACGCATTGGGATTGGCATTTAGAGACATTCTCAACTCTATTGGGGTTAGGCAACACGTATCAGGACCCACTCATCGCCGTAATCATACTTTAGACCTAATATTGTCACATGGAATAAATGTTGATACCGTTGAAATTCTGCAGCAGAGCGATGACATCTCAGATCATTACCTAGTATCATGTATACTTAATTTAGCAAAGGCTGCAAAGCCGCCCCCTCGCTTCAAATATGGCAGGACTATCACTGCTGCGACTAAAGATTTCTTTGTAAATAAACTTCCTCATCAGTTTCATCTCCTCAGCATCCCAGATAGCCCAGAGGAACTCGATGTTGCAACAGAAACTATTGACTCTCTCTTTTCCAGCACTTTAGACACAGTTGCTCCTCTGCGCTTAGATAAAAGAAAATAGTCCAACGCTGTGGTACAACGAGCACACCCGGGCCCTTAAAACAGCAGCCAGAAAAATGGAGCGCAGCTGGAAGAAAACAAAACTGGAAGTTTTTCGCATTTCGTGGAAAGAGAGCATGATTTCATACAGAAAGGCCGTAAAAACTGCTAGATCTGCTTATTTCTCGACTCTCTTAGAAGAAAGCAAACACAACCCTAGGTATTTATTCGATACAGTAGCTAAATTAACCAAAGATAAAGCTTCAACTTCTGAAGTCTGCCAACAGCACAGCAGTAATGACTTTATGAACTTCTTTACTTGTAAGATTGATAATATTAGGAAAAAAATTATAACCATGCAGCCGTCTACTACTGTTTTACATCAGACATTGCATTGTAGTGTCACTGGGGAAAAATTACATTCATTCTCTGCTATAGGAGAAGAAGAATTGGCTAAACTCGTTAAATCATCAAAATCAACAACATGTATGCTTGACCCTATACCGACTAAACTACCAAAAGAGATGCTTCCAGAGGTCATAGATCCTCTTCTTAATATTATTAATTCATCCTTGACATTAGGATATGTACCGAAAACTTTTAAGTTGGCTATTATTAAACCACTTATTAAAAAAACGCAACTTGATCCTACAGAATTAGTCAATTACAGGCCAATCTCAAATCTACCCTTTCTGTCAAAAAAACTAGAAAAGGCAGTATCCTCACAATTATGCTCCTTTTTAGAAAGAAATGGTATCTGTGAGGATTTCCAGTCAGGATTTAGACCATATCATAGTACTGAGACTGCTCTCATTAGAGTTACAAATGATTTACTCTTATCATCCGATCGTGGTTGTATATCTCTGTTAGTATTACTAGATCTTAGCGCTGCATTCGATACTATCGACCACAACATTCTTTTGAATAGACTCGAAAATTATGTTGGCATTAGTGGAATTGCATTGGCATGGTTTAAATCATACTTATCTGACCGTTATCAGTTTGTAGCAGTAAATGAGATGTCACAAGTTCAATATGGAGTACCGCAGGGCTCAGTGCTAGGACCGTTGCTTTTCACCCTGTACATGCTACCACTGGGAGATATCATTAGGAAGCATGGTGTTAGTTTTCATTGTTATGCTGACGATACTCAGCTCTATATTTCTTCACGCCCTGACGAAACTTACCAATTCACAAGATTAACGGAATGCATAGCTGATATAAAAAATTGGATGACTAGTAATTTCCTGCAACTTAATTCAGAAAAAAATGAATTTTTAATTATTGGACAAAAAAACTCCACATGTAGTAACCTAGAATACTGTCTAACACTTGACGGCTGCTCTGTCAAGTCCTCGTCGTCAGTTAGGAACCTGGGTGTGCTCTTTGATACCAATCTCTCATTTGAAAGCCACGTTTCTAGCATCTGTAAAACTGCATTCTACCATCTTAAAAATATATCTAAATTACGGCACATGCTTTCAATGCAAAATGCTGAACAGTTAGTTCATGCGTTCATGACCTCAAGGCTAGATTATTGTAATGCTCTACTGGGTGGTTGCCCTGCACGCTTAATAAATAAACTGCAGCCGGTCCAAAACGCAGCAGCTCGAGTTCTTACTAGAACCAGGAAGTATGACCATATTAGCCCGGTTCTGTCAACACTGCACTGGCTCCCTATTAAACATCGCATACATTTTAAAATCTTGCTAATTACTTACAAATCACTAAATGGTTTAGCTCCCCAGTACTTGAGCGAGCTCTTAACGCATTATACTCCATCACGTCTATTGCGGTCTCAAAACTCTGGCCAGTTGATAATACCTAGAATATCAAAATCAACTGCAGGCGGTCTATCCTTTTCCTATTTAGCACCTAAACTCTGGAACAGCCTTCCTAGCATTGTTCGGGAAGCAGACACACTCTGTCAGTTTAAATCTATACTAAAAACACATCTCTTTACTATGGCATACACATAAAACATTTTTAATTTATATTTTATTCAAATCAATTAAATGATTGTTAGGCTGCATTAACTAGGTCAGCCGGAACCGGGAACACTTCCCATAACACCTGATGTACTCGTTACATCATAAGAAGAATGGCATCTACGCTAATGTCAGTCTCTCTGTTCATCCCGAGGTTTACTGCAGTCAGCCGTATCCGGGCCGTATCCAGATCAGATGGTGGACCTGCACCCAGACATTACCAACTCATCCCTGAAGTGTCTGCAGAGACCGTGTCAATTAGTCTACCCTCTGAAATTGCTCATCGACATGGCATCCTCAATGGATCCATCTCCGGCGTGATGACTCCGATATTTTGAATATTCCTATTTAATAATTGTTTAATCGACACGTCATCCTCAATAAACCCGTCTCCGACGTGATGCCTCCGATCTTTCGAATATTCCAATCTAATATTACTTCTGACCTATAAGGCTGCCAAAATAATAATCATACACTGTTTGTTAATTGGCCAGAGGAGAACTGGCACCCATGACTGAGCCTGGTTTCTCCCAAGGTTTATTTTTCTCCATTATGCCACCTGATGGAGTTTTGGTTCCTTAAGGCATCAATGTGTCGTCACGAGCCGCAGGGTTTAATATGGATTCGTATATATGTATGGTTTTTTTACTCTCATACTCTAAAATGTTGCCATTGACATGCATTATATGACTGCCAGACCACAACGGTTGGAGTTCAAAATCTTAATTTGTGTTCTACTGAAGAAACAAAGACACCTACATCTTGGATGCCCTAAGGGTAAGCAGATAAACATCAAATTTTCATTTTTGGGTGAACTATCCCTTTAACCTTTTAGCACCACTCATTGAACATTTCATTTCTGAACCAACCAAGTAAACTTTGACCAGATTCACATTCATTTGTTTTGGATAAAACTAGGGGTCTGATGAGATCTCGTGCCAAGTCAGATTAAAATGTGATGAGATTTCTTGTCAAGTGAAAAGCTCTCGCAATATCACCATGACAGAGCAGGAGGGTGAAATTAGCCTGGAATATGCACCACTACTTTTACATTATATTGTCATTTTGCTTTTTTTATAGAAATAAAAACTATTTAATTCAGCTGGATAATGATCACTTTTAAACTATTGTAAATGTCTGCTCTGCTCATCCAGCACAAGCTGTAGAATCGCACACAGTGCAGCAGGAATCACAGTTCACTGATCACGTGATGAGATTAAGGCGAGATGAGACAAGAAAAACTATGGCGGAGGATTCCTTGCGCAACAGAATAATAAATCTTATCTTGTAGAGGTCACGTACTGGAAACAGGAACTTTAATAACAAAAACTCAGGAAACTCATAGAAAACACAAGTTAACATTGACGATGACAGACAAACACTGAGGGAGAACTGAAGGCTAAATACACAGGGCAAATGAGATGATAAACAAGACACAGGTGAATGACATAACTAATTAGACTGGGGGAAAACTGGGTCAAAGGGACTGAACTGAAAACACAATGAAAACAACAGACAGAGCATACATGTAACAGTAGAATGCACGCTCAACATTGGCGCTCCCTATACACAGAGTATGTGCGATCGCGAATCGAAAGCGAAAGTAAACGCGAGCTCCCTGATACGCGCAAATATCAAAGCTATCTTTCATCAGGCTGGGCTGTGTAGTTGTAACCACCTCTTAGCTCTTGTCTCTGTTTGCACTTTGAATATTGAGCGAATACTTTGATTATTGTTGCACTTATTGTTTGCACTTAATAAGACTAAGAAAAAACGTATTTATTTTTGTTATTAGGGGCCAAGCAAGGTGCGTAGGCACCTATTGTAACCGTTGGTGTTCTTATTATTCTTCTTCCGTTTCTTCCGCTTAGAACCGCTTGCAGGAAAGTTATGAAATTTGGCACACTGATAGAGGACAGTCTGAAATGCCACCATAGCAAATTTGGAGTCTCTAATTCAACCCCTCTAGCGCCATCAACTGTCCAAAGTTGCACTCATATTTATGCTAATAACTTTTGAACTATAAGGGCTAGAAACAAAATGATTTTTTCCTATAATTCCGCGACTCAAGACGATTCAAACCCTATGATGTAATTTTCTATAGTGCCAATTTTACCGCCAAATTTTCCTGCAAAAAAACCCTACTTTTTCGAACTCCTCTTAGACGGTTTATCTGAATTTCGCAAAAATTTTTACCAGATCATTTTCAGACAATGGCAACAAAAAGTTATGGAATCAAAGTCGATTCATCAAACTGTTTTCGAAAGGCTGTATCTCCGCAACGATTTATCTTATTCTGACCAAACTTTGTAAACATCATCACAAGTATGACTTGAGGCTACATGCTGCGTTTCAGCGCTGTGCCACCTACTGGTGCGGAGATACGAAAAATGGCTATTTTTGCTTATGAACGGTTTGCCCAAAAATCATAAAAGTGGTCTCGTTAGATTTAGGGCAAAATGCAGAGTCCAATGATATCCAATTTTCCCATGTTGGCCATTTTGAATTTTGTAGTAAAATGCTGTATTTTACGAACGCATGAACGTATTGTTGCAAAACTTGGTATGGGTCCTTGGCACGATACCCTGAAATATTCTGAAAAGTTTCTGAAAAATATTTACATGCTTATAACTTTGGATGTGGTTGACTTATTTTCACGCAAGTCATCTCCTTAGATTGCTGAATCCTTGCCAAGTCCAACAATAATAAACATGCTAGGTTTCACCTTATGGTTAGTGCAATGTTGCGATTTAGCGCTTAAACAACTTTCGCTAATATCTTTGAAACCGTCCGATTAAGACAAAACCACTGTAGGAAAACTGTTTTAGGCCAAATGTCAAAAATGCTCATAAATACAAATGTCTATAACTCCTAAATGAAATGAGATATTCACCAAATTTGACACGCTTATGTATGGGGGCACTCTGAGGACACACAAAAAAGGGGTGTGACTGTGCCACTTGGTGGCGCTATAACTGAACAAAACATGAAATTGGCTCTGTACAACTCAATGTATTTATGTGGGTTTTCAACCTTTTTGCTTAAAGTTTGCTTAAAGTCTCCAAATGTCTTTACTCATTTTTGCAGTTGGTCTGCTGCTTGATTCCTTGTTTGCTTCTGTTGTGCTTGGCCCTGATAATTGCTGCTTGCAGATATATTTTATACTGTTTTTATTTCTATGTTCAATTTGTGGAAAGGAGCTCAATTAGGAGGTCACACACAGAAGGTCAGAAGTTCTGGAAGCTCATAATTCATGTACAGTAAGATCTGAACTTGTGTGAAATCACTAAGGACAGAAGCCAGTCAGTTGAGTTTGTTTGTTACAGAGCTTGTATATTGTTGTCTTTCAATGCATTTGATAATTCATACTCAGAAAGTAGAACTGAAATGATATTCATTACAAGATGATTAGTTAATTCACTGGGCATTTCACTTCGAAATATATTATAATTTTACAGAAATGTCACCACAGGCAGATTTCTCCAACGAGCCTGTGCTGTCTAATGTGTGTTTATAAGGTTGTGAGTCTGGTTGAGAGGTCAGCAGGGGCGAGGAGTTTCAGCCCTGAGGTTGTGTCCTACATGCAGTGAATATGACAGACGCATCACAACTCCCTGTCTGGGTCAATTGTTTTCAGCAACTCTCCCCCCAGACCCATTAAAAGACCAGAAAACTCTCTCTTGAGCTGGAGTTTGACAACTTCACTCCTCATTGACTTTCATTAGATTGATGTACGGCCAAGATAAACCTTTTGATTTCCACAGAAGAAAGAAAGTCATACAGGTTTTTTGGTGATGTATTGGATGACACATTTTGTTGTTGTTGGAAGAACTACTCCTTTAACGCATCTCTCACCTCCGGGGCGATGTAGTCCGGCGTTCCGCAGAAGGTGCGCGTCGTCATGCCCTCAAACATGTTTTCCTTACACATGCCGAAGTCTGCGATCTTGATGTGGCCCTCGGAGTCCAACATCACGTTATCCAACTTCAGATCTCTGAGGACAAAACAAACAAACCAGGTGTATAAAATACAGCTGACAGTTAATAGTGTGGTCTTTAGCTGTGGGTGCGAGTGGGCAGCGAGGGAGGTCAGAGCGACCTCAGCCTTCATCATCAAAGAGCATGATTAATGCGAGCTGAACGCCGCAGCCCTGCAGGGACGGGGAACGCACTGCACTGCAGATAAACAGCCTTTCTTACAGCCCCCTTTCCTCACAGAGTGACTCATTCTCAGGACAGGAATATTTACACTGCACTTCATGGGCGTTTCGGACCTGCTAAACCCTGAGTAATGTTGTTTACTTCAAGTAATAATGACATTTGAGTTTCTATCTGCACACAAATGTGTTCGCCACATGTGCGGATGTATTTCATCATAGCTAGCATTCCTCTAAAATGTGGATATGTTAGCTATCGCAAATAACAGCAGGGTGCTAAGAGTTCAACAAAACTGAAAAATTCATATTTTATGAGAAAACATATTACTGATTTTAAAACCTCCAAATGTCTTGCACTATAGACTTCCAACATAAGTGAATTACAGTTCATTGCAGCTTTAGAAGTTAATATCATGAGCCGTTCGGTGTACAATGATAGACACCCAGCTAACAGATTTTTATTATAAAAACATTCTCCAAATATTCAATGTAAAAAATTTCCAGTTTTCTTGACCTTAGAGGAACGTGTTTTAAAAAATATGATGTTCCTCAAACGTTCTTTCAACTTTCAACTAACCAGTTTGACTTTATTTCTGTCAGACACTACAGAAGCTCTTATTGAGAATTAACAGAGGTTTAGATGTTGATGTTTGGTTGAAAATCTTTTGTTTGGTCACCATTATGGTGATCAGTGTTTGCTTTGGTTGGGCTCTTGACCCTTCTTGACTTTTTGTCTGAAAAATTTCTGCATTGATAAAGAAGATCATCATGGCTGCTTTAACAGTCAAATGACTATATTAAAGTGGTTTAAACAACTACTTCTGGATATGATGCATTTTTTGAAAAGAGAACAATAGTCAACCGGTTTGAACATCATTTGTAACACTAAAGCAATTTGTGTAAGATTGTCCAAAACTATTTGAAAGTTAAGACGTTGAGACACACTTAGACATCAACACTCATCATACAAACCTCAACAATGGTGACAATCAAAAAATAATTCAGCTGCATAATTTATTCATACCGCAATGCATGCTGGGAGTCACAAATATGTTTTGTATGCTGGCATGAAGCATGTCACCATTGTTGTGTTTCATATGCTGAAAGCTGATGTCTGTGAGTATTTAAATGGCACAAAGCATGTTTTAAACAGAAAGTTAACAATGACAGTGTTGTTTCTACACTCACAGACATCAACATTCAGCATCTGAAACGTAACAACGGTGTTATAAATAATCATCATCACATCAGCTGAGTTTAACACGTCTCAAAAATGCTTCAAGTCTTTAATTAAAAAATTATGAAAAAATCAGTTGTTTAAACCACTTGAATGCAGTCGTTTGACTGTTAAAACAGCCATGATGATCTGCTTTATCGATGCAGAAATGTTTTCAGAAAACTGCAATTGCTGAAAAAGAAACTTAACAAAGGTCAAAGGTCAAGAATCATAACCCTCAAACTAAACATTTCCACCAAACATCAACAAGTCAAACTAGTTGTGTGAAGCTGGTAATGCTGGAGTTGTTTAATCCTCCTCTGCTGAGATCTTCAGAGATTTAATGTCTTCTTTTATCTTCAGTTGATTCCATCTAAGGCTGTGGCTGAAGAAAGTTGTAGTTTATGTTCTTGTTTCTCTTTCTTTCAGAGCTTGTTCACAGCAGGTGTTTAAATGATAGAGAGAATGTTTCAGGAACATTATACTAACCTTTAAATAAAGGAAACTGGACATTTTATGTTCTTTGAATGTTACAAATCAACGTTCCTAGAAAGTTGAATTGTTAATCAAAATTAAGTTGAAAGAACGTTTGAGGAACATCATACCTTTAAAAACACGTTCCTCTAACGTCAAGAAAACTGGATATTTTTTTACTTTCCCAGAAACAACACTGAATATTTGGAGAATGTGCCACTAAAAGACCGTCTACTCTCCGCCTACTCACCTAATGCGTAAACATTATGGGACACCCGCTAGCCAGACGGGATTTAAACTTTGTCGACTGAAGACCCAAGTTTAGTTTGAAGATGAAAAACATCCCAAGCACAATGTTCTCTCACCATTCCTGATTTCTAACACACACTCACAGCGTTCGGCTGGTCTTGTGTCTGTCAGAGCAGAAACGAAAGCTGATGTTCTCTGTGTGTTTTCTCCAGTCGTGTTCATATGTAAATTGCGTGAGCTTATTTCGTCCATTAGATGGAATGATCTAAAAAAAAGCCTGTACATCTACCCGCCCATAGACCCTCCCCTCAAAGAAATCAGGACAGAAGTGGTTGAAAGTGGACAAAAGAGACGGATTAAAACACCAGGTGTAAACAGGAATGTGTCTCCCTCGCCTACTTGTGATCTGATTGACCAAAACGCATCTTAATACCAGGTGTAAACAGGGCCTGTGATTTCATAGGGTCTTTAAATATTCAGTAAATGCTACAGTGCATCTTCGTCCCGAATTTACTGCAATTATATGGCAAATAAACTGAGGGTCTTTCTCTGCTTTTCTCTTTTCCCAGCTGAAAATAGAATTTTAATAGCATTGTCTTGACACCCTCTCAGCTGTCATTGGCTCCGTTCTCAGCGAATCTAATTTGATCATGTGGAGAGTCACATCTGCTCCAATCAACTGTATTTTCCACCGAAGGTGAAACACTGACAGCGTGTGACTACATCTACTGTGCTCCTCAATTTGTTGTGACTACTTAATACAGTAAAGATACTGTAATCCACTCACCTGTAAATAATTCCCTTCCTATGAAGAAAGAAAAGTCCCACAGCAATCTCTGCTGCATAGAATCTGTCAACACACCACAGTGTAGATTAGTCAGCATCACACATTCAAAAAGATTTGACAAAAAAGACTTTTTTTTTTTGTCATTCTCAGTCTGGTATTACAGTCCTTACAAGAAGGAAACAAATGTGCCTTTGTTCAAGCGTTGATTGTTTCAGCTGAATATTTCTCGCCTCTGTTGACCAGGCGAAAAAATGTTGTGAGCGCAGACATTCTTTGCTCGTACAGACATATATTAGAATAACAATATGATCAGGAGCAGCTCTTTTATGAACACAGGCATCATATGTTTCCTCATTATATGTTTGCAGTTTTATTCATGAGTTTTATTTTCTGTGCGTGGCATATAAGAAATATGAACATGCTGACAGTCTTTTATACCGTATGTGTTTTCGCATTGTTATATTTTCAAGCACATTTCCATACAAATTCTCATTTTGCATTGTGGCAAAAATATATTGTAGTATTTGTTGTACTGCATTTAATTTATTTAAATTTAAAGAATCTAGCAAATCCATATTCACTGTAAAAAATTAGCTTAACTTTTTGAGTACTTTTACAGTGACTCAGTTAAGTTGTATTTACTTTTACTTGTATTTACAAATTTAGTTAATTGAACTTATAAAGTTTAGTTGGAATAACTTGGTATGAAAGTAAGGTGAATTTACTTTTTCAGTGCAAAAGTTCACTGTACAAATGTAAACCTTTAGTAGGAGACCTCCAAAACAAAATTAGGAACCTTTAAAATAGCATAATAACCTCTTAAACTACAAGGACCCTGATAAGCTTTCCATACCCACATACAGTGGTCTAAATACACAATTTTGGTGCAATTTTACAGGAAACCCTTTGAAGTTACATAAAACACTAAAAGTGATAAACTTTTAAGTATATGTTGTCTGGGCTGTAATAAACAACCAAAAAGAGGCGCTTTTGGATTTTTTGGTTATAAATACATTTTTGATTTTTTGGTTATAAATTCTTTTTTTTTTTTTTTTTGCTTATAAATTCATTTTTTAAAGTGTATATCTCAGGCCTTGTGTGCTCTAGCACCCTGCAGACAGTTCTGGCTGTTTCCAGCATATGTCAGCAAACACTGGAAAAAATAATTTTGTGACACTGGGATATTGCATTTATACCACTGTATATGGGGAGACTTGTATATTGGAGAGATTTGGGTAGGCGGAAATTACATAAAAAAAAGGTAATAGTCCACCCTTCAGATCCATTTAAATAAATCTTGCATACAACATGATACAGACAAAATTCTTTTTTCCAGTGTTTGCTGCCATCTAGTGGAAACAGCCAGAACTGTCTGCAGGGTGCTAGAGCACACAGGGCCTAAGTTATACACTTTAAAAAATGAATTTATAACCAAAAAATCAAGAAGCGCCTCTTTTTTGGGGAGGTTTATTACAGCTCAGACAACATATACTTAAATGTTTATCACTTTCAGCAGTGTCTTATGTAACTTCAAAGGGTTTCCTGTAAAATGACACCAAAATTGTGTATTTAGATCACTGTACTATGGCTGGCTATGGGAAGCTTTTCCATTTGGATAGGCCAAATCCAGTCGGAAATCCTCAAAAAATGGTCCCAGGGCAAAGGAGATTAAGTGATTTTGACATGAAACTGAATTATAAATGCAAAATAACCATACTAATTATAAGTGGACGCTACTTGCTGAACTATACATGTGTACATGGTCATGCAACAATGTAGCATACTACTTTTTGAAACTTTTTTTTTCTGCTTCAGATGGTTTTTAAGTTAGCAGTATGTTATATTACAGGTACTTAGTATGCATTGTGCTAGTATTCCATCACGGACATAGACACACAAACACTGTTTGGACAAACCAGCATGTTCAATCACATCTAAAACTGTGTGTTTGGCTTGACTAGTGAGCTCATCATCAGTATGTACTCGTGTGTATTGATTGATAGTATATGTCTTACACGGCTTGTGGCTCCTTAAACTTGCCCACTTGCTGGATGTGATACATCAGATCTCCACCGTTAATGTACTCCATTACAAAGTACAGCCGATCCTGACAAAAGACAAATAATATAAATAGTACAGATGCAGAAAATTAACATGCATCCTGAATCAATCCTGACCTCAGATCAGACAGGAAGTTTTTGACATATTGATATATAACAGATACATTAATGACCACACCAGGTGTCAGGAAATTCTGCTTTGACCTTCCTTTTTCTTTCTCAGTTTAGAAATGAACCAAACATGGCAAATGGCATATTGACTAATACATTAACTCAAATGACTGAAGCATTTCTTGAATATATGTTATGCTTCTCAGGGCTCAACAGTATGGACAGCCTGAGACAGTTTGGCCCACTGAAATTCTCACATTTGTAGATCATGTATATACATGTCTCGCAAATTGGCTTTATGTGATGTATTCTATATTTTTGTTGCAAATTCTGCTTATTTGTCACTAAGATAATATTATCTTTCTAGCAGAAGAGGGTTTGGTATATTTGGAAGCATCAATAGGAATGTGTTGGAAACAACAAAACAGTCAGTAAAGGTCTGTGTTGTATGCCGGTGTTAGATTTGGTAATACTTGAGTCAGTACTAGTGGGTTACCACACTCTCAGAAAAAAAGGTACAAAAGCTGTCACTGGAACGGTACACTTTTGCACCTAAATAGTGTATATTGGTACCTTAAAGGTATATATCAGTACCTAAAGTGTACATATTAGTACCTAAAAGGAACAAAAGTGTACCTTTTGAAAAGGTACCACCCCAGTGACAGCTTTAGTACCTTTTTTTTCTGAGAGTGCATGATCTTCACTTTAGAATTAATTATACCTTATGCATTACTCTCATTAATTATGAACCTGTATATAGTAGTTCTCTGTGAGGTATGAAAAAAAATAGTAGCTATTGATTTGCTAATAGTGAACTACCTCATTCAACTGAGCGCAAATACTCATTAATCAGAGTTTCTTGTTAGTTAATAGTAGTAACTAGAATGTTAATATTGCGTTACTCATTTATTCCAGTGTAGTTATTCATTAATGACGGAACAGTATTCTAAAGTGTTACCCACAAGTTTTTTTTTGTGAGTATATGTATGGAAGTGCATTGATTTATGGGTGTGGGGTGGTTAGTTTAGAAGTCCAGTAAGGACACTACCACAACATACGTTAGTGAGCAGCACTGAAAAGCTTTCAGCAGAGCGGCGTCACCTCACTCTGACACCAGTTGTGTTGTAGGAGCATTGTGACCATCCCACGGGGAGTTAAGTGTTTGGAGTTAAATGCGAGTGGACATGATGGCTGGTTTTCTGTCTGCATGCAGCTCATGAATATTTAGTGAGGGCATGCTGGGATCTGTTGCATTATTCATCAGCAGGATGCCCATACTGAGAGTGGCCTGCTGTGACTCCTGGAGGAGCTTCCCATCTGACACATGCAAAACCCCCAAATACACACACTGTTCGTATCTGCTATTTACCTACATTTTTCTTTGAAACACAGACAGAGAATTTGAAGAATATTCATGCAGCTCTTTTTGACGCAATGGCAGTTCACTGTTAAGCTCCAAAGATACAATAAATGCAGTATAAAAGAAATCACAGAACTTGTCTTGTGTCAAGTCTTCTGAAGCCATACAATAGCTTTGTGTGAGGAACTGAATGAAATTACAGTTAACTGAAAATAGACCTGAAATCAAATATGGCACCAAAATATCTTGTCTCAAGTCAATTATGTTTGGTCACATGATATGAAAAATATACTGAAAACAAAATGAAAAGAGTGTGCCATTTATTTAAAGTGCATGTTTATACTGGTCTAACTGAAAATCATGGTCTCTTGTTCAAACCTATTCTGTTGAGTCTGACTAAAAGCAAATAACACTCCCCACAGAAAAAAAAGTAGAAACAAGTTTGTTTAAATAGTATTTTTTTCTTGACATCAGAGTGTTAATGTTCAGAACACATATTAGCTAGCTTTACTGACAGCAGAAATAAATATTGTGGGTTTTATTAACTTTTCTGGAGTTTTTAGTAGGTAATAGAAAATAAGATGCATATTTTTAAAGCATCACAATATCACAATAAACATTAAGGTCTTTCGAAGCTGTCTTTATTTATAGTAAGTAAACTAAATTATGCATTGACTAACAAAAATATTTTTGTTTTATCCAACAAAAGGTGGGAGGAAGGGAGGGAGGGCGGTGGCTCTGGAGGAGGAGGAGGAGCAGGCAGAGGAAGACACCAAGGAGATGACAACCAGAGGAACCAGGGAGGAGCCAAGGCAGAGACAAGAGAAGCAGGAGGATGACCCAGAGCCATGGCGAAGAGGCTGGACAAAACTAGGACTGACTGAGGTGGAGACGGTGGAGGAGGAGACCAAGGCGTAGCAGAAGAGTTGAAGAGCCAGGGTGACGATGAAGGCCTGGAGGGCCACAGTGGAGCTGCAGGCTGGTGTGACCGAGGTGGAGGTGGGAGCTTGGCAGACCAGGGCGGAGATGGTGGGGAGGGGGGTCGAGGAGGAGGGTCGATGCGCAGCTGCTGGCTCGGAAATCCAAGGCAAAGCCAGAGCGCTGAGCCAAGGTGGAGCCAATGGGTTAGAGGGCCGAGGCAGAGTCCGGGGCTTGGAGGCATGAGGTGGAGCTGAGGGATCCACTAGCAGAGCTGATGACTGGGAAGCCCCAAGTTGATCCGTGTAGCAGAGCAGAACCACTGGAGGAGCCGAGGGGCTGAAGGGAGAAAGTGGAGACATGGCCGATGAACTGGATGGCTTTGACAATGGAGGAGGGAGAGGGAGGCTGGGCAGGACCCTCCGCGATGAAGGAGACTTGGTGCTGGGCAACGAAGACTTAGAGCTTAACAAGTGACAACTTGGAGCTGGGCTTAACCAGTGACGACTTAGGCGACTTGGAGCTGGGCTTAACCAGTGACGAATTGGATGACTTGGAACTGGATGGGACCAGCGGTAACTGAAGCACAGCAGACCTCTCCTCATCCAGCTCTCCACACAATAACTCCTCAGTAACCCAGCTCTGTGTGTGTACCTCAGCAGTGGGAGTGTGGGCAGGACTCCAATTAATTCCGACAAACTCGATACACTCAACGACATGCGTTGTTGCTGGGACACACACCTTGACAGACTCCATGTTGGGCTTGGGCTCCAGGATGAAAACAGCCTGTGGCGATCGCTCTGGCTCATTCTTCGTGGTGGGCTCAGGCTCAGAGTCAGTGGTGGGCTCTAGCTTTTCCGCAGCAGGCATAGCTGAAGGCTGGCTGGGCTCTGGGTCTGGGTGTGGGGTGGGTGTGGTCTTCAACTGGGCAGACAGTGAAGGTTGAGTCGCACTGCACCAGCACCCACTCCGATCGTTAAGTCCAGTGTAATAGAAAACACAAAGCGAGCGGTCTGGTAGTTGGCACATTTGATTTCTGTCCATTTAATTATCATAGATTTTTTGTTTTCACTTGTCATGTGTTTCTTTGTTTCCAGCTACTCATTAGTTTCTCAGCTGCTTGTAATTAAGTTCAAGTATCTGTGCATTTAAGTCCCTCCTTGTTCTCTCTTTGGTGTCGGTTGTTGCATGTGTTAGTGATGAAAACAGTTGTGTTGCCTTTGTCTATGTAGACTACAGTACCTGTGTTTGTTTAACTCATTAAATATGTTTATTTTGGATATTCGAAACCTTCTTCATTTTTTGAGCTTGCCAAAGTGTGACAGAACAACCACCCGTAGAAAAGGAAAATGGATTATTTAGCAAGATTTACTGCGGTAGCCCAGAATAGCCTCAAGATTATGGACTATGCAGAGGAGTTTTGCCATCTCGCCGCCAACGCTCCGTTTGACAAAGAGACCCTCAAATCCCCAAACTACCATCCTCCGGTATACCTCCCAGACACCCACAGACTTGATCACAGAGAATTCGCCCGAGCCCCCTGCAGACGGAAAGCTTCTGCCCGCCGTGAGGATAGAGCCTGTGATGACATCCATCACACCTTCTGTCCAGCTTGAAAACTGTGCAGTCGAACTATATAGATTTAGAATTACCGTCATTGATACCATCCAGCTTTCACGAGTCAGGTCATGCACTCTCCAGCTGCGCCTAAGCAAGATAATCCCTCGTCTCTGCCTCCGGCCTCTGATCCCTTAGCTCCTCCTCTACCCGTCAACCTGTCGTGCCGTCTTGGCTCCTCGCACCATCGGCTCCACCAGAGACCCTCAGCCTTGCGGCTTCACCAGGCACTCCTTAACCCTCCGGCTCCAACTCGGTCAGCCATCACCCTGTCTGATTGAAGGATCACTGTCTGTATCTTTCCACCCCTTCGGCTCCAGCGGGCTCCGCCCTCCCTCCGGATTCATCTCAAATGCACCGGCTCTGCCTAAGTCCCACCTAAGTCCCGCCACTTAACATGGATATCCCCCATATCCATGTTAAAATGTGCCGATATAATCCAATCTTTTCTGGGTATTGTGTTCTGTCAGGGTTTACTTGTATGCTCTAAATGACGAGAGATGTGTGACGCAGAAGAAACAATAATAAACACTGAGAGCAAGAATACAACACAATCCATAAACATTAACACAAGACCACAAACTGAGGAAGACTATAGGCTTAAAAACGCAGAGGTTGATGATTAACAGAACAGGGAACAGGTGTGGACTAATAAGGAACAATGACAATTAAAGAAAGATTAGAACTATGGCAAAACAGAGACAATAAAAACTATGACTAAAAATAAACAGGACAGTGAAACAGAACAACTGTGACAGGTATATGGTCTTTATAATAAATGTTTATCTTTTTATTTTATATTAATGTTTTTGTCTATGGGAAAATATATGTTTGATTAATATTAAATCATGCGTGAATGCACACATAATTTGAAAAAAATAATAATAATCATCATTTAGAACTACATTTAGAAGGCTTGATATATGTGGTCACTATGAATTGTCATTGAATGGAAAAGATTTTACAAAATGTTGTGTTCCATAGAAGAGAAAGTCATAGATTTCAGAATGAGGATAGGAAAAATAATTTTGATTTTTGTGTCTGCTGCCTTCTAGTATTAAAAGAGTTAATAAAAACTACAGAGATGAACACACAGTTGATATAAAGGGATGCATTTCTCACCACAGTCTGGAAGCAGGAGTGCAGCTGGGTGAGGAAAGGTGGCTTTTCTCTCTGGGCCAGCACTCTCTTCTCCACCATTGTGCATTCCACATCATCATCCTGGATCACCACATCCTTCTTCAGGATTTTAATGGCGTACAGCTCCTCAGTGGACTTCATCTCTGCTAACATCACCTGTGTTGAAAACAAACACACATGCTGAGTGGAAAATCTGTTAGTGATGGTTTAGTTAGTCATTTGGCATACGCCTCTTAAAGGGTTAGTTCACTCAAAAATGAAAATTATCCCATAATTTACTCAGCCAAACACAATTGGAGTTATATTAAAAAATATTCCAAGCTTTATAAAGGGAGTGAATGGTGCCTTAGATTTTGAAGCCCAAAAAAGTGCATCCCTCCATCATAAAAGTAATCCATTCGGCTCCAGGGGGTTAATAAAGGCCTTCTGAAGCAAAGTGATGCGGGACAGTGAGCGTCAAGAGGTTAACCCCCTAAGTCGTATGGATTACTTTTATGATGGAGGGATGCAGTTTTTTGGGCCATTTTTGGTACTTTTCACTCCCATTATAAAGCTTAGAATATAACTCCGATTGTGTTTGGTTGAAAGAAGAAAGTCATATACACCTAGGATGGTTTGAGGGTGAGTAAATTATGGGATGATTTTCATTTTTGGGTGAACTATGCCTTAAAGGTGTGGTCATATTTACGGTTGCTTGCCGAAATTATGCAAGTCATTCCAATTTGATTCCACATGTTCGGGGGTTTTGCACGAGGGCGAAAAAGTCCCCCTACAGATTTTTCTCAATTTCAAGTTGGTCACATGAATTCACCACACTGACCTACAGAAAACTGCTTGTTTGAATGTGACTTATATGTAAACTGTGCTTTATATATCGCTACACTATTGATGAGACCATGGACCTCTTGTGCGCACAAAATCTGTGACCACACTTTTATCAATAGAAACCATAGTGATAGGCCAAACATCGATCTTATTGGCTGGATTTACGTTTTTTTCAGAGAGTCATGGGTTTGCAGTTCTAATCAAGTCTTTCTGAGAGCGATCTAGTAGATCTATTTTGCAAGGTTTATATGTTTTGATGCACTTAATAAAAAGTAGAAATTTCCTTGATCACACATGTATATTTGTTTGTTAGCACAGTTATGTTACACTTTCTGATAGATGGATATTCTACAAAAAATAAGGGGCATAACTCACGTCAGCACTTGTCTGACCCCATAAAGCCTATAGTATACTACCCATGTCCACGTTCTGCTCCGGTTCACAGACAGTCAATGGATCACGCTTTAAATGGTTCTAAAAACCGTTCTGTGTTTTGAGTTAATAATGAATGCTTGTACACATGGGATGCGACTGACCTTGCCAAAACTGCCTTTACCGAGAAGAGCCAGGAAATGGAAGTCATTGAGTCGAACTCTGTCCATGTTTCCGGATGGAAAACTGAAGCGTCGGTGACCACTGGGAGTGATGACTTTCTTCCCAGGACCGAGCCTGGCTTTCTACAAGAGTGATGGAGAGTAATCAGTAACCAAACACACACAGGACCTTCCACCAGACTCAAACGCATGTCTGGCACTGAAACTTCTGTTGCGTGCTCAACTAGACAATATGGCGCCTCTTAGAAACGTGCTGTAAGATGGTCAGGCCTGTGTGAAAATGACAGGACATGCAGAATAAGGTGTGCTGGGCTTGAGAGACGTCCACAGCTGCTGGAGAGAGACGGGAAGACGCTGTGGAGATCTTCAGGCCTGAGCTGTACAGCCAATCTGACAAATCATAACCGATCCATACACTTTTCAAAAACTCTTCTGTGCACTGTAAAGTGTATCATGGTGAACTTGAGCATGCTTGTCTCTAATGTCTTGGTTGAAGTAAATGTCATTCACAGTTACTGTAATTCTGAAGGTCACCCATTCACTGTTAGGTGCAGGTCGATTGCTGTATCCGACTGCTCACGTAAGCTTCCATACATCATGATTTCATCACAGCCTGTTCTCGAGGGTTTAATTCGTTGATGTTAAGTGTGATGGTGCGCTGCAAAGATGTAGAGGGAAAATACATCACATTTTTCTAGAACAGCAGCTCCAGTTGTGCTTTCAGAAAATCAGATTCACTGTATTTCCATGCTTGGTTTCAATCAGACTTGGCTGTTGGCGAAGCTGCCCTACAGTTAAACCCTGCTCCATTTTGTTGTTCTCATTCCTGACACCTCAAATGGTCAGCTCAATGAAAAGTTATGAGACTGATTGCTCCAAATCGCTGTCAGTGTGAACGTCTCGGTTACGTATGGTAACCCTCGTTCCCTGAAGGAGGGAACGGAGACGTACGTCGGACGTCACCGACGAATTGGGATCACTTCTGGGAGCCCCTATCAGCTTCGAGATATAGAGAACGGGCCAATGGCCATTGCCGTGCGAGATTTGCATCTCGCGCTCCGCCCCACGCTGCGGGTATAAACAGGAGGCGAATGCAGCGCACTATTGTTTTTCACTGAGGAGCCGAACTAGTGACTCGGCCATGCAGTGATGGTACAGCAACTGTGGCGACGGGACGTACGTCTCCGTTCCCTCCTTCAGGGAACGAAGGTTACCATACGTAACCGAGACGTTCCCTTTCAGTCGGTCACGTTCAACATACGTCGGACGTCACCGACGAATTGGGATCCCTTTGGAAAATGCCAAAGTTACTACCACTTCCAGCGCCCAGCGAGAGCCCCTCAGACCCCGTCTGTTCCGGGCGGGGAATTCACGCAGGGAAGTCACACTGCTGTTCCGCAAGACCCACTTCAGCAGACTATTGGATAACGCTGGGAAAGCGTGCCCAGAGGGACGATGCGGAAGCCACATCATGCCCGAAGGGAGTTACCATGTGGAGAATACACGTATGGACTGGCCGTGGGCAGTGCAACATACGGAAGTCCCAGGGGTGGCCCCGGCCAAACAGGCGGGGGAACAACACCTAACTGAGACGGCAGAGAGCTCTGCCGAGGGAAAGACACGGGCTCGCCGTAGGGAGCCGTACCGTGGAAGAATACACATATGGGACCGCCGTGGGGGTCACAACATATGGAACCCAGCCTAACACAAGTTCCACCAATGCATACGAGTGTTAGACCTGGCGTCGGACGCTCCGCCACATCCGACTGCCGCGGGTTGCGGAGGACTCAACAGGGTTGACAAGCCGACACTTAGAACGGGCACTTCGGTGTTACTGACTATGGGAAGCGAGCACACAGGAAGATACCGGCTCTACACGGAGGCTATAAAATCTAGCGAACGTGTTAGGTGTCGCCCAGCCCGCAGCTCTACAAATATCTGTCAGCGAGGCGCCACGAGCCAACGACCAGGAAGAAGCTACACCCCTAGTGGAGTGGGCTCTTAACCCGAGCGGGCAGGGCACGTCTTGGGTTTGATACGCCAAGACGACGGCATCCACTATCCAGTGGGCCATCCTCTGCTTGGAGACAGCCTTTCCCTTCTGCTGGCCTCCATAACAGACGAAGAGCTGCTCTGAGGTCCTGAAGCTTTGCGTTCTGTCCACGTAAGTCCGCAGAGCGCGGACTGGACAGAGAAAAGATAGGGCTGGGTCTGCCTCCTCCGAAGGCAGCGCTTGCAGGCTCACCACCTGGTCCCGGAAGGGAGTGGTGGGAACCTTGGGCATATATCCGGGCCGGGGTCTCAGGATTACATGAGAGTTACCGGGCCCGAATTCCAGGCACGATTCGTCGACCGAAAATGCCTGCAGGTCCCCTACCCTCTTGATAGAGGCCAATGCAGTCAGGAGTACTGTCTTCAGAGACAGGATTTTTAACTCAACTGACTGCAAAGGCTCAAAGGGCGCCCTCTGCAGTGCAGTTAGCACCAGAGTTAAGTCCCAAGAGGGTATAGAGGGAGGGCGAGGCGGATTTAGTCTCCTCGCCCCCCTCAGGAACCTGACGATCAGATCGTGCTTCCCTAGAGACTTACCACCTACCATGTCATGATTAGCGGCGATAGCGGCAACATAGACTTTGAGGGTAAAGGGAGACAGCCTTCGCTCCAACCCGTCCTGTAGGAAGGAAAGCACAGAACCGACCGAACATCTCCGGGGGTTTTCTCAGCGAGAAGAACACCAGTCGACGAACAGGTTCCACTTCAACGCATAGAGGCGCCTCGTAGAGGGAGCTCTAGCGGAAGTGATGGTGTCTACCACAGCCTGTGGTAGGCCACCTAGAACCTCTGCGTCCCGTCCAGGGACCAGACATGGAGTTTCCAGAGGTCCGGACGCGGGTGCCATAGGGTGCCCCGTCTCTGAGTCAGGAGGTCCTTCCTCAGAGGAATGGGCCAGGGAATTGCTGTCGCGAGAAGCACTAGTTCCGGGAACCAAGTCCAGTTGGGCCAATACAGAGCAACCAACAGGACTTGCTCCTCGTCCTCCCTGACCTTGCACAGAGTCTGTGCAAGAAGGCTCACTGGGGGAAACGTATACTTGCGTAGGCCCCGGGGCCAGCTGTGTGTCAGCGCATCCGAGGGTCCCCTCGGTCAGGGAATAAAACAACTGGCAGTGGGTCGTGTCCGGGGCGGCAAACAGGTGTGCGGTCCTGAAGCGACTCCAGATCAGCTGGACCACCTGGGGATGGAGTCTCCACTCTCCGGGGAGCACTGGCTGTCGTGAGAGCTCGTCGGCCGCACGATTGAGCAGGCCCGGAATGTGAATGGCACGAAGCGACCTCAGATGCTTCTGACTCCATAGGAGGAGATGGCGGGCGAGTTGAGACATGCGACGGGAGCGTAGACCACCCTGTTTGTTGACGTACGCAACGGCCGCAGTGTTGTCCGTACGGACCAGAACGTGCTTGCCTAGTAGCGGCGTTTTGAAGCGGCCCAGCGCAAGACGAACTGCTAACAACTCGAGGCAATTGATATGCCATTGCAGTTGAGGCCCCGTCCACAGACCCGAAACTGCAAGCCCGTTGTACGTGGCACCCCAGCCGGTGGATGAGGCATCCGTGGAGACAACAACATGCCTGGACACTTGTTCTAGGGAAACTCCTGCCCGTAGAAACGAAGGGTCCGACCACAGGCTGAAGGTTTGGCGGCACCTCGGAGTCACGTGGACACGCTGTGCCACGCCCATCTCAGGACTCGATCGTGTAGCCAGCGTTGAAGCGGTCTCATATGAAGCAATCCGAGCGGCGTTACAGTGGCTGCTGATGCCATATGCCCCAGGAGCCTCTGAAAATGTTTCAGTGGTACCGCTGTCCTGCATTTGAACGAATTCAAGCAGTTCAACACCGACTGGACACGCTCCTCTGTGAGACGCGCTGTCAGATTGACCAAGTCCAGCTCCATACCGAGAAAAGAGATCCTCTGCACGGGGCAGAGTTTGCTCTTTCCCCAGTTGACCTGAAGTCCCAACAGGCTGAGGTGACTGATCACCGTGTCTCTGTATTCACACAACAAGGACAGTCCTGAAGGGAACGACCTTCAGGTCGATCGCTGCAAACCAATCTTGGGGACGGATGTACTCGAAAGTGCGCTTCTGCGTCAACATCTGAACGGGCGGTTTGTGAAGGGCCCGGTTCAGGACTTACAGGTCCAAGATTGGTCATAACCCACTGCTTTTCTTGGGCACAATGAAGTAGGAGTTATAGAACCCCAACTTCATGTCGGCTGGAGGGACCGGCTCCAATCGCGTCCCTCAACAGTAGGACTTCAATCTCTTTTCACAAGATGGGCGTCGCAGCTCCACACAACAGTGAAGTGGACGCCCAGAACTTGGGAGGATGCCGTGCGAACTGAATCGCATAGCCGAGCCTGGTGGTGCAGGTGAGTCAGCGGGACCGTCCCGGAAGTGCTAGCTAGGCTTCCGGAAACCGTACCATTAACACACCCGCCCCACAGACGTACCTGCAGTAGGACCAGGGTGGACATCGCCTGGCCAAGGGCCAGCGCTGTGACTTTAAATGTAAATCAGTCACTGTGCGCAGCTCAACCTCAGCTCAGAACTACCCTCATGCACTAAGAGCGCAGGGCGGAGGTGGCCTGCCAGTGGCACTGCCACCTCACCGATGAGGGTAGTGAGAGAGAGGAAAACTTTATCCAGATTATGGCCCCATTGGCACCCCATATTTTGGCACCAAATAGTTCCACACTGCCAAAGCTTTCCAATGCACATCCGGGAAAAAGGCAAGGGGGCGGGCAAGGCGATTTACGCGTTGCACTACGCCACAGCCACCCAGGAAAGCATGGCTGTCAAGTCTGAATCTGATTCAGCATGAGCACACACCATTATAGTGGGAAACGCAGCATCATCTTTATTTCCAGCTTATAACAGCCCTCTCTCCGATGCAGCGATTGACATCTGTCCTCTGCTAGAGCCCCAGATGAAACGCTAGGTCCCCTTTATTTATTTATTTATTTATTTTTGGAACCAGCAATCCCACCTGTAAGCTACCAGCAGGCATGTAAGACCGTGAGTGTGGCCGTCGAGACGGCACACGGCGCGCTGAACACTCAAGCCCCTATGAAGAAGGCAAGACGAACAACGCGCCGACGTGGTCATGCTCTCATGAGAGCCCACGAACACAGTCTCAGCATGCTTGTGATGCGATAGAGGAGTGAGGGCCCACGGAGATGTACTCAGCAGGGAAGCCCCACTGTAATCCTCAGGTCACCAAGGCTTATTAGCCGAAGTAGCCCCTTTCTGGTGCACCAGAAAAGAAACTAGATCGGGGAATAGGCGAAGGGACTCAACCCCGTTTGAGGTTAAGTCTCGACCACGCATCTAAAGCGCCGAGTGACGCGCTGGGTTGCCGTGACAACCCGCGCTGTCAGCCGGCAGCTAGACGGCACACGGCGCGTTGAACACTCAAACCCTCACGAGGAAGGCGAGACGAACAACGCGCCGACGTGATCCCGTTCTCCTGAGAGAACATGGATCACCCACGAACGCAATCTCAACATGCTTATGCGAGAGGGATCGTGGCCGTCAAAGGACAGGAAACAACCGCATCCAGAAACGCACAGGTGGAATGACGTCTTGAAAAAGACGCAGTGTCACACCCGCGCTGCTCTTTTAGAAGAAATCTCTTTTAAATGTGCTAAAGCACCCAGGAACGACCGCGGCAAAACACAGGAGAATAGTGCAGCCTGTGTATGCACTCACCGTTGGGAACGCCCTCACCAAACCAACAGTGCTGTAAAAACAGCAGTTTATCACTGTATCAGTGAGCTCGCGGCCGCCGCTGATCGTGCCTTCTCTCCCAGCACTCAAAGAAGCATCTTCTCTCGTTCTCTCTCTTTCTCTCTTTCTGCTGAAGCAGGATCAGTCTCCTTCATCAACACCGTGTTCGGCTCCGAAGTGAATGACAATAGTGCGCTGCATTCGCCTCCTGTTTATACCCGCAGCGCGGGGTGGAGCGTGAGATGCAAATCTCGCACGCCAATGGCCATTGGCCCGTTCTCTATATCTCGAAGCTGATAGGGGCTCCCAGAAGTGATCCCAATTCGTCGGTGACGTCCGACGTACGTCGAACGTGACCGACTGAAACGGAACAGCCCTTTTGCTAAACTAACCTGACTCATGGTTGACAAAGAGACCATCTTCCAATCAAGTGTATATTAAAAATGTGTACATGTGTAAATGTGTGTGTATATATATAATTGTATTTAGTGCAGTCAAATCGATTAATTGAGATTAATCGCATCTTTCATAAAAATTTGTTTATGTTGTTATGTTTGTTGTTATGTTATGTTATGTTATGTTGTTATTATATTATATTATATTTAGTGCTGTCAAACAATTAATCGCAATTAATCGCATCCAAAATTTTGTTTGCATAATATATAAGTGTGTACTGTGCATAATTATTATGTATAGTTGAATACACACACACATGTATATATTTAAGAAATATTTGCATGTATATACTGTATATATATATTTATATCATTTATATTATAGATAAATATAAATATTTGATATATAAATATAACACATTTTTCTTAAATATATACATGCATGTGTGTGTATTTATATATACATAATTATACACAGTACACATATATATTATGCAAACAAACTTTTATCTTGGATGCGATTAATCATGATTAATCGTTTGACAGCACTAATCATATCATATCAATCAATTACATTATATTTTCTGGATCTCAGTATTTATTTTGTAAAAATGTGAAACTTTTTTTCAATGCTGTATGGCAAAATAAAAATTTCGATTTCCATGTTAATTGTTTGAACAGCACTTTTGCTTAGAATAAAAATGTTAGTTAGAACAAAATCTTTTCTACATGTAATTTTCTACAATAATTAATCGTGATTATTTATGATTTGTCATAAAACTTTTATTGGACTAATAAAATTCCTCTGATGTGCGACTGCTGAATTTCTTTGAAATGAATTTCCTTTCATTCATATTCTAATCCAACTTCCTGTGGGGCGTGGCTTATTCAAATCACATTCACACTCGAGCATTGAAAGAGAGCCGGTTATTAAATTCTGAATTTTACACAACCCTGCTGTTGAATTCCATCTTCTGTCTAGAATCCCTCCACGGATTTGATCACAGAAATAAATTACACTTTAAAATATATTTAAATAGAAAACAGTTATTTTACATTTTAATAATGATTACATTATTACTGTTTTTTTGTATTTTTAATAAAATAAATGCAGCCTTGGTGAGCATAAGAGACCAATTCTAAAACTCAAATTCAAAAACTTTTGAACGGCAGTGTATAGCCTTTTTTTCATCATGACAAGGATATGACAAGTCTCCTGTGTAGACTGTCAGATGTTTGAGAAGGTGGAGAAGTGGAAGCATGGCGTTACTTTGACAGAAGCATGATGTTGCTCTGTATGTGGCGTCCGTATCTAGTGGAGCTGAGTGACACTCTTCATGGCTCAACAGTCGACACTGATAATGAGGGGCCGTCTTCAAAACCTGCAATTACACCTACAGCGTCTTTCACACATTCTCACTCTACACTGCACTCTCTCTTACAATAACAATCTACTCCATCCTGTTATTTAGGTGTAAAAACGCTAAAAACCCACAGACAGCATCTAGGGCACTAATGCACTCATATTTTCTTTTCTTCTATCTGCTAATTATAGCTGTCCACTGTGGTCAGTTGTGATAGACCACCATATATTCCCAATGTGCAACGATAAGTCTACAAAACGGGTGCCTTTTGTGTTCTTCATTAACATATGTGACCCTGGAGCACAAATCCAGTCATGCGTCTCACGGGTATATTTGAGGCAATAGCCAACAACACATTGTGTGGGTCAAAATTATCCATTTTTATTAAGGATATTAAGATCATGTTCCATGAAGATATTTTGTAAATTTCCTACCGTAAATATATCAAAAATTTATTATTAGTAGTAATATGCATTGCTAAGGACTTCATTTGGACAACTTTAAAGATTTTTCTGCACCCTCAGATTCCAGATTTCAAATAGTTGTGTCTCGGCTCTTATCCTAACAAACCATACAACAATGGAAAGCTTATTTATTATCAGCTTTCAGATGATGTATAAATCTCAATTTTAAAAAATTGACCCTTATGCCTGGTTTTGTGGTCTGAACAGTGACTACGTTTACATGTGCACCAAAAATGTGATTATTTCTAATAATCAGAGTAAGGTCTTAATTGCAGTTTACATGACACGAGCATAACTCTTCCCTCCAGTTTACATACAATTTTCATTAATCTGATTATTCGCTAATAAGTAAGTGCACTTTGGTCAGAGCGGTAATAATGCGATTTTAATGCCTGTTTATTGCAATTAAAATACATAGTTTAATGTGAATATGGTTACTATGATTATGAGCTTAATCGCATTAGTTTAATCAAAGTATTGCGTTTACATGAGGTAAAGTTTAATCACAATATTGTCAAAATCCCATTATAATCGCAATATGAGGGTGCATGTAAACGCACTGAATGACTTCAACAATAAACACACTGTAAAAAATTTCAACCTATTTCAACTTAAAAACTTAAGTTTAGTTGCTGCCTTAAATTTTTAAAGCAACTCTAAAGTACAAGTCATTTCAACTCACTATATTACAATTTACATTCAACTGACTTACAATTTTGAGTTGAATCTTGTATAACTTAAATGAAAAAGTTGAAATTGCTTAACTTATTTTGTAGTTGACACTTTATTTCTATCATTATAAAGACATGTCGATTTTTTCTCAACAAAGCGTGAGTAATGTTATTAATATATTTAAATGTTTTTAATATTTTTTATAATAACTTTTTTTGCTACATTAGTAAATATACCCATCTAAATATATTATATTTTTATATAGAAGTAATACTTTTTAATAATTTTTTATTTATTATTTATTTTTTTTAACATTTATTTCACTTAAAGGGATAATTCACCCAAAAATGAAAATCACCCATGATTTACTCCCCCTCAAGTCATCCTAGGTGTATATGACATTCTTCTTTCAGACGAATACAATCAGAGTTACATTAAAAAAGTCCTGGATAATCCAAGCTTTATAAAAAATGCATCTGTCCGTCAAATAACGTGCTCCACACGGCTCCGGGGTTAATAAAGGCCTTCTGAAGCGAATCGATGCGTTTGTGTAAGAAAAATATCCATATTTAAAACTTTATAAAGTAAAGTTTCGTCCGATCACCTTCCATATTCAATTTATGGAAAAAGTGTTGAAAGTGCCTCTGTAGTTCAAAAGGCTTACGCTACCAGTTACGCTCGTCAGACGTAGTGTAAGCATCTTGAACTGCGAGAAGGCACTTTCAACACTTTTCCACGGAAGGTGATCGGCCGGAACTTTACTTTGTAAAGTTTTAAATATGGATATTTTTCTTACACAAACGCATCGATTCGCTTCATTATAAAGCTTGGATTAGCCAGGACTTTTTAAATATAACTCCGATTTTATTGGTCTGAAAGAAGAATGTCATACACACCGAGGATGATTTGAGGGTGAGTAAATCATGGGCTAATTTTCATTTTTTGGGTGAACTATCACTTTAAATATTAAAAAACAGTTAATTAAAGATGCAAACAATTTTGGTTCACAATTAACTAAATTTAAATCAATGCACCATCAATCCTTCTTCAAAATCATGTCTTACCCTGTTTCACTATGGTAAGCCTGTTATAAGTGTTTATAATTTAGACTGAGCGAGATGCTTATCACTCCAAATTGCGCACTTACGTCACTCATCCGTGCGTGTCTCGTTATATCAGTAAATAAATAGAGAAAAGTTACAAGTTAAGTTATGTAACGCATTACTTTCCATAAAAAGTAACTAAGTAATGCAATTAGTTACTTTTTTTGGGAGTAATGCAATATTGTAATGCATTTCTTTTAAAAGTAAATTTCCCCAACACTTAAAGACATTCTATGTGTCATAATGGAAATGTAACAGAGGCGCTCGCTAATGTGTCTGAGGAACACCGTCACCCTCATTCAGACCTGTGTGTCCTCTGACTGGACGGGGAAATGCCAAAGAATAATCAAAGGTGTCAGATGCCAGTTTAATTTGAAGCTGCGGTTATAAAACCTCTCACATTGTTAATGATTTCCCAGTATAGCTAGTGTAGTGTCATCTTAATGTCCTCCAGAAATAACTAACATGCAGGTGTGCAGCACGGTTAATGTCCTGCACAATAATGAGATGTTACACAAGAATGTGACTAATTTGCAGCTGCATTAATAACTGAATCAGTGCTGTGCAAAGATACATGCACAGAACCGTCACTGGTTCTGGTACAAACACAGAGCTTTTTTCACAATGTCTGATCTGTTGCAAGAAAGTATTGTTGGTGAATATAGTCTATTAATAACAAATAATCACTTTTGGTCAGGAATAAGATTTTGTGAATTATTCTACTTTATGATGCATTATATCACCTGATCATCTTTGTTTCTTGCTTTATTTGCAATAAATTATGTGTTTCGGTAAACACTGTTACAAAGACCAAGGCCAAGAGTCAAACTGCCCAACTAAAGGAATCACTGATCCCCATAATGATGAGCAAATATTTTCAATAAAACATCAACACCTAGAAAAAAGACTCTCAGAAAAAAAGGTACAGTGGAGGTACAATTTTGTTCCTTGGGGAACAAAACGTATAACTGTACTTTTAAAGGTACACAATTGGTCCTTAGGGTACAATTATACCATTGTTTTCCTCTACTTAGAGCGGTGGTAGGCAAGTTCGGTCCTAGAGAGTCGCTGTCCTGCAGAGTTTGGCTCCAACCTTGAAAGACATCGATAGAAGCTCTTATTGAGAATTAACATGTTTGGTCACCATTATGGTGATCAGTGTTTCATTTAGTTGGGCAGTTTGACTCTTGACTTTTTATGTGAGTTTGTGGTTTTTGTTACAGTGTTAACAAAACACACAATCTGTTCAAATCAAACGAAGCCATAAACTAAAATTGTCATTAAGAAAAATGTTTGACTAAACTCGTCACTGACTAAAAATGTTAATAAATAATATTCAGCAACAATACTTTCTTGCCACAGATCAGACATTCTGAATTCTGATTTTTAAATACATTCTAGGGGGGAAAAAGTTTAGACGCACACAGATATCAAGAATCAGCATATGAATCTCAACAATGGTGACATACTTAATGCTGCAATGCATGCTGGGAGCCATGAGTTCCCTTTCAGTCGGTCACGTTCGACGTACGTCGGACGTCACCGACGAATTGGGATCACTTCTGGGAGCCCCTATCAGCTTCGAGATATAGAGAACGGGCCAATGGCCATTGGCGTGCGAGATTTGCATCTCGCGCTCCGCCCCGCACTGCGGGTATAAACAGGAGGCGAATGCAGCGCACTATTGTCATTCACTTCGGAGCCGAACACGGTGTTGACGAAGGAGACTGTTCCTGCTTCAGCAGAGAGAGAAAGAGAGAGAACGAGAGAAGACGCTTCTTTGAGTACTGGGAGAGAAGGCACGATCAGCGGCGGCCGCGAGCTCACTGATACAGTGATAAACTGCTGTTTTTACAGCACTGTTGGTTTGGTGAGGGCGTTCCCAACGGTGAGTGCATACACAGGCTGCACTACCCTCCTGTGTTTTGCCGCGGTCATTCCTGGGTGCTTCAGCACATTTAAAAGAGATTTCTTCTAAAAGAGCATTCCACCCGTGCGTTTCTGGATGCGGTTGTTTTCTGTCCTTTGACGGCCACGATCCCTGTCGCATAAGCATGTTGAGATTGCGTTCGTGGGTGATCCATGTTCTCTCAGGAGAACGGGATCACGTCGGCGCGTTGTTCGTCTCGCCTTCCTCGTGAGGGTTTGAGTGTTCAGCGTGCCGTGTGCCGTCTAGCTGCCGGCTGACAGCGCGGGTTGTCACGGCAACCCAGCGCGTCACTCGGCGCTTTAGATGCGCGGTCGAGACTTAACCTCAAACGGGGTTGAGTCCCTTCGCCTATTCCCCGATCTAGTTTCTTTTCTGGTGCACCAGAAAGGGCTAATAAGCCTTGGTGACCTGAGGATTACAGTGGGGCTTCCCTGCCGAGTACATCTCCGTGGGCCCTCACTCCTCTATCGCATTGCAAGCATGCTGAGACTGTGTTCGTGGGTGGTTCATGTTCTCTCATGAGAGCATGACCACGTCGGCGCGTTGTTCGTCTTGCCTTCTTCATAGGGGCTTGAGTGTTCAGCGCGCCGTGTGCCATCTCGACGGCCACACTCACGGTCTTACATGCCTGCTGGTAGCTTACAGGTGGGAATAAATAAAGGGGACCTAGCGTTTCATCTGGGGCTCTAGCAGAGGACAGATGTCAATCGCTGCATCGGAGAGAGGGCTGTTATAAGCTGGAAATGAAGATGATGCTGAGTTTCCCACTATAATGGTGTGTGCTCATGCTGAATCAGATTCAGACTTGACAGCCATGCTTTCCTGGGTGGCTGGGGCGTAGTGCAACGCGTAAATCGCCTTGCCCGCCCCCTTGCCTTTTTCCCGGATGTGCATTGGAAAGCTTTGGCATTGGAAAGCTTTCGGGCCCGGTAACTCTCATGTAATCCTGAGACCCCGGCCCAGATATATGCCCAAGGTTCCCACCACTCCCTTCCGGGACCAGGTGGTGAGCCTGCAAGCGCTGCCTTCGGAGGAGGCAGACCCAGCCCTAGCTTTTCTCTGTCTAGTCCGCGCTCTGCGGACTTACGTGGACAGAACGCAAAGCTTCAGGACCTCAGAACAGCTCTTCGTCTGTTATGGAGGCCAGCAGAAGGGAAAGGCTGTCTCCAAGCAGAGGATGGCCCACTGGATAGTGGATGCCATCGTCTTGGCGTACCAAACCCAAGACGTGCCCTGCCCGCTCGGGTTAAGAGCCCACTCTACTAGGGGTGTAGCTTCTTCCTGGGCGTTGGCTCGTGGCGCCTCGCCGACAGATATTGTAGAGCTGCGGGCTGGGCGACACCTAACACGTTCGCTAGATTTTATAGCCTCCGTGTAGAGCCGGTATCTTCCTGTGTGCTCGCTTCCCATAGTCAGTAACACCGAAGTGCCCGTTCTAAGTGTCGGCTTGCTGCGCCACTCCCTTCCCTTTGGAACGGATACGTGCGCTTATATGCTCCAGTCGAGTTCCCCAGAACGGCGAACCCTGTTGAGTCCTCCGCAACCCGCGGCAGTCGGATGTGGCGGAGCGTCCGACGCCAGGTCTAACACTCGTATGCATTGGTGGAACTTGTGTTAGGCTGGGTTCCATATGTTGTGACCCCCACAGCGGTCCCATATGTGTATTCTTCCACGGTACGGCTCCCTACGGCGAGCCCGTGTCTTTCCCTCGGCAGAGCTCTCTGCCGTCTCAGTTAGGTGTTGTTTCCCCGCCTGTTTGGCTGGGGCCACCCCTGGGACTTCCGTATGTTGCACTGCCCACGGCCAGTCCATACGTGTATTCTCCACATGGTAACTCCCTTCGGGCATGATGTGGCTTCCGCAGCGTCCCTCTGGGCACGTTTTCCCAGCATTATCCAATAGTCTGCTGAAGTGGGTCTTGTGGAACAGCAGTGTGACTTCCCTGCGTGAATTCCCTGCTCGGAACAGACGGGGTCTGAGGGGCTCTCGCTGGGCGCTGGAAGTGGTAGTAACTGTGGCGTTTTCCAAAGGGATCCCAATTCGTCGGTGACGTCCGACATACGTCGAACGTGACCGACTGAAAGGGAACGTCTCGGTTACTTATGGTAACCCTTGTTCCCTGAAGGAGGGAACGGAGACGTACGTCCCGTCGCCACAGTTGCTGTACCATCACTGCATGGCCGAGTCACTAGTTCGGCTCCTCAGTGAAAAACAATAGTGCGCTGCATTCACCTCCTGTTTATACCCGCAGCGCAGGGGGGGAGCGCGAGATGCAAATCTCGCACGCCAATGGCCATTGGCCCGTTCTCTATATCTCGAAGCTGATAGGGGCTCCCAGAAGTGATCCCAATTCGTCTGTGACGTCCGACGTACGTCTCCGTTCCCTCCTTCAGGGAACGAGGGTTACCATACGTAACCGAGACGTTTTATACTATGGTGGCTTAGTAGGGTTGGAGCTAAACTCTGCAGGACATCAGCTCTCTAGGACCGAACTTGCCCACCCCTGACTTAGAGGTACAAAAATGTACCCTTAAGGGTACCACCCCAGTGATGGCCACTTGTACCTTAAAAGGTACAATTTTGTACTCCTTTTTTTTGAGAGTGAATAAGAACTTCTGTAAACGAATAACAGAAATAAAGTCAGTCTGGTTAGTAATGTGTGAAGCTGGCTATAACCCTATAGTAAGTACATGTAGTTAACTATTATTACTCAGTACTTAAATATATAATTACACTGTAACAATGACACCTTAATCTAAAGTGTAACCCCAAACTCTAACCCTATAGTAAGTACATGTTAATTAATATTACTCAGTACTTATTTGTGTAACTACATTGTAACAATGACACCTTAAAATAAAGGTCACACAGTTTGGGTAACACATATTCACTACTAACTACAACTTTTGCCTCAGACTCAAGCTTATAATAGTTAGTAAGGTAGTTGTTGTAGTGGTTAAGTTAGGTATTGGGTAGGATTAGGGAATGTAGAATATGATCATGCAGAATAAGGCATTAATATGCGCTTTATAAGTACTAATATCTAGTTAATAGTGAAAATTTGTCCCCAAACTAAAGTGTTACAGTACCTTTCACTTCTATGTATTTCTATGTACAGTATTAAAGCAGAGATACAATGTACTTCTTTTGTACATACATTTGTTCTGTGAAACTAAATGATCACAATGTTAATATTTGCAGCAACCAAGGTTGGATAAGACTCCAAATAAACACAGTGCATATATATGTTCACATATAGGAAAAGTTCCCATTTAGCCGTGTCTCTGTTATTATATTATTACGATAGTATGTGTAAATTATGGTTACACTTTATTTTAAGGTGTCATTGTTTCAGTGTAATTATATATTTAAGTACTGAGTAATATTAATTAACTACATGTACTTGCTATAGGGTTAGGGTTTGGTTTAGAGTTAGTTGCATGTAATTATGCATAATTTACTGTTATTACTATGGTAAGTACATGTAACATATGTAACAATGACACTGTAAAATAAAGTGTTACTTAAATATGAATAGTATGCATACTATTAATATACAATTTTCAATAGTATGTGGAAAATTACAGATATAATTACAGTGTAATAACAAATAAATACGCAGTACATTTTTAAGCTACGCACACAATAGTTAAAGACACCATATTTTGTAACGTCTGTACATATATACATATATAATGCACTTTCAGTATTTCTTGACTGTATATATTGTCCAGAGTAACAATAATGCATTATTGTGAATCTGTTCTCTCATGCATATATTTATATTGAGCATTTCATTAGCATGTTTTTCTTTGAGAAACAGTAAACGTTCAAACACAGACGAGTTATCATGTGCTGCCCCCTATTGGAGATCTCTTGTAAGTGAGCTCTACCCCTGCATGCAAGCCCACACACTAGTGCACTTCAGGACGCCAGCAGTGCAGTGAAACAAGAACAGACTCTTTCAGTGAGTGACTGGAGCAGCATTACTCTGCGGCGTGATCTAGTGTGTCATTCGTTTAGGATGCACATGAAACATGCTCAGGAAACCTTCTATAATCTATAGAAGGCCAATGCAGATCACAAACAGCCAAAAGATCAGCACCTGTCCTTTAGCTCCTGTGCTCTGCCTATTTACTAACAACTGCAGTGCTTATGGTGTGTGTGAGTGTGAAGGGGGTCTGTGATTATTTGATGGATTTAACTATTATTTGATACGTTTAGCTTTTTTGTTATGTGTAATATAATTGAAAATAACTTGTAAAATACAAGATAAATTGCAATTTTTGCAATATCATCCAATTGGCATGTCCCGTTCATCACTGTTGCCATATAATGGGTATATAATAGGGGTGTTGTGGTACATGTATTCGTCCCGAACCGTCACGGTACGGTGCATACAGTCAGACGACGAATACAGTCAGTCACAGGCGATCCACACAACAATCCAGAAAGGGGCACGCACAGTAATGCAACGCTGTTTGCTAACCGCCACAAGAGCAGAAGAAAATGTATGCACCAACCCAAAACAATGCTGTGTTTAAAATCACCCCCTATACCTTCAATCACTGTTCCCTAAATTACTCCACTAATATAGTCCACTAGAGGAGTGAATGAAAACGAGTAAGTGCACCGGAAGGGCTGCCGCTTTTGCATAGTTTGTGCTGTTTAATAATCATTCAAAACATAGCAAACCGGCAGCTCCAGTAGTAATGAAAAGATTTTTCTTGAACCCTGCCTTTAAACTAGCATGTGTAACCCTTAATTAAACAATTTAATCAATTAAAAAGGAATTTATACCTGTATGATATTAGGCTGTAGCCACATTGGACCAACGGTTTGTAAAATGAATGGATGGAGGGATGATTCAGCTGTGGGCGCCATCTTCTGGTCAGACGCGGGACTTCATTCACTGCAAAAAATGCTTTTTTTATCTAGTATTTTTGTCTTGTTTCCAGTCTAAATACATATTCAGAAATATGTGCTTGTGCTTGTTTTAAGCAAAAACTCACTACAATTTTATTTTATTTTCCAGAAAACAAGAAAAAATATCATTTTACTTATCTAGTAAACACATCTTGATTTAAGAATTTTTAGATATTTAGACAAGAAACAAGACAAAAATACGAAATAAGAAAAGCAATTTTTGCAGTGTTCAATGCGCTGAACATCACAGTGTTCAAGACTCTCTCAGTGCTTTATGGGTATTTTCTAGCCATTGAGCGTACATCGGTTGTACAAGTTATTACGGTGCATTGTGGGACTGAATGAGTGCACTCGATAACGTCCACTACGGTTTTCGGAAATGGCTGTCCCCTCAAATAATGCCCTATTTAAGGGTATAGGGGGTGATTTCGGACACAGCCCAAGAGATCAAATGGCACACAAGAGCTTGCTAGTAGCCTATACGCTGAGTTTCCATTCATTTTTGTGACGCACTCCACTAACTTCACTGAGTTGTGACGCGCTCCACTAACTTCACCAACCGGGCGGCAGAAAGCGGCATCCTGTTAGTTTTCTTTATTTTACAAAATCACAATGTTTTGTTTTTATTGTGAGTGTCACAGACATCCCAACCTGCAAAAAGTCATTTCAGGGAGGTATCCTGAATCTCTCGCGCCCTCTATGCCGTGCGTGCGCTACACGGTTTGGAGCACAGTCTTTGTCTCGCATGCTCGCTCTTGCTCACTCAGGGAGCGGGCATCAGGGAGCCGCTATCAATATGCGGGAGACTCCCGGAACTTCCGGGAGACTTGGGATGTCTGGTGTCGCAAATAAAAACAGACCCTTTACAGTTTCTAAAAATGTCTTACTCTTATCTGTATGGCCGTAAATGACGGAGCATTTTAAGTTGTTTCCGCTGTTATAATGAGACAACATGATTTGGCATTGTGCCGTTTTGTGTCGTGGAAAGTCTCACTAAAGTCCAGCGATGAAATATGCGTGTCCTGGAAATGGGAAGCCGCAGGTGCCGCTTCACTCAAGAGATGCTTTTTAGTTTTGTAGCTGATTGTGACCAAATACCATTCGTTTTTTATCAGCCCTTCAAAAAATAGTAGGCTGTACAGCACCAACTAGAGGACTAAATGCCGCTAGGTGGAGCAAACTGTAATTGCACTACTGTCTGTTCAAAATAAATGAAAAGAAACCTAGCACTGGGGATTTGTTGCATTTTTTGTACCGAACTTGTATTGAACCGTAACCACAAAACCAAGGTACGTACCGAACCGCGACTTTTGTGTACCGTCACACCCCTACTATATAAGTTAAATTAGAGCTTAAATAATAAATTGCTGATCTTTACCATTCCTTCAGTTTTAAAATCACCTCCTTCACTGATCAGAGGTCAGATATAAGGGATGTTGATTTGAACAATAAAGAAAGAGAGCAAGAGTGAATAGTGTAAGTGAAAGCGAATAGAAACCTGAAAGAAGTTGGATTGCATCTTTGTTAGTAAATCTGATTTCTTTGTTGCAGCCTAAGCCACACAAATAATCAGAGAGAGTGACGTGATATTCTACGATGGACAGATAGAGACAGATAAGAGGCGAGCAGGCTACCTTCAGCAGGTGGAAATTGAACTGACAGGCCTATAAGAGGGAAAAAACTGGCACGTTAGTCAGCTAACTGAGGACCGAAAAGACAGAGCAGATCTTTTCTCTTCAGAAAGGCAGGAGACAAACGTCACTAAACAGGGAGAGAGGATCAGTCAAACCAACACAGTCACAAACTAATCACTTACACTCAGACAAATGACACAAGCATTGACAAAAGAAGATGGTATACAGAAAGAAGTTTTACCAGATTGTACAGATTTGGGTGATATTTGATATGATTTCTGCTCGTTGCTTTCCCATGATGCATCAGCAAGTGGAGATGTACTTGGATGCTTGTCACCTCACTTTTTTTTTCCACTTTAGTCTTACAAATATAGGGCCCTATTTTACCGATCTGAGCTCATGATCTGAAGCTCATGGCACAGGGGCACTTAGGGCGTGCCCGAATCCACTTTTGCTAGTTTAACGATGGAAAAACGGTCGGCGCTCCAGGCACATGGTCCAAAAGGGTTGTGCCTAGTCTCTTAATGAGTCATGGGTGTGTTTTGGGCGTAACGTGCAATAAACCAATCAGAGTCTCATCTCCCTTTCCCTTTAAAAGCCAGTTGTGCTCGCACCATGGCGGATTCGCTATTTACATGGAGGAAAGACTGAACGCTTCTTCAGAGAGGAATCCTTTGATTTTTAATATTTAAGAATGTGTGTGTGCTGCTGTGTGTCCCTGTGTGTGTAATAAGCAGAGTGTACGCGCGTTGTGCACCGCCTATAGGCTCATATTACTAACACACCCTTTAAATAACACTAAAAATACTGCGCTATTGACTTTAGAGCATGTTTGTGTTGGTCAATGGCGCAGTCGTTTTCAGTTCCTCAAAATAGCAACGCTCCAACAATGCTCCTGAACACACCTGGTTTTCAGACCAGCAACCTGGTTGCTATTTAAACAACGTGGAGCTGGACGTGAAAATGATAACTGCGTCAGGCTGAAACTAGCAAACAACACTTGCGTCGTGCCTGGCGTCGCATTGCGGCGGGAGTATGATAGGGCCCATAAAGTGTAAAAACTGTTTTGTTTGTTGTAGATCCATTGCAAGTTTGCTGCAAATATAGATTTTGCATAGGTAGATTAATTGGCTGTTAATACCGAGAGAGAGAGAGAGAGAGAGAGAGAGAGGAGTTTCCAGAAAGAGAGACACAGACAGAGAGAGCCAAACACTCGTATAATAAGTAAACAGTTGACAAAAAGATCAAGTGTCCCTGGCATCCCTCAGCATCCCACCAACTAGCATGGAAACTATGGCGACCCTGCCCGAGGCTTTGAGAGTCAGGATCTAGTCTAAACCGTATTCGTGTTTCCACAGGTTCACATCAGCAGACAAACTGTGATGCAGCACTGCTGTTAATTGTCCTGAATGGTGTGTTTGAAGAGCTGCGGAGAGAAACACTCACTCTCACCTCAAACTTGTGCCGCAGCTCCAGGTTAATGTCACTCTCCTCCGGGATGGGCACGTTGTAGTACTCACCCTCCTCCTGGTTTAACATCTTATACCTGTCAGACACCACAGAATGTCACATACATCTGAAACATCAAAGAAATACCCATATATTACCATGGTACAGTCCAAACAAAAGCGTGGTACAGTAATAGTAGCGTGCTTTTTTAGTCAAGTCACCTTTATTTTATATAGCTAGTTTCAAAGCCGCTTCAGAGTGATAACCGGGAATCAATGATTCAAACTTCATCAAACATGACTAGTATTACTCTAGTGTTGCTATTCAGCTCAAGTCAGTTAAGTGTTAATTCATTTCAGTTAATTATGAAACTAAGTCGAATCAGTCATCGTACAGCTCAATTCAGTTTAAGTTTGGTTCTCTTCCAAACGTCAAATTGTCAATATTACTGAATATTAAGTGTCTTTTAAACCCAAACTAAGCAAGCCAGAGGTGGAAAAAAAACTATTTAATAAAGATACACTGATCAGGCATAACATTATGAGCACTGACAGGTGAAGTAAATAACACTGATTATCTCTTCATCACGGCACCTGTTAGTGGGTGGGATATATTAGGCAGCAAGTAAACATTTTGTCCTCAAAGTTGATGTGTTAGAAGCAGGAAAAATGGGCAAGCGTAAGGATTTGAGTGAGTTTGACAAGGGCCAAATTGTGATGGCTAGACGACTGGGTCAGAGCATCTCCAAAACTGCAGCTTTTGTGGGGTGTTCCCGGTCTGCAGTGGTCAGAATCTATCAAAAGTGCTCCAAGGAAGGAACAGTGGAGAACCGGAGACAGGGTCATGGGCGGCCAAGGCTCCATGATGCACGTGGGGAGCGAAGGCTGGCCCGTGTGGTCCGATCAAACAGACGAGCTACTGTAGCTCAAATTGCTCAAGAAGTTAATGTTGGTTCTGATAGAAAGGTGTCAGAATACACAGTGCATCCCAGTTTGTTGCGACCAACACAATATTAGGTCATAATGTTATGTCTGATCGGTGTATATGCGTTTATTTACAGCATAAAGGTAAATAAAACTCTGCAAGGCATAAACCAAACCAATATGCGTTAAAATGCTTGAGTGCAACCCCTGAATGACTGAATAACTGAACACTGTCATCTGTTGTTTTCTGGCTTTAGTAACAGAGACCGAACTTCCTGTTCATAAAGCTGAGGCAGTGGATCTGGTGTGTGTGTGTGTGTGTGTTTGTGAGTGTGTGTGTGAGAGAGAGAGAGACCGTGTGAGAGAGAGAGAGTGTGTGTGTGTGTGTGTGTGTGTGTGTGTGAGAAAGAGTGTGTGTGTGTGTCTGAGTGTGTGTGTGCGTGAATGTGTGTGTGAGAGAGAGTGTGTGTGTAAGAGAGTGTGTGTGAGTGAGAGAGAGTGCGTGTGTGTCAGTGTGTGTGAGAGAGTGTGTGTGAGAGTGTGTGTGTGTCTGTGTGTGTGTGAGTGTGTGTGTGTGTGTGCGTGAATGTGTGTGAGTGTGTGTGTGTGTGAGTGTGTGAGAGTGTGTGTGTGTGAGAGTGTCTGAGTGTGTGTGTGTGTGTGTGAAAGTGTCTGAATGTGAGTGTGTGTTTGTGTGTGGGAGTACGTGTGAGTGTGTGTGAGAGTGTGTGTGTGTGAGTGTGTGTGTGTGTGTGTGAGTGTGTGAGAGTGTGTGTGTGTGTGTGTGAGAGTGTCTAAGTGTGTGTGTGTGAAAGTGTCTGAATGTGAGTGTGTGTTTGTGTGTGGGAGTATGTGTGAGTGTGTGTGAGAGTGTGTGTGTCTGAGTGTGTGTGTGTGAGTGTGTGTGTGTGTGTGTGTGTGTGTGTGCGTGAATGTGTGTGTTTGTGTGTGTGACAGTGTCTGAATGTGAGTATGTGTTTGTGTGTGTGTGAGTGTGTGTGTGTGTGTGTGTGTGTGACAGTGTCTGAATGTGAGTATGTGTTTGTGTGTGTGAGAGTGTGTGTGTGTGTGTGCGTGAATGTGTGTGAGTGTGTGTGTGTGTGTGTGTGAGAGTGTCTGAATGTGAGTGTGTGTTTGTGTGTGTGGGAGTGTGTGTGTGTGAGTGTCTCAGTGTGTGTGTATGTGTGTGAGAGTGTCTGAATGTGAGTGTGTGTTTGTGTGTGTGGGAGTGTGTGTGTGTGTCTCCAACCTGATTTCAAGGCAATTTGTATGTATTTTACAAATGTGTGTGTGTGTGTGTGCGCATGTGTGTGAGTGTTTCTCTCACATACACTTATTTGTTGTGAAGGGTTTTGCAGAGGAACCTCATGATGGCAAAAAAACTATTTTCTTACTCAGGATTTTTGTCCTGTTTTCCATTACAAATACCCAAACATTCTTAAGCAACATAACAATCATATTGAGTCTTGTTTTCTGAAAAAATATCAGAACTAAGCAAATTTATTCTTAAAACAAGTAGAAATACTGTATATCTGTCAGTGGGGTAAGAAAAATAAAGCTAATTGAAGACAGGAAATGGGAAATGATGAGGAAACCAGTGTGGTGTGTGGCTAAATGGTAACTTTTCGTCTGTAAACATGGGATATTTATTTGCAGTCCTAGCCAAGATTATTTTTCTTGTGCCATTGACAAATGATTTTAAGCATAAACTCACTTTACCTAATTTTGGTAAACCTTTCAGAAAACAAGACATGATATTTGTGTTTACGGTGTCGTGTGTTTGACTCACCAGCCGCATACAGGAGCTTTGATGAGCTCAGACACACCAAAGGACATGGAGCCCATGAAGTCATTACGGGTGGTTCTGTCCCAATCCCACACTTCCACGGACAGACGCCGTTCCTTATCCGACACCTTTAACTTACTGCACACAAACACACACACACGCATTAACCTGAGAAAACACATCTACAGTATGTGTGCGTGTGTGTGTGTGTTTACTGCTGACAGACTCACAAGACGAAGGACTCGTTCCAGGTGGGGTTGAGGGAGGAGCGGATGGTCCGGGTCTTCTGTTTGGTCTCATTCTTGGGGTCTGGGATGAGTTTGAGCTTCACATACGGGTCCGACAGCCCATTGGGGTCCATGGGAATCAGATTTCTGGCCTCACCCACTGATTAATTAGAAAGAAATCAAAGTTTGAACTGGAATAACTCTTTCAATGCCAAAGACGTCAATGTGCTGACATGAAATGTTAAAAATATAATTATAGTTATTATTGAAATTATGCACTACTGTCATAAAAAAAACATAATAAAAACCAATCTTAAATAAACATTAAGGGCCCTATTTTACCGATCTGAGCACATGGTCTGAAGCTTATGACGCAGGTGCTCTTAGGGAAAAAACGGTCGGTGCTCCAGGCGCATGATCCAAAAGGGTTGTGCCTAGTCTCTTAATGAGTCATGGGTGTGTTTTGGGCGTAACGTGCAATAAACCAATCAGAGTCTCATCTCCCATTCCCTTTAAAAGCCAGTTGCGCTTGCACCATGGCGGATTCGCTATTTACATGGAGGAAAGACTGAACGCTTCTCCCTAGGGTAAACAGAACAGAACCAACATGATGTATTGCAGATATCATTAATGTCGATAATGAATGTACAAAATAATTCGGGAATTTAGTCTGATTCAAGGGGAATCAGAATACCAAATCCTGACTGGATGAGAGGAGGAGCTGGGGATGGAGTAGGGTAAATGAGTGTGGCAAGCAGCGAGGCGAGGGACCGCGAGAGCGGGCCGGTGGCGACTGATAATGAGCGCCAGCTGTGCGCCACACCGGTCTTGTCTCTCGGAGGAGTGACGGGAGCATAAAAGGAGGAGCAACGACAGTGCAAGACGAGAGAGGACCAGGCCTGGAATTTACGTTGTGTTTTGTTTTCGTTTTGTATGTGTGTGCGAAACACATGTCAGTTCCATTGTTTTGTCTCAAGATTCACACTAGTAAGGTTTTTTTTCTACGGCATGTTTATAAAAGCTACTTAAGTTCTAATCCTGGCCTAATCTAAGCTTTGTCTGTGAAACCAAGCCATAATGTCTAAATTGGACCATCAAATTAAAGCGTAACCATATGGTATTTTGTGCTATGGTATTTTGGTGATAACTATGGTTACACACTGTGATAAAGTAAATGTCAGCCTTCAGTTAAATTTTGGGACAGTGTGTGCAGGTTTTGAGGAACATGTAGGCACAAGAAGAGCTGGATATTCCTGGATATATTTTGGATATGTCCAAATATAACCACAGATGGACATATTTTTGTGTTTTATGAGGACTGTCCATAGATATAATGATTTATATACTGTACAAACTGTAATTTTTCTGCATTTTTACATTTTTTAAAAACGTCACCAAAAAAGGTCCCCACAAGGACAAGGATTTCAGATATTGGCATCTTTGTGGGGACATTTTGTCCCCATAATGTAGGGTTTACAAGGCTACACACACACACCTGTTGGTGCACCTATCATTATGAGGACATTCCATACACGTAATGGTTTTTATACTGTACAAACTGTACTTTCTATCCCCCTACACTACACCTACCCCTGAACCCATTACACACACACACACACACACTCTCTCTCTCTCTCTCTCTCTCCCCCTACACTACCCCTACCCCTAAACCTACCCATCACACACACACACACACACACACACACACACACACACACACACACACACACACACACACACACACACACTCTCTCTCTCTCTCTCTCTCTCTCTCTCTCTCCCTACACTACCCCTACCCCTAAAGCTACCCATCACACACACACACACACACACACTCTCTCTCTCTCCCCCTACACTACCCCTACCCTTAAACCTACCCATCACACACACAAACACACACACACTCAAACACACACACAGGGGTTGTTGAGGGAGGGGGGGGGGGGTTATGCTGTGTTAATCACAGAACGACAGACAACACAACGTTTGATACAGACAAACATGACACACAGACAAAGGGGCAGACAAAAAGAAAATTAAAAACACATCTTGCATTTAATTTATTTAACAAATCTAGAACAATTTTTCTAAACAGTGGCAAGCGGGGCTATTTTACCACAGTAAATATTTAGCACTGGCACTGTCGAAATAAATACAATAAATAAATAAAACACAACAAATTACAAACCTCTTTAAAAATGGACACACTGCACTGATATTAACAGCCAAAAGGGGGAGACATGTCTCTTTCAGTCTTTCTCACAGAAACAGGCAAGCAACTTAAAAAGTTTAGTTTTTTCAAATCTGAGTGTTCAAATCATTGCTCGAATCTCTTAAGAAGCTACAATGCTAAGAAAACTCATAGCACAGGTCTGACAGTGATAGTGTCCATTAATTTGACTCTTCACATCGCCTACACTTGGTATCTGACAAAGAGATGTCAACCAGAATCAAGGCTTTTTCAGCGGCTGTTGCTTAGATACGACATCTATGAGGAGCGCCGCGTTCATCCGTTAGCTTTCTCTTGCTCTTCTGAGGGAATTTTTTTTTGTTTTGATGGAATAAGATCCATTGCTTATGATTCCAGCTCAATCTCTCTGCTTGTGACTTTGTCATTTGGAAATGACATACCAAAAGTTATCCAGAAAAAAACAGCCTGATTATGAAAACAGCATAATTAAATAAATCATACAAAACAACTGTGTTTTAGGTTAATGATTTGAACAAACCCTGCAATCTCACACTGTGTGACATGAATGATTCTTCAAATCCTTGTTGAGGAGAGGTGTGCTGTTACTTTACTAAGCAAACAATCTTACGATTTTCATTTGCCAGACAAGACAACCATCTAGCAAACATCTGACAATGTTATAGTAACCACTGTAGCAACACACAAAAAAAAACACTAGCAATCACTAGGGTTGGGTATAATGTATTACTCATTGTTAATGTTAGTTAATGCATTAGCTAACGTTAACTAATGGGATCTTATTGTAAAGTGTTACTGAGTTATTTTTTGGCAGCGGCTATTTACACTATGTAAAAACAACAGTATTTTCTTTGCAATAAGTGTAAATAGTAGTTAGATGCTATTTATACTTATAAATATTGGTGGATACTATTAGCACCTCACTACATTACACGGTATGCAATAATAACAGAGTGTAAATTATTATATTTATTAAAATTATTAAATGGATGCCACCTTATTGGAACAATAAAGCCCTCCCTACACTTACCCCTAACCCTACACACTATTATTAAACACACGTCAGACAGTTTATTTCCACTTTTCGAATATTTTCTTAATTTTTATTGAAAATAAATGCCTTTCCGATCTTATATGTGATTGGAAAAGGGAGTGGAGCGAGTTAAAAAAAAGACGGATTCGAACTCGGGTCGATTTGCATCAAAACTTTCTTTCCCTTACACTATTGCTACTATTGACAATCCACCATCTTCCATAATTGTATCTGGCCTAACCAGACGTCAGTGGGCGGAGTTAGTGTAAATAGCCTCTGTCAACAAGGTGGGTACTCTGTATTTTTTTTCTAGTTGACCAATGAGCTATGCACCAAAAACTTTATATATATGAAGACAGTGCACTCCGATTACTTATGAATGGGAGAAAAGGCAACGCCCAGTATGGTGAATAAGCCTCGCCTTCTAAATGAAAGAGCCAATCGTTGATGAGTAAAGTCATCGTGTCACTGCAGCTGCCGTCAGAAGCTCCGGTTGCTATAGAAACAGGCAGTGTTCTGAGACGCATGCTTAGGACTGCGCATTAGCTTTGTCCAGGCTGAAAAATGGCGTTTTTTGTCATAATTCGAGCGTTTAGAAACAAAATTTATGAGACAGTTGTCGTCAGATTTCATTGGTAATTACAAATATGAAATTTAATCGTAAGCTTGATGTTTCCCTATTCAAAGAGATAGGAGCTGCACTTGCAGCTTTTCTAAGACGTTCATGTTTCTAAGATGGCCGCCGAGTGAAATGACTAGTTTTAAAGGGACTCAATGGCTTTCCAGAGGTAACTGTAACATTACATGATATTCTTTACATGCTGTTTTATTGACGTCTTTCCGCGGTTTAAACACTGCTTGAGCGATTACATGCGACATGATACGTTTCAGTATGTTGTCCTGTATCTTTCAACACACCTTCTGATGTTCATTCATGTTTATTTGGTGCTATAACTTAGTAGTAAAGAGGTGGAAATTATCGGCGGTTACTGTAAACTGTTACGCCGCATTAAAGAGTGACAAAATTGCATTTATTGTTTGAGTTTCTTGATAAAATGGACTTTGTGTCATCTCAAAAGTAAGCACAAAGCTGGATGGGAGGCGCAAATTTGTTTAAAAATTGATTAATCGATATTGTCAATCCAGCCCTAGCAACCACGTACATGTATCAACACTGTAAACAATTACATGATCAATAAGTCATGACAACATATGTTTTTACATTACTTCAACTCATCCAAATAAGTTAAGCCATTTTAAACTTTTTTAAGTTATACGAGATTTAACTCACAGTTTAATGTAATTTAAGTTGAAATGACTTGCACAGCCAAGTTGATTGTGCTTAAAAATTCAAGTTTTTTGTTTTTTACAGTGAACCACCAACAACACCCTACATTGCGGTGGCACATTTTGCACAAACCTAGCGATGAGGTCATTGACAGCTTCACAAATATTTCCTCTTACAGTTATTTATCTAGCGAGTATTATCGAGGTCTGGTGATTGGTGCTTTGCATCAGAATGTTTGAATGAAAGATGCAGCTGATAAAACTTTCAGAGATTTCCTCATTATTGTGTTTACAATCAATGTTTTACCACGCTGGCCACATCATAAACTTCAGTAAATCATATCTTACTGATCTTGATGGGTGGCAGCATGAATTCCTGATGTAATCTTCAAAGGCTATTTTTACATGTGGTTTTCCATGGACGCTCAAATCGCACAAATAGCCTGAGAAATTCAGATGTGCTGTTACATAACGGCCAAATGTCCAGTGCACTGCATCCTGGGTAATCTGATAATGCAGTCAAATGAGCTTCTTCCCATTGTTTATCCACAAAACACGAAGGGTCAGCCAAGATTCCTCCGTCTGACTTCAGCCCAGAATAAACAAACTCGCATTCAATAACAACAATAAATCTCAATCAAAACACTCAATCGCATTTATCTACTCTGTCCATTGGGAGTCTGTGCTAGATCCTTAACATGGGAGCAAATTCCTCTGAAAGCTTCAATATGGGCACTTTTCTTGGTCAGTCATGTATATTAAATTACCCATATACAACACATGACACTTTTAATGCCAACAATATGTATTTCCATAACTTTATCCTCCAGTTTGATCTAATGCCTGGCAGCGAGAACAAAATGAGTCACAGATAAAACCACACAAAAGTATGAAGTGAATCCCAACTGGCAGCCAAATATCACCCACAGTCATCGCTTTAAATAATAACCAAGACATTTCCATCCTCCGTGTGGAGTGACGCGCACATCTTTGGGCAGTGACGACTCTTAACCGTTATACAGTTTCCAGAATCCAGAGAGGCCGACGCCGATGAGACTGAGCCGCACCTCAGGCGGGACCCACAACAACAGTTGAGCCCTCCGTTACAAATGGGATCCATGAGGGAAGTGCTGATAGGGACCACCAACGTGTTTAGCTGAAGCCATCGCCTTGGGGAGGTTATATAATAAAACTCTCAAAGAAGACAAAGACTCCATAAGTTCAGGCCTACAGAGAGCATTCAGAACCAGTCTCATATGCAAACTGCCAACTTTGAAATTCAGACCAGAAGAAAGGAAAAATGTGACACACGAAAGGTCTATGGCAAATATACTCCTGTTACTTATATATGCTTTCAAATGATATATTATAAAGAGTTCAGCCTGTACTGTAGTAGAAAGGGTTCAACTGCATTTCATTCATTTTTTTATCATCTCTATGTCCATGTGATTCCTGTTCCTTCACTGCTTGACTAGCGCCACCAATGCCCTGGATTTAGGGTCCCCACACTTTTACATGATCTTTTCAAAACATTTAGCTAATGAATCATTCAGACCTATTCTGTACTTTTTTAACAATTCAATGAACAGAACTAAATCAAAGGAACAATCCAGATTCAACAGCCTACGCCAGTGCAAACCCTCTTTTGGCGTTAAAAAAACTACTGTCAGGATTTACTAAAGACACGCAGTGATAAATTAGCGCTGAAAAGCGTGGACAGGGTTATTTTTGCGGCTGATCTTATTGCATATGCATTTGTAGGAGTTTCCCTTTCAGAAGCAAAATGTATGGGAAGAGAGTGTTTAATGAATCATGCAAGGTGATTTACTAAGATTTGCTGTTTGTGCCATTATGTACCGCCCAAAAAAAGCACTTCTTAAATCAGACGCTAACCGGTAGATTGCATTGGTCATTATGGAAATGATCCGGCTGCGTCTGTGTGCTTTACTTTTCAGCAGAGGTACTCAAGTACAAGTACTGTTACATTGCTGAAATAATACTCAATTACAAGTAAAAGTACTGGTGTTAAAAAAGTACTTAAGTAAAAGTACAAATTACTCTTCTCAAAAACTACTCAGAGTACTAATTACTAGTTACTTTTTAGCTGGCGATATTTAATGAATTACCAATATATATTTAATCAAATCATATATCTATTTAGAATATAATAGCAACTTTTAACAAAACACGCTTTTACCTTATTGACGAAGGACATGAATTAGTGGTCATGATACTGGAATTTCAAACTTTAATACGATACCTTGAAAAATATCAATATCATTTTCAATACCATTTCAAAACGCCACATACTGTATACTTCCATATAAATATTTTGATATCTCAATTTTTGTCCATCCATTTTGTCAAGGCAATCATTATTTTCAAGCTTCAAAAAGCACAAGACTCATTGTAAAACTAATCCATTTGAATGGAGCGGTTTAATTTCAAGTCTTCTGAAGAGCCACGTCTGCTTTATACGATGAACAGATTTTAATTTAGGCTTTTGTTTACATATTTAAATATTGATCAACTAACCACTACATTAATCTCACTTAAAGGAACACGCAACTTTTTGGGACTTTAGCTTATTCACCGTATCCCCCAGAGTTAGATAAGTCCATACATACCATTTTTATTTCCGTGCCATAACTCTGTCTGACGCACCCACCGCTAGCCTAGCTTAGCACAAAGACTGGAGGTAAATGGCTCCAGCTAGCCTACTGCTCAATAAGGGACAAAACCTATTTACATGTTGTGATGTGTATAGTTACATTGTGTGCTAAGACCGACGGAAAATTAAAAGTTGCGATTTTCTAGACCGATATGGCTAGGGACTATACTCTCATTCCTGCGTAATAATCCAGGAACTTTGCTGCCGTACCATGGGTGCAGCGGCACAATGATATTACACAGCGCCTGGATTATTACGCAGGAATGAGAGTATAGTCCCTAGGCATATCGGTCTGGAAAATCGCAACTTTTCATTTTCCGTCGGTCTTAGCACACGATGTAACTATACACATCACAACATGTAAATAGGAAAATTTTGGCTTTATTTTGTCCCTTATTGAGCAGTAGGCTAGCTGGAGCCATTTACCTCCAGTCTTTGTGCTAAGCTAGGCTAGCGGTGGGTGCGTCAGACAGAGTTATGGCACGCACGGAGATAAAAATGGTATGTATAAACATATTATTTAACTCTTGGGGATACAGTGAATAAGCTAAAGTCCCAAAAAGTCGGCGTGTTTCTTTAAACATTTGCTCACTCTGTGTAGTTGTGTCTTTACAATAGGGTAACTTTGTTGCAATAGCTTACACGCAGCACAAAGAAGCTTGATTTCAAACTGAATTGAATTTACAAAAAAGACAAGTAAACAGTCAGTAATAAAATAAGAACAAATAAAACAAATGACCTCAATTCAGTTGAGGTATTCGGAATGACAACACTTAATTTTTATATGCAGTGTCTTAAGAGCCATATAATATGTTGTTTATTTAGATAAATCGAACAGAGCGGTTTGACCTGTAATATCTGTAGAATGTAGTGATGCAGTTAGACAGACTAGGTTATTTATATGTACAAATCATACAAATGCCCCATTTTGAAACATTTCTAACATACATTTACATTATAAAGAAATTTAAAAGACTTCCTGGTGCATTTCACTTACAGCCAGTAAGATTTCCAGTAGAATTTTCAACGGTCAGTCGGAGGTCTATTCTGATTGGTTGATAACTTTTGACAATGTTTAATCCAGAAGCAAAGAGAATTAAAGGGATAGTTCACCCAAAGGCCATCTGAGATGTAGGTGACTTTTTTCTTCAGTAGAACAGTAAAGAAGGTTTTTAGCTGAACCTTGCTGATTCATATAATGCAAGTCGATGGGTGCCATCCTTTTGAGAGTCAAAAAAACATATACAGACAAAGCAAAATGAATACCATCACACGTGGCTCCTGACACTACATTGGGGTCTTATGAAGCTAAACGATCCGTCTGTGCAAGTAACATTTTGACAAACAATACAACACGCGCTGCCTCCCTCTCTGCTGTAAGAGTCAGCTCCCGCGCATGTTTGCTCCCGCACATACGTCATAATGTGACAGGAAGCTCGAGCTCCAGACTATTGTGAACGCGCTCAGGACTGTTTGCTGAGGCTGTGAATTACAGGTAATGTGGTAAATAATGTTCAGTTTCTTACACAGACCAATCGCTTCGCTTTATAAAACCTCAGTGTATGGTCAGGAGCCACGGGTATTAATTTTGTTTTGTCTGTAAACGTTTTTTTGACTCTAAAAGTGACACCCATTGACTTGCATAATTTTTCTAGTTCAAGAGCACAAAGATTCCCGATTGCACGGGACGCACACAATATCTGAGTGAGAGGAGAGTTTATTTGAGAGCTCACGTCCAGTTTTCTGCGATTACACGAACACGCTCTCGACATATGTCATTAAATACGCCATAGAAACCTGCGGGTATGATTAAAATTATGCGCAATACCTGGAATCCTGCGCTGACATTCAGGCTCTGAACTGAGGCGGGTGTCAAACTCGCTGTCAGAGGGGAGAGAGCGAGAACGCGCAGCTGATATCGATGTACTGCAAACAACGAGTATTGGAACTGTGTCAGATATATCAGTATCGATATGTATCAAAATATAGATATTATTTTTGACAAGACTACCACGCAGTTTGTTTCTCCAAACTTTCAGTCTATAAATCACTCTGAGCTCCTTCACTGTGCGGTTATGATCAGCGATCTGCTGCTGCGCCACAGGCGCTTTTTTCACTTCAAATATCAAGCGTGAGTAGTTGAGTAGTTGTAATTTGTTACTCCCATCTCTGCTTTTCAGGATGTCCGTAGATCATGTGCAAAACTTTCCACTCCCATCTGCACTTTTATGGGATTGCGCTCTCATGCTAATTTGCCCTGTTTAGTAAATTAAAAAAGTTAAAAAGTAGTAGACTACAGAGCAGTATTTAGTCAATAATTTTTTTTTCAAAAGTTTGTGGTCAGTAAGATTTTCTAATGTTTTTAAACATTTAAACACTGTGAAATATTATTTAAAATATCTGTACTTTAGTTGAATAATTCTCCTGTAAAAAAATCCTGTAATGGCAAAGCTGAATGTTGAAAATTGAATTCTGCTTAATATTTTTGTGGAAACCATGATACATTTCATGATTCTTGGATGAATAGAAAGTCCAAAAAGAACAAATAGAAAATAGAAATGCTTTATTGTAACATTATAAATGTCTTATTCGTCAATTTAATGTGTCCTTGCTGAATAAACGTATTAATTTAATTAATTTTATTAGTATTTTACTTAAATTATTCATAAAAAAAAAAAAAACTACTGACCCCAAACGTTTAAACAGTGTATACTTATTTTTTAATTATTATTTTCTATGACTTTTCTAGGTCTGGAAAACTTAAAAGTCCTTTTGTATTTGTGTAAGAGCAGTGGATCAGGTCGGCTTTTTTTGTTGGCAGAAGAAAAAAAAACATAAAATAAAAAACTTGCCCCAGTCGCAGTGCCAGTGAAACGCAGTGTCTGTAAGAACAGTAAAATGATCACCAATATGACACTGGTAAGACACTTCCACAGACGACAGTTTGTGTCAGTCCTGCTGTATTGATCGCGAGTTTGAGACACTATACAGGCAGGAAGTTGTCACTCCCATGGGAAATTCAGCTCTGTGTCAGACGCCCTGGGACACTCTGATTTACAGTAGGTATTTGGTGCTCCACATCACGAGCAAGAGGAGAATGACCTGCTGACAAAATCAACATGAATTTCCACGCTGTTCAACACCAAAAAAATAAAAGAGTTGGTAGACCAAACTGCTAGTAATTCTTGTATTAAACACTCTTATTCTTAATATCTAAAAATAAGAGTGTATCACTATCGAAAACCTGTTCAAATGATGATCAACATTCAACCAGCAGGCTAATATCCAGCACTGAAAAGCATGGCTAAGGACGGAGATGATGACTAATTGATTGGTTTACTTGTGCACACCAGAGATCATTAAACCACTTTCCCATCAACCATGTGGACAGAACTTTGAAATCCAGAGGACTCAGGTCTGCACCAAAAGCATCCTATGAATGCATCTTAAAGTTTGAGGAAAAAGAGGAAACCCACCCTGTTGTTAATTTGTTTGTTCTATATGTATTTGTTGTGTGCAGTACATGAGCACATGGATTCTGCTGTGTTCTTGGCTGGACAAATTGAATCAATTCACATCAGGGCAGTGAACTCACAAACCCTATGAAGAACCCAATCATATTCCTCACAGCTCCCGGCAGATGAACTCTCCAGACACAACAAACATACCCCCTCATGTTATAATACTTCCCTAGAATCCCACTAATGATTAGTTTGATGATCTGTAATCTAAAATGACAGTATTTTTTTACTTTTATTTTTTAAATAACTTGAGTTGGATGTACCATGTAGACACAATATTAAAACTATGAGACATTGTAATGTGCACAACTGGCTGATAACCATGTTCTCCTGGCCAATGGACAGTCAGATCAATTTCAAAATCAATGGACCTTATTTTTCATGGATAATACACATTTAAATAACAATATGCAAAGTAAGTTAATTACATTTCAGCATATTTGTGTACATCTATTTTTTTCTACAATTAAACTGAATTTGTCTATATGTCACGGTTATGTTCTGTTTGCTCTTATTTTGACATTCTGTTCCATTATAATTTGCACCTGTGTCTCATTTAGTTCTCAGTGCATATACACTCACCTAAAGGATTATTAGGAACACCATACTAATACTGTGTTTGACCCCCTTTGCCTTCAGAACTGCCTTAATTCTACGTGGCATTGATTCAACAAGGTGCTGAAAGCATTCTTTAGAAATGTTGGCCCATATTGATAGGATAGCATCTTGCAGTTGATGGAGATTTGTGGGATGCACATCCAGGGCACGAAGCTTCCGTTCCACCACATCCCAAAGATGCTCTATTGGGTTGAGATCTGGTGACTGTGGGGGCCATTTTAGTACAGTGAACTCATTGTCATGTTCAAGAAACCAATTTGAAATGATTCGAGCTTTGTGACATGGTGCATTATCCTGCTGGAAGTAGCCATCAGAGGATGGGTACATGGTGGTCATAAAGGGATGGACATGGTCAGAAACAATGCTCAGGTAGGCCTTGGCATTTAAACGATGCCCAATTGGCACTAAGGGGCCTAAAGTGTGCCAAGAAAACATCCCCCACACCATTACACCACCACCACCAGCCTGCACAGTGGTAACAAGGCATGATGCATCCATGTTCTCATTCTGTTTACGCCAAATTCTGACTCTACCATCTGAATGTCTCAACAGAAATCGAGACTCATCAGACCAGGCAACATTTTTCCAGTCTTCAACTGTCCAATTTTGGTGAGCTCGTGCAAATTGTAGCCTCTTTTTCCTATTTGTAGTGGAGATGAGTGGTACCCGGTGGGGTCTTCTGCTGTTGTAGCCCATCCGCCTCAAGGTTGTGCGTGTTGTGGCTTCACAAATGCTTTGCTGCATACCTCGGTTGTAACGAGTGGTTATTTCAGTCAAAGTTGCTCTTCTATCAGCTTGAATCAGTCGGCCCATTCTCCTCTGACCTCTAGCATCAACAAGGCATTTTCGCCCACAGGACTGCCGCATACTGGATGTTTTTCCCTTTTCACACCATTCTTTGTAAACTCTAGAAATGGTTGTGCGTGAAAATCCCAGTAACTGAGCAGATTGTGAAATACTCAGACCGGCCCGTCTGGCACCAACAACCATGCCACGCTCAAAATTGCTTAAATCACCTTTCTTTCCCATTCTGACATTCAGTTTGGAGTTCAGGAGATTGTCTTGACCAGGACCACACCCCTAAATGCATTGAAGCAACTGCCATGTGATTGGTTGATTAGATAATTGCATTAATGAGAAATTGAACAGGTGTTCCTAATAATCCTTTAGGTGAGTGTATACTCCCTGTTCAGTTCAATCCTGTTAGTATGGTTGCGTTCTCCTGTGCATTGCTAATTGTGGATTGAAGTCTATTGATAGTTGTATTCCTTAGTCATTCATGTTTGGATTGCACCATCAACGTTACAGGATAACTGACCCTCAAAACGAGTAATACACAGAAAAGTGTTGGACTTACCAGCGGTGCGACTTCTCCTCCTGGACCAAAAGGAGCATTCCCTCAAGGACCACATGAGGGACTTTTTAGATTTGGTGTGCCTTACGAACTACCCTGACCACACACTCTGAGCTTAATGAGCTGTTCAAGGCACGCCTGCCCGGAGATGGTCCTCATTTGCCCATTATGTGGAGTCGGTGCTCCTGACTGTGGATACCACTTCACCATCTGCAAGGCAGAGGAGGAGCAGCCCACAGATGCCACAGAGACCGAGCCAGAGTCAGCCAACACATCTGTCCTTGAGCCAGAGCCGACTGCCATGTCTGTCCAGGAGCCAGAGCCTGCCACCAGGGCAATCCCGGAGGAGCGAACTATTGCCTGATAGATCTGTGGTCCATGCATCAGGTCCCACCCTAGTCTCCACTCTTGAACCTTTGGTCGGTTCCTTTGCTGTTTAGATGTTCCAGTCCTGTTTGAAGTCCTTTTTTCCTCCATTGTTCCTTCTATCCTCTGGCTCCGTCCAGTCCCCTGGATCCGCTGTCTCCACTGGTGTCAGCCTGTCGGCACCATCCCAGCTCTGCGTTTCCTTTGCTCCACCATAGGCATCAGCCCCCTGGCTCCTCCAGGCTCCTTTGTCCCTCCAGCTTCGCTTTGGTTGGTCCCTTGTAGTTCTGGTTTTGCCACAGACTTTCTGGCCTCCGGCTGAGCCCTACACCCCTTCGGCTTCACCGGGTTCTTCCCTCCGGCTCTGCCTTGGTCCCTTATAGTTCTGGTTTCGCCACAGACTTCCTGGGCTCCAGCTGAGCCCTACACCCCTTCGGCTTCACCGGGTTCTTCCTCTCCGGCTCTGCCTTGGTCCCTTGTAGTTCTGGTTTCGCCACAGACTTCCTGGCCTCCAGCTGAGCCCTACACCCCTTCGGCTTCACCGGGTTCTTCCCTCCGGCTCTGCCTTGGTCCCTTGTAGTTCTGGTTTTGCCACAGACTTCCTGGCCTCCAGCTGAGCCCTACACCCCTTCGGCTTCACCGGGTTCTTCCCTCCGGCTCTGCCTTGGTCCCTTATAGTTCTGGTTTTGCCACAGACTTCCTGGCCTCTGACTGTGCCTGAGCCCTACACCGCTTCGGCTTCACCGGGTTCTTCCCTCCGGCTCTGCCTTGGTCCCTTGTAGTTCTGGTTTCGCCACAGACTTCCTGGCCTCTGACTGCGCCTGAGCCTTACACCTCTTCGGCTTCACCGGGTTCTTCCCTCTGGCTCTGCCTTGGTCCCTTGTAGTTCTGGTTTTGCCACAGACTTCCTGGCCTCTGGCTGTGCCTGAGCCCTACACCCCTTCGGCTTTACCGGGTTCTTCCCTCCGGCTCTGCCTTGGTCCCTTGTAGTTCTGGTTTCGCCACAGACTTCCTGGCCTCTGACTGCGCCTGAGCCCTACACCCCTTTGGCTTCACCGGGTTCTTCCCTCCGGCTCTGCCTTGGTCCCTTGTATTTCTGGTTTCACCACAGACTTCCTGGCCTCTGGCTGTGCCTGAGCCCTACACCCCTTCGGCTTCACCGGGTTCTTCCCTCCGGCTCTGCCTTGGTCCCTTGTAGTTCTGGTTTCGCCACAGACTTCCTGGCCTCTGACTGCGCCTGAGCCCTACATCCCTTCGGCTTCATCCTTGGTTTCTGATTATGTCCTTGTTTTTTTTTTTTATTATTTACTTATGATTTGCACCTGTGTCTCATTTACACCATACTCAGGTCAATCCTCTGCCGGTTAATGTTGTTGTTAGTTTGCATTTGTATTGTCCTGTGCATTTCTAATTGTGGTTTAAAGTCTATTGATAGCTGTATCCCTGAGTCATTTGTTTGGATTGCACCACACACTTTGCACTATATAATTGCCATATATAATAGTATATATAATATATAGAGTTCACCAAACAATTTTAATTCTGTCATCAATTATACACCTTTATTTAGTTTAAAACCCATAAGATTTTCGTTCATCTTTGGACCACAAATGAAGATATTTTTAATAAAACCTGAGAGATTTCTGTCCTTCCACTGAAAGTAGGAAGGTAATCACACTTTCAGTTACATGGACTACTTGTACAATGCCTTTATGACCTTTTTGGAGCTTGAAAGTTTTGATTACCTAGACCATGGTTACTCAAATCCGGTCCCGGTCCACTGCCCTGCAGAGATTAGCTCAAACCCTGATCATACTCACCTACCTGTGATTTTCTAGTGATCCTGAAGACCTTGATTAGCTTGCTCAGGTGTATTTGATCAGGGTTGGAGCTAAACTCTACAGAGCATTGGCCCTCTAGGGCAAGATTTGAGGCACCCTGACCTAGACCTTCAGAAATCACCCAGGTTTCAACATGAAGGCGAGACAGAATTTTTGGGTGAACTAACCTTTAAGGGACAGAGTGTATGAAAAACTACAAAAAAAGCTATGTTTTGTTGTGGTGAAAGAAACCTTGACTAACATCAAGTGCAGTTCAGGGAGAAAATAAAATTCAACAGTGCAGAGTAGGGATCCTACTCTCTTGAAATTACTAACTGTAGAATTTCCTGAACGAGAATCCCACATATACATATATAATAATATAATAATCAGCAGACCACTGTGGAGCCCCTGCTTGACTTCAGCATGTCTGTGTGTATAAGGGCAGAGATAAGCAGAGATGATATTCACGCAGAAGGGAAGAGGTGCCAGCTCACAGGAATGTGTTCACTGGAGCAAGAGTTTCTGAGCGGCCACAGGCTGGCATATACGTCCCTCCCCCCATATAAAGCCCCATCATCACAACAGCTGGGCATCAGGCCAGGCATCTGGCACTTAAGCCCCCTCATACCTGCCTGCCTGCCTGTGTCCTGCTGCGGCCCAGAGCCCTCCACACACACACACACGCACGTGCACGCTCAATCTCTAAACCCATTCAACCCTCAACACATGACCTGCCATGATAGCTTAATGCTAACTGGCATTCTGTGGAAAAACAACATCAAAGCATTATGAAATCTGAGTAATAAGACTAATGTGAATTTGCAAGGATCACGCAAACAGATTAAAATAGCAACATATTACGTGAATTATACTAATAATGTAGAAGCATTAAAATGACAAGAACTACTCAAATAAATATCATTTTGTGATGTCACTGGTTTCAAGCAATCGTTTCAAACTCAGCTCCTGAAGGGCCACTGTCCCAACCAGCTTCAACACACCTGCCTGGAAGTGTCTAGCAATCTTGAGAACCTTGATGAGCTGGATCAGGTGTGTTTAATTAGGGTAGGAGAGGAACTCTGCGGCTGAATCCAAAATCGCCCCCTAAACCCTCATTCACTATTCCATACTTTAGTCCAATAATACAGTTCACTTGAAGGAGTGAATGAAAACAAGTGAGCGAATTCGGACAGCTGCTGTGTTGTACATTGGCTGTACACTCGTTATTGCGTTGCAATGTGAGATAGAATGAGTGCACTCAATAACGTCCACTATGGTTTCGGACACCACTACAAATGGCTGTCCCCTCAAATAGTGCCCTATTTAAGGGTATAGGGGGCGGTTTCGGATTCAGCCTGCGTGTAATTTTTTTTTTACAAAAATCATGTTAAAATGTGGCTATCAAATATGATATTTATTCATATTCATTTAAAAATCATCATCATTGTATTGCATTACATTATACGTTTTGATCCCCACACTAAAACCTACAGAGTTTGATCATAAAACTAAGCATTTAAATATAATATAAATAAATATATTATATTATACACTCACCTAAAGGATTATTAGGAACACCATACTAATACTGTGTTTGACCCCCTTTCGCCTTCAGAACTGCCTTAATTCTACGTGGCATTGATTCAACAAGGTGCTGAAAGCATTCTTTAGAAATGTTGGCCCATATTGATAGGATAGCATCTTGCAGTTGATGGAGATTTGTGGGATTCACATCCAGGGCACGAAGCTCCCGTTCCACCACATCCCAAAGATGCTCTATTGGGTTGAGATCTGGTGACTGTGGGGGCCATTTTAATACAGTGAACTCATTGTCATGTTCAAGAAACCAATTTGAAATGATTCGAGCTTTGTGACATGGTGCATTATCCTGCTGGAAGTAGCCATCAGAGGATGGGTACATGGTGGTCATAAAGGGATAGACATGGTCAGAAACAATGCTCAGGTAGGCCGTGGCATTTAAACGATGCCCAATTGGCACTAAGGGGCCTAAAGTGTGCCAAGAAAACATCCCCCACACCATTACACCACCACCACCAGCCTGCACAGTGGTAACAAGGCATGATGGATCCATGTTCTCATTCTGTTTACGACAAATTCTGACTCTACCATCTGAATGTCTCAACAGAAATCGAGACTCATCAGACCAGGCAACATTTTTCCAGTCTTCAACTGTCCAATTTTGGTGAGCTCGTGCAAATTGTAGCCTCTTTTTCCTATTTGTAGTGGAGATGAGTGGTACCCGGTGGGGTCTTCTGCTGTTGTAGCCCATCCGCCTCAAGGTTGTGCGTGTTGTGGCTTCACAAATGCTTTGCTGCATACCTCGGTTGTAACGAGTGGTTATTTCAGTCAAAGTTGCTCTTCTATCAGCTTGAATCAGTCGGCCCATTCTCCTCTGACCTCTAGCATCAACAAGGCATTTTCGCCCACAGGACTGCCGCATACTGGATGTTTTTCCCTTTTCACACCATTCTTTGTAAACTCTAGAAATGGTTGTGCGTGAAAATCCCAGTAACTGAGCAGATTGTGAAATACTCAGACCGGCCCGTCTGGCACCAACAACCATGCCACGCTCAAAATTGCTTAAATCACCTTTCTTTCCCATTCTGACATTCAGTTTGGAGTTCAGGAGATTGTCTTGACCAGGACCACACCCCTAAATGCATTGAAGCAACTGCCATGTGATTGGTTGATTAGATAATTGCATTAATGAGAAATTGAACAGGTGTTCCTAATAATCCTTTAGGTGAGTGTATAATACAGTTGCAAGAAAAAGAACCGCTTGCAGAATCTGTGAAAATGTGAATAATTTTAACTAAATAAAAAACAAAATGCATGTTATTTTTTATTTAGTACTGTCCTGAATAAAAAAAATAGCTGAATTTATTAAAATGACCCCATTCAAAAGTTTATGAACCATTGATTTTTAATACTGTGTTTCGTTCCCTGATGATCTACGGCTGTGTGTGTGTTTTGTGACGGTTGTTCGCATTGAATTTGAAGATCAAGGTAAATTGTACTTAATTCGGGAAACATATAAGTATCTTCTGTTGCTTCTAAAGGGCAGTATTTAAATTAAAAAAAGATATTTAAACAAAATAAGTTCATCCTCTTCATCCTGTTCAAAAGTTTTCACCCCCCGGCTCTTAATGCATTGTGTGTCCTTCTGGAGCATCAGTGAGTGTTTGAACCTTTTTTAATAGTTGTGTTTGAGTCCCTCAATCGTCCTCGGATCTGAAAATTATACAGTCATTGCTGGAGATTGTTGAAATATGCAAAAGATGCTGGAAAACTGAAGAATGTGCAGGACCTGGAGGATTTTTCTGAAGAACATTGGGCAGTTTAACTGCTCAGGACAAACAAGAGACTCATGAACAACCATCAGAAAACACACACACAGCCGTGGATCATCAGGGAACGACACACAGGATTGAGAATCAATGGTTCATAAACTTTTGAACGGGTAATTTTAATAAATTCAGCTTTTTTTTTGTCTTGTGGACTATACGTAAAAAAAAAAAGATGTAAAATATCTTATTTAGTACAGCACTAAATAAAAATGTACGCATTTTGTATGATCTCTTTTATTTTGTTAAAATTATTCACATTTTCACAGATTCTGCAAGCGGTTCACATACTTTTTCTTGCAACTGTATTATATTATATTATATATTACTTTTTGGCCATATAAATATCAGACCCTGTCAATTTCACTGAAAAGTCCTTAGTTATGCAGATATATATCTTTAGAGACCCAGTTATGACAATTTGATTGAACATTACATACACAAAAACTAAATTGTACTTAATTCGGGAAACATATAAGTATCTTCTGTTGCTTCTAAAGGGCAGTATTTAAATTAAAAAAAGATATTTAAACAAAATAAGTTCATCCTCTTCATCCTGTTCAAAAGTTTTCACCCCCCGGCTCTTAATGCATTGTGTGTCCTTCTGGAGCATCAGTGAGTGTTTGAACCTTTTTTAATAGTTGTGTTTGAGTCCCTCAATCGTCCTCGGATCTGAAAATCATACAGTCATTGCTGGAGATTGTTGAAATATGCAAAAGATGCTGGAAAACTGAAGAATGTGCAGGACCTGGAGGATTTTTCTGAAGAACATTGGACAGTTTAACTGCTCAGGACAAACAAGAGACTCATGAACAACCATCAGAAAACACACACACAGCCGTGGATCATTAGGGAACGACACACAGGATTGAGAATCAATGGTTCATAAACTTTTGAACGGGTAATTTTAATAAATTCAGCTTTTTTTTTGTCTTGTGGACTATACGTAAAAAAAAAAAGATGTAAAATATCTTATTTAGTACAGCACTAAATAAAAATGTACGCATTTTGTATGATCTCTTTTATTTTGTTAAAATTATTCACATTTTCACAGATTCTGCAAGCGGTTCACATACTTTTTCTTGCAACTGTATTATATTATATTATATATTACTTTTTGGCCATATAAATATCAGACCCTGTCAATTTCACTGAAAAGTCCTTAGTTATGCGGATATATATCTTTAGAGACCCAGTTATGACAATTTGATTGAACATTACATACACAAAAACTACTTTAAAAAAAAGAAACACATGCACAGATGAATTGTTCACTATAAGATCTACAACATGAATTTAGCAAACAGATAGGGTGTATTTTCATTTCATGCAGACTTTAAGTACTTTTTAAATTTAAATAGCCATTTAATATGACTAAATAAAACCTATCAAGGTGATGCGAGACCATGTTTTTAAATAATAATTGCTATTCTGGGATATTCCCAGTGCGTGTGGGGTGCTGACCTGTGACGTGAAGTCTGTCTCCGCTGACATCAATTTTGAGGAAGATTCTTCCTCTACGCTCGGTGTGGTCGGTCCCGCACAGACTTGGCACGTTCATCACACACTGCTTATGAACGTTCATGTCACAGGCTGAGAAGAAGTGAGAGAAACATTTGTAAACGCTTCAGGATTAAACATGAAATAACATTCACAACCCCTTTTACTGCCAGTCTGACATCTATTCAACAGAACAAGACAGTCAGTGTGGGTTTAAAAAAATGGCATTCCAAGGGGTAAAAATGGCATTCAGAGGGGTAAAAATCACGTACCGAGGAGTACAAATCGCATTTCGAGGGGTAATAATCACATTCCGAGGGGTAAAAAAATCGCATTCCGAGGGGTAAAAATCGCATTCTGAGGGGTAAAAATCGCATTCCGAGGGGAAAAATCACGTACTGAGGGGTAAAAATCGCATTCAGAGGGGTAAAAAAAATCGCATTCCGAGGGGTAAAATCACATTCCGAGGGGTAAAAAATCGCATTCCGAGGGGTAATAATCACGTTCCGAGGGGTAAAAAATCGCATTCCGAGGGGTAAAAATCGTGTTCCGAGGGGTAAAATTCACATTTCGAGGGGTAAAAATTGTGTTCCGAGGGGTAAAAATCGCATTCCGAGGGGTACAAATCGCATTCTGAGGGGTAAAAATCGTGTTCCAAGGGGTAAAAAACAAGTTTCTGAAGGGTAAAGAAATTGCATTCCGAGGGGTAAAAATCGCATTCCGAGGGGTAAAAATCGTGTTACGAGGGGTAAAAATCATGTTCCGGAAGGGGTAAAAAATCGTGTTCCAGGGGTAAAAATTGAGGGTGGGGGGTTGCTTCAAACAGTGGACCAAAAAAAAAAAAACCTGCTGCAACAGTGTAAAAGTAGCCCAATTCTGCAGGACAGGCCACACTGCTGTACATAGACCACAAACTAGAGCCATTGAAGGTTGGTTGTCACTAAAATATGCTTTTTCAAGGAAATATTTGTAAGAATGTGTGCATATGTGCAGTCCCAGCATCCTTGCTTCATTCACAGACACTTTCCATTTTTAGGATCAAATCTATAGAACTCCAACCTGATTCAGTGCTGTTACTGTCATGTTGTTACATTTTTAAATTTTTTTAAGATTATGAAGACAAACTCCACTGATGAAACGCCAGCATAAGACATGGAATGCGTATATTGAAGGTGAACCATGTCAAGTTCATGTGACAGCAAACAGTGTTTTCACAGGGGGCTTCGGTTGGAAAAGTGTATCAGAATGGTTTTTGGCAGAGAAAGTGTGTGTGACCCATGCTGAGGCTGTTGTGGATATGTGTAAACAGAAATTCGCTGTGGTGTGTCGTCTCAGAGAGGTGTGGATGGGCAGATTGCATAAACGTAATTACAAACATGCTGATATTCCCACATAAATCTCACTTAAATATGTTCTTACAGAAATTTGTGATAGCATTCCAATTAGAGCCAGAGTGCTTGAGAGAAACATGAATGTTCTGGTTGAAATTAAGGAGGCATCTCTAGATCTAATCACATCTGAACTCATTATGGACAAGAAAACCAGAAACAAATGAATTTTGTAGGCCTGGGGCAGGAGCTGCCCTATCACACTGATCTGAGGCCAGTTCTTTTTTTCTTTTTTTACAGGTTTCATCTAGATTTGGTTAAGAGAAGATGGGGTTGCGTGAGTGCAAAAGGGCCACCCTGGGCATGATGGGAGGTTGATACTCACTGTCACATTTCATCCCCTGGTGGATGAGTCCGTACAGCAGCGATCCGCAGTGGTCACAGAAGGTGGGACTGCCGTAGGTGTGGATCTTAAACTTGTGCTTGCTCCTGGGATCCTGCATGTACATGGAAAAGAGAGAAATCATTTACAACTGGACTAACAAAATCATTCATGAAGCGTCTGATACAAACGGTGCGCTATTGTAGAGTGCTGCAGGGATGACTTACTGTTGTAGGCCAAACCCCGAAACTTTCAAATGCCTTAAATAAGGTCTGTGGTGAACACAAGCTCAAGATATTCTCACATTTTATTCTGTGGCATAAAATGCATCAGTAATATCATCTTGTGATTTTTTTTAAGCTTGTCTTGAAAAAGGTTGTGACTAACAAGTGGCTAAATACACAGCAAAATCCCCAGTGTTAAATGAACCCCCCTCAGTGTACATATATGGGTCCACACTACAGTGTTACAAGAAACAAGAATTAGTCAGTGTTACAAGAAGTGAATATATAAGAGACGATTGCGCATTATTGATGAACACCTGCTGTTAACAAGCAAAATCACTGAAGGAAAGAGAAACAAGAACAGAAAAAAAGACGAGCAGAAACACAAGAACTACAACTGACTTCCAGCCATTACACATTATCACACTTATCACTAACCAGTTTGACTTTATTTCTGTCATACATCTACAAAGGTTTAGATGTTAATGTTTTATTGAAAATAATAGTTTAGGTTGAAGTCACCATTATGGTGATCAGTGTTTGCTTTTAGTTCTTGACCCTTGACTTTTTAAAATGAGTTTTGGCTACTGCAACTTTGTGCTTGGAAAGCACATTTCTTGCGGCAAGCAAAACTAAAGGGAAAATTTGGCCAGGTGATGTGGTGACGTTATAGTGATCATGTACTGTAGTTAAAACTAGTCAACTCAATAGTCGACTTTTACAGCCTGATTGTGTTTATAATTGAGCTCTTGCAAACTATTCTAACTCAAACTTCCAGAGAGCTGTTGGAAGCTTAATGATGCTGATGTTGAAGTCATGCGACCGTATGTAGTTCATTTATAGCCTATGTTTAGCTTTTTATTTCTTAGGATTGTATTTAGGCTTTAGAATTCATTCAAATTTAGTTATTTTGCAAAAAAAAATAAAAAATTATATATATATATATATATATATATATTATAATGAACACAATGTGTAAGAAACGTGTTTTGGTCGCAGAGCTTATTTTCTGAAATAATCTGAATGCCAATGGAAAAAATCCATTTGGGATTTTGTCGAGGGAACTAGAGTGACGCTGATTTATGGGTTTCCCTACAAAAACATGTATGTCATCACTCTCCAGCACTCTACGGCAAAAATAGAGTGAAACTGCCAAAACCAATCTGACTGACTGGCTTTACGCAACTTCCACGAGTCGAGGTAGCTTATCAGTCCACCAAGAAAATAAGTTGTGCTGACAAGTTTTCATGCTTTTACAAAACAGCATTTCTTAGAAGAAACAAATCACTGCTTCTGCTCTGACAGACAGGTTGAAGATCCAAATGCAGCTTTATTAGGGGAAATCCATAATCGTAATCCAAATGACAGGCAAAAGATCAGAACCACAGTGCAAATAATCCAAATATCAACAAAGTCCAAAACACGGGTAGACAGAGAAATCCAGGAAACCAGAAAAGTAGAACCATAACACAGGAAAACAAAAGAGAGCGCACTCAGAAATGCAGTGTAACACTAACAAGACTTTGCAAAAAGTGAGTGAAAATACAGGGCTTATATGGACAGAGCTTACAGGATAATGACACACATCTGGAAGTAATCAAGCATAATGAGTCCAGGCAATGGGTTATGGGAAATGAAGTTCATGATCAGATAGCAAAGGAGACAGAAGGAGTGCCCTCTGGTGGAGATCACTGGTGGTTGTGACAATGACATCTGAAAGATATTCAGAGTTTTAAATGAACAAAGCAAACTGTGGTGGCACACTTTACATACGTTTACTAGATTTTGTGGTGAAAGTCAAAAGTCTGACTACATGAAAACCTTTTTTGATTGTGTAGATAATAAAAATAGATTTTTCTATTTCCTGCAGAAAGTGTGAGCACTGCTTGCTGGTCCAAAACTTGCTACCACACAGTTATGGGTGGCTACTTTCACAAATTTTATCACCTGTTAGGTTAAAATTGTTAGTAATGGTGATGCTTGACTGCACTAATAATCAAAATGTTCCATATGCATCATTAAAAATTGTGAGAAGAATTCCAAGGTGACCGTCAACTGCTACCCCCCCCAAAAAAAAAAAAAAAAAAACGAAAACAGTTACCTAAGAGAGGCTGACGGCAACAGCAGGTCAAACCCTTTGCTGCGGTTTCTGTCCAGAGGCAGGAAGTTAATCATAAGTCTGCGGGGTTATTTCACTGGGCCATGCAAATAGGGCAACCAATTAATCTGTCTCTGAGTGGTCTGAAATTAATGAGAATTTGACTGTAGTTGAGGGGTCTCGAGTTTTCCCATAACTGAACCATTAATCTGACATTAATAAAGAGCTGCCAGTCTCTGGTTTAACTGCATGGAAATGCTGAGTCAAATATGACTGTTAGGAAGACTTTCTATATCTATATAATTTCTACAACAGGAACTAGATCATTCCAGTAATGTAAAAACTAGCAGCAAATAAATGTAAAAATGAAAAACGTCGTGGTTCAGGCTTTCCTTTGACCCTTGAAAGCGCATGCTTCACAAATCAGCCACGGTAGGTACACTCAAGGGGGAAAAAACAGACAGAATGCTATTTGTTGCACACAAAAAATGAAAAAAAAGAAGCTTTCTTTAAAAAAAGAAGGCTCCGGTCTGTTTTTCTTGTGTTTATGATTTCAGGATTTACCGTGCTTGCAATTATGCAATTAAGCAACTGACTTTAAACCTAACCCTAACTCTATAGTAAGTCCACGCTGTTAACTTATTTGTGTAATAAATAAGTCAGTTAGGAACCTGGGTGTGCTCTTTGATACCAATCTTTCATTTGAAAGCCACGTTTCTAGCATCTGTAAAACTGCATTCTACCATCTTAAAAATATATCTAAATTACAACATATGCTCTCAATGCAAAATGCTGAACGTCTCGTTCTCTGAAGGAAGGGAATGGAGACGTTACGTCAGTTACTGACGAAATGGGGGTTTCGCTTAGAAGCCCCATTTCGTCAGTAACTGACGTAACTCGTAGTGTACTGACTGAAAGGGAACAGTTAGTTCATGCGTTCATGACCTCAAGGCTAGATCATTGTAATGCTCTACTGGGTGGTTGCCCTCTTTGCTTAATAAATAAACTCCAGCTGGTCCAAAACGCAGCAGCTCGAGTTCTTACTAGAACCAGGAAGTATGACCATATTAGCCCGGTTCTGTCAACACTGCACTGGCTCCCTATTAAACATTGCATAAACTTTAAAATCTTGCTAATTACTTAGCAATAAATGGTTTAGCTCCCCAGTACTTGAGCGAGCTCTTAACGCATTATACTCCATCACGTCTATTGCGGTCTCAAAACTCTGGCCAGTTGATAATGCCTAGAATATCAAAATCAACTGCAGGCGGTCGATCCTTTTCCTATTTAGCACCTAAACTCTGGAACAGCTTTCCTAGCATTGTTCGGGAAGCAGACACACTCTGTCAGTTTAAATCTAGACTAAAAACACATCTCTTTACTATGGCATACACGTAAAACATTATCAATTTCTATTATTCAAATCAGTTAAATGATTGTTAGGCTGCATTAACTAGGTCAGCCGGAACCGGGAACACTTCCCATAACACCTGATGTACTCGTTACATCATAAGAAGAATGGCATCTATGCTAATGTTAGTCTCTCTGTTTATCCCCAGGTTTACTGTAGTCTGCTGGATCCAGATCAGATGGTGGACCTGCGCCTAGACACGACCACAGCGCAGCCCTGAAGTGTCAGCAGAGACCGGGTCAACTAGACTCTCCCCTGTGAAGGCCTTCTTCACTTCACTTTCCATCTGTACAGATGAAAGTAATCGAAATGATCGGAAACGACAAAAAAAATGCTGTATTATGCATGCCAGACAAGTCATTTGGCAGTCATTTTGTAAAGAAAAACTACACGCCTGTGCACATACGTACTCAAACACGCTTGCGATAGACTAAACACGTAATGCTTACGTGCATGCCGTCACCGTTCTCACAGTTCAACTTTTTTCCTTTAGTTTACACGAAGCAGGTATCGTTTCAAAACTATATCAAAACCTGGTTCAAGGTTTGCGTCTTTCCTATTATCACTGTAAAGCTGCTTTGAAACAATCTGTATTGTAAAAAGCGCTATATAAATGAAGGTGACTTGACTGGACTAATACTTATTTGTGTAATTACACTGTAACAACATCACCTTAATATAAAGTGTTACCAAGATCACTGCTGGGTTTGCTTCTATCAAACAGTTTGTTGACTCTGTTATTATTTATAGTATACGCTGTGTGGTCATTTTGCATGTGAGTCAGACAGTCTCTTTTTCTCTAAGTCCTGGCCAGGATGACCTGCAAAGTGTAAAAGACTTTGTGTCAACAGCCAAATGCCTGTCTATGCAAGTAGATAACATATAACTAGGGGTGATTTCAAACCAAGGTTGTTTGAGCACTCCAAGCTAACTTATAGGAACACCCCAAATTATCCCTGTAAAATCAAATTAGTTAGACTTACTTAAAAGCATATAAACCAATTGCCTTAAAAAAACCCAGCCTGGTCTCATTGGAAAAACATACCTGTGGCAACGTTTTTGCAAACCCCAAAAAACGTTGCGTTGTGCACGTTTTGCGATAATTTCAAAGTGAAATGTTCACTGAGTGGCGCTAAAAGTGTGTTTAGTTTTTTTCCAGAACAAGATGAGCGTGAATCTGGCAACATTTTATTACGTTGGTTTTTATACATATCACTGCAGTTCTGGATTGAAATGTCCAGTGAGTGGCACTAAAAGCTTAATGCTCCATCACATTAAATAACATACACCTTCACTAAACCCTAAACCTACCCGATAGTGTTAACAAAAGCAAATGTGCCAAAAATACAATTGTAACCATGTCATTTTAGCTTGTGTTTTGAACTCTTGTCTTTGAGCTCTTTTATCGTGGCTCATCTTTCACGGGATTCGTACCAGAGCTTTCAGCATTGCAAGTACCGAGCAAGCTTGGTATGTCAGAAAAGCCCAACATATGGAGCTGGTTAAGTGATGCAAACTCCAAAATGTATTCGTTTACAAATCATGCATTATGGTAAACATTTTTTTGAGGTCATAACATAGTATTGTGCAAGGAGCCGTGTGAAAACATGTCAATGATCCATAATCTACCCCTGTAATCATAAGTGTGTATGAAAACCAAAAAAAGCCTGCTGTTTTACTGCCTCTAGTGTTCATTTCTGTTGGAAACTGCAGTGATATATACGTATTGGTACGTATATTTTTCGGTTTGCAAAAAACGTTGCCACAGGTACGTTTTTCCAATGAGACCAGGTTGCAAAAAAAAAAAACAAGCAAAGTGAAATAGGAATAGAATGTTGTACTGACAAATTGCTTAGTTAGTCTAGTTCACTTACACAAGAGTTCTAGTAACTAAAAAAGCACTGAGAGTACTTGATAATTTACTTTAAATAAAATTTTATTGTTACCATTGTTGTGTTTTGCATGCTGAATGTTTAAGTCTGTGTGTGACTCAAGCATGATCAATTGCAAGATATTGTCACAAATATAGAGGGATTATATAAACCCAATTAAAAGTTTCACAAGGTGTTTATGACCTAGTGTTAACAACAAAATTTTAAAAGATCATTATTTGACATGAAATATAGTTATGTATCATTCAAATATATATATATTTTATTACTTCTCTGCCTTTGAAACCAAAAGGACTGTGATTTCTTGTTGCATCGCAGCATCAATAGGAAGAGAATTACAATAATATAAATGTCCCAAGTGCCCAACCAAAGGTAATACTGATCACCATAATGGTGAGTTTAAACAAAAACATTTTAGGAAAATCAACATCAATTTATGAAGTCAGCTTATGTGATGTTCTCTCAAATTTTCAAGTTGTATTGACAAGATGAATTTGGGAAATCAGTAAATGCAAATGAAGGAAATGAGTGAAAAGTCTAATAAGAATTGCCCTGCCTCAAAAACTTTTTTCTTTCTTTTTTTATTTGCTTCACAAAATGGCACTCAAACCAATCAACTAATCTTAACTTGGATTTTCTGAGTAAAAAAAAGTCATAGTATGTGAATAGTACACATTACTAGATTTTTTACAAGACTTTAAGTAAAGTTAACTAAAAAGTGTTAGAATCACTGTTGGATTTTACAGTGTAAAATGACCCACAAATGAAGTGGTGGTCTTGGGTCCTTTTGTGGTTCAATTAATTCTCATTTTAAATCTACTTGCATTGCAACTGGTTCAATTTAACTGAAATGGCTTTGTACATTTAAAGTGTATGTCAAACACACTACAATTAATGCTGAAAGGCAGTGTAATAATTAACAGTCCGGTATTGCTGTTTCTAAAGAGCAGAAAATGAGTAGCTCTGTTCAAATCCACCTTGTGTAGTGTGCTTTTTCCTCCAGACAGCTTTTGTCACTCTGTCTAAGCACTAATTGAAAAGGCCAGAGTGCAAGCAAAGCAAAGCAGATGCAGTCTGTGCGCCGGCCTCCTGGCCAATGGAGGAGCGTGTAATGAAAACAAACAGTGGACAGACCCCAAGAACCCTGTGATTGGCACCGAATGAGTCACTGAAGTACTCTAATTAGTACCTTGGCATCTTAAATAGCAATTGGGCTATTTTATTCTCTGTTGCTGGCTAGTCTCAAGCTGCTGCGACAGAATTATGGCACAGTATTAACTCTCGATGGCTGCATCCCAATTTCCATACTTCTACTATGCACTAAACATATTTACTTTGCTGGTGATGGGAAAGGACATAGATTTGAGCAGATGGTAAGTCAGCACAATGGTATTAGGACACCGCAGACCTCTTGGTCATGTTTGTCTTTGCCAGTGTTAGCATCTACCTAAATGCATTACTCGATATTATTCAATATAATTTCACTTCAAGGCTTGAATATTTCAACAATTTAACTTGCAACAGCATTCAGAACCTCAGTTGAAAAGGAAAGTTATTCTTCCTTCGGGTCATTTTGACCCAAAACTCATTTAAAAAAAATAAAATAAATTGAGTGTTTATTGGAGTAATCCAAGACCCTAGGACTTTTGTCACACTTGAACCACGAATACACACACAAAAATTGACTGGATTCGAGAAGTTTTGTGGTTGAAATTTTAAAAAGTAACAAATCCTTCCCTCACGGGTCAATTTGACCCCTTTAGGAATGGATGGAATAAGAGGAATGCTTCAGTACACATAGAAAAACGTAAAAATGCTCGGAAATTAGAAAAAAAATGCTAAAACTTGACCAAAAAACGATTTTATAATGTCTACATGTGTATCTGGATGCATACTGAAGAGAAACTGACTTTAGGACCCAGCGGAACAGCTCATCTGCTCCATATAGAGATATGAGGCCATCTAGAGTCATGAAATATCATATTGTACTGTATATATAAAGTAAAGTCAGTCAAAGTCACCTTTATTTATATAGCGCTTTTTACAATGCAGATTGTTTCAAAGCAGCTTCACAGTGTTAAACAGGAAAATAATGAACCGAATTTGATTCGGCTGTACAGCCGCTCTGGAGAAAACAGTGGTGTCATCAGCTCATTTCAACCAAAACTCCTTCAGGGCCAGAATGGAGAAAAAAACCTTGGGAGAAACCAGGCTCAGTCGGGGTGCCAGTTCTCCTCTGGCCGACGAACAAATAGTGTATGATTATGATTCTGGCAACATTACAGGTCAGAAGTCATATTAGATCGAAAGATATTCGTAAGATTATTCAAAAGATTGGAGTCATCACGCTGGAGACGGGTTTAATGAGGATGTCGATAAACAGAGAGACTAACATTAGCGTAGATGCCATTCTTCTTATGATGTAACGAGTACATCAGGTGTTATGGGAAGTGTTCCCGGTTTCGGCTGACTGCAGTAAACCTCGGGATAAACAGAGAGACTAACATTAGCGTAGATGCCATTCTTCTTATGATGTAATGAGTACATCGGGTGTTATGGGAAGTGTTCCCGGTTCCGGCTGACCTAGTTAATGCAGCCTAACAATCATTAACTGATTTGAATAATATAAATTAAAAATGTTTTATGTGTATGCCATAGTAAAGAGATGTGTTTTTAGTCTAGATTTAAACTGACAGAGTGTGTCTGCTTCCCGAACAATGCTAGGAAGGCTGTTCCAGAGTTTAGGTGCTAAATAGGAAAAGGATCGACCGCCTGCAGTTGATTTTGATATTCTAGGTATTATCAACTGGCCAGAGTTTTGAGGCCGCAATAGACGTGATGGAGTATAATGCGTTAAGAGCTCGCTCAAGTACTGGGGAGCTAAACCATTTAGTGATTTGTAAGTAATTAGCAAGATTTTAAAATGTATGCGATGTTTAATAGGGAGCCAGTGCAGTGTTGACAGAACCGGGCTAATATGGTCATACTTCCTGGTTCTAGTAAGAACTCGAGCTGCTGCGTTTTGGACCAGCTGCAGTTTATTTATTAAGCGAGCAGGGCAACCACCCAGTATATATATTATTTAATTTTTTCACAAGAGGTCGGCAAAGACACCCAATGTGAGATATTTTGAGCTGAATTAAAAGGGTTATGCATGAAATTGTGAGTTATTTAGAATTTAAGTTGAAAGAATATGAAGAATGTGCTTAAATTATGATTTATTTATTATTTACTGATAAAATCTAGTAAAAGTAGGTAAAAAAAAAAAAAAATCTCCAAAAAAAAGCATTAAAAAGCAGAAAAAATATTATCAAAATGAAGTGAAATAAGCTTTCTGGACAAAAAAAAAAATATATATATATATATATATATATATTCTTTTAGAATAAAGTGCATGAATCATTCCAAATAAGAACAGGAATGTGTATTAATGTTTGCACGTTGACTTGACGTTGACAATTGCTGTGGCAGCTTCCGCCTCACATTCTTTGCATCTTTGTATAACTTAAAGGGTTGAAAAAGAGCTGCCAAAGCTGTAGCGCAATGGGTTGTTGGCAATATTAGCCCACATATCATGGATTTACACTGAAAATCCACTAGAAAAAGTTAACGAAGCATCTTAGAAGGCAGCAGTGGTGCCTTAAAATGTAGGTAGGTAACTAATGTCCCGATATTGAAGACTCAAAATTTATTTTTTATTGGTTTAAGTCTTCTACATTATCATGCAAATGCATCTACAGTCCTTTTCACAGGTACAATCATAATGTCACATCAAATAATCCAGTTAAAAACAAATTACCATTTGCTTTTTGTTTTTAAAGGGGGGTAAGGTTTTTACTATGTCCTGCCTCAACTTGACATCAATCTGAAATACATCAACAAAATGAAAACTGCGCTCTTCAGTTGAATTCCCAGAAAGTGAAATAAAAAATTAATACATCTTTTTTAAACAGAGCCTTTAAACAGCATTCAAAATAAAGCAGTTGCCAATTGCTTTTCCTAATGCATCCAGCCAATCGAGGTAAACCTGTCATTGGACAGTGCATCACGAGGAAGCAGCCAGTGCACTTCCGAACTCTTCGAGGGCATTAGAGGCCTGCGCCTCTCTTTCATCTCTGCGGTCTGTTCCTCTCATGTGTATCCTCATTTTTCCTACATTCACTCAGCCTGTGTGTTCTGTCTCTGTTCATGCCATTTGCGATATAATCAGCTTTACTGCTGTTGAGTGAATCGGTCACGGATGAAAATAAAAGCTCATCTTCTGCCTCTGTCTTTTTCCTTCAGGGATGAACCGAGGATTGAAGGACGGGTCAGTGTGTTTGTGTTTGTGTTGGTGTGTGTGTGTGTGTGTGTGTTCTCGCTGCAGGTGCCTGTGTGTGCACGTAGCCAACGGTGCATATGACCTTTTATTCCTGGGCAGCGCTGCTCTACACTTCCACGCTTGCCATTTTTTCCATGGCTGGTGTCCACAGCTCAGTTGGAGAGCCAAAGACACAGAACAGGACACAAGACTACCTCATCAAACACCTCTGAAACACATGACCTGAGCGATGAGGAAAGTCAAAGGTGTAACAGGAACTCCAGCAGAAGAATTTGCAGAGAATATTCAAGCTTCCTTATGAGCCGAGGCCCATCATTAGCATCAGATTGAGTGATACTGCAAACCTGTGATTATGATTCCGGTGTACATTAAGGGTGGGCGATATATATATTGTCTATTTTTTGCCAATATTGTCTGTTTTTGCTCTATTTCTGCAAAAGAAAATTCTAAACAAAGCCGAAACAAAACTGTTGTGCATCTCCGAGCAACACACAGTGGTGTTTCATAACTGAATGAATCAGTGTTTTTGAACAAATCGATAATTCAATGATCCATTCATTCTCCTGAATGAATCAGCCATTTAAACAAATCTGTTGAATTAATAACTCAATGACTTACTCATTTAGACAGTGACTTGTCACCACCTACTGGTGGTTTTTGTTCCAATATTATTCAAAATATTTTAGCATTAATATCATAGCATTTATGCATTTATGCAATTGCAAATGCTGCGTTAGATGCTGCTACTGTGGCACTTCTGCAGGGCATAACATTTTTGGACAAACATAACATTAAAGACATAACATTTCGCAATAAGGCGCAAAAATAAGAACTTTAATCTGTACTGGCACAGACAGCGCACGGGCCGCGTTGAGTTCTCTTTCGCGCTTGAATGGACAAAAACACTTGTCTGGCTATCACCAGACCAAGCTCAATTTAAGATTGAACATTGGTCTGGGGAGTCTTCTATGTATTTTCTACTGCACAAGAGGCATAATTCAAATGACTCTGTATGCAATTGGATAGTCCTTCAACCAATTAGACCACAAGAGGTGTGATCAACGGGCAACAACCCGTGTTTAACCCGCCAATAGCGTGCCAGGTGGATAAGCCAGTCTGTGATTGGTTCCCGCAAAAGTGTAACAGAAGCAGTAGAAATGAATGTACAGGTTTCCAGACTGAGTTGCAGGGCGAAATCAAATCGCCGGCAGATCAGGCTGGGTTTACCCAGTCTACAAAAACACACAAAAGTATGCTGAAATGTCCGCTTTGATGAGTATCCTCGTAAGCACAGTCTTAAATTAGTTAAAACGAGAGTTGTGAGGACATCGATACGTGTCAGATCCGGATCCGTGTCATGTGCTTCAGATCTTAAAGTGACGGCAGCCTAATAAACCTGCTGCTGTCTGTCATTAATGCAAATCAAAGAACAAAAGACAAAGAGAAACTCACTCACTGCTCCTGACTGAACTTTTGTAGCTTTAATAATCTAATTTATAATTTATGCAGTAAAGACTGTAAAGTGTTTGATAACTTTATTCAATTTCTGTATATATTTCCTACCTGTTAGATCAAATATTTAAAATAAGCTGTCTTTATATTGTTTCTACATTCATTTGGAGATTAAATGTGAAATTATTACAATATCAAAATATATTAGGTGCGATTAATCGTGATTAATTACAGAAAAAAATTACTCGATTAAAATAAAAAAAAAATTAAAATTACTTTTTAATGGATTAACAGCACTAATATATATATAAACGACACCTCCGTCAAAAATGAGATGTTATAAATATATTTTGGGCGAATGCTCTCCGCACATAGTATACGTTTATCAAATACTTTAATTTCAAATTCGCTAAATCCCAGTGTCAGCCCATTCAGAAATACCAGTTTGTTGGCAGAAACCTCTAAACTCCACTTCCCTTTGTCAGCAAACCATGGAATCGAATCATATGATTTCAAGATGATTTCGCTGCGCGAAAGAGCCGTCTTTCATTTGCCAAGCTTCCATCGTTACAGTTGCAATGATTTGCGAGTAGCGAGTAAACACAACAGGGTTCCTTGTGCTTCTGTAAAACTTTGACAGAAACGGATGTGGCAGTCACTTTGCATCACAGCTCCCCCTATCAGTTTCTTCATTGTTACATTTTGAATTCTGCTTTCATCATTTGCAATGTTTCCAGTTGCATCTTTAGTGATTTTGCAACTGTTTACTATGTCTTTTTGTCCAAACAAGTGGACTTAGAGGTTTTTGCAAAAAACAGCACAAATGGACTTAGCTGGTTTTGCAGCAAAAGACAGTTAAATTTGTTAAATACCCATGAATTGACTAAAGTGACATTTTCATTTTGTAAAAACGCTTGGCTGAACATTCATGTATTTAAAGGTTGACTCTAAGAATCTGACAAAAGATGACACTACTAAGGTTAGAGTAAGGTTAATAAGGTTAGAATAAAATGCTAAAATAAAGGTATTAATCACTATAGGGGTGTGACGAGACACTTAGCTCACGAGACGAGACACGAGATTGGGTTCACGAGAACGAGACGAGACACGATTTTTACAAAGTATTTTTAAGAAATCCTGAATGATGAAATACATGACTAGAAAAATAGTCTGCAGGTGCATTTTGAAATGTTTTAACTACTGTCATTTCAGTTCTACTTTCTGAATATGAATTATCATATGCAGTAAAAGACAACAATACTCAGGCACTGTAAAAGGTTTTGAACAAACTCAACTGACTGGCTTCTCTCCTGTATGATTGTCTCTTCAGAACTTAGAGCTGCACATGATTTATGAGCTTCTACAACTTTGGACCTCCTAACTGAACTCCTTTCCACAAATTGATCATAGATATTAAGTGCAAACAATAAGTGCAACTGTAATCAAAGTACTATGTCAATATTCAAAGTGCCAATCGCGCCAATTTTCTTCAAGCATGATACAGAGCTAAGAGATGGTTACAACTACACAGCCCAGCCCAAGATAGATATTTGCATGCCTCAGGGAGTCGCTTTCAAACAGTGGTAACTTATTGAAATCACATTTGAATGCACGCTCAGGTTTACTTTCACTTGCAATTTCGCAATTGTGCGTACTCTGTGAAAAGGGAGCGGTGGTGCTGAACGTGCATTTTACAAGATAAGACATTTGTCTTTCACACACAAGACAACGTCCCCAATCAAGCAAATCCAGATCAGTTATCTCATGAGCTTCGGCTGCTATGAGGAGACACAGAGGAGAACATACGGTGTGCTTAAATCAGACTGAAGAAACAGACTGTTGGCAGATATATTTTCAATAATGTTGGCACTTTCATCAGGGGGAGATTCTGTCTCTGAAGTTGGGGTTATTTCTGTTCGGATTGCCAACACTCTCTTACACTAAAGGCAAAAATGACTTGGATTAGATTGAACAATTTTGACTTCAACTTCCAAAAAATATCCAAATTAACCATCAATAAAGAGCATCTTAACCAGGGTATCCATGATGTGTGACCAGTCATAGCTAGCATAAAAGTGTCCATAATATACCTCATACAAGTGAGTGTCATTTAAAGGAACACGCCATTATTTTTGAAAATAGGCTAATTTTCCAACTTCCCTAGAGTTAAACAGTTGAGTTTTACCGTTTTCGTATCCATTCAGCCGATCTCCGGGTCTGGCGGTAGCACTTTTAGCATAGCTTAGCATAGATAATTGAATCTGATTAGACCGTTAGCACCTCGCTCAAAAATGACCAAAGATTTTCGATATTTTTCCTATTTAAAACTTGATTCTTCTGTAGTTACATCGTGTACTAAGTTGAGATTTTCTAGACCGATATGGCTAGGAACTACGCTCTCATTCCTGCATAATAATCAAGGAACTTTGCTACACACACAGACACACACACACACACACACACACACATACATGGGTTTGTTGATGGACGAACTCTTGTTAATGCTGATGGTGAGGGATTACAGTTGAAACATCTCATAATGAACCTCAAACTGAGTAGTGTATCACTGAGAAACATCCTGCTCAATCGTCTTGTGATGGAGGTTCGGGCTGAATAACTAGTTCTTCAATGTTTCATCATTGATGACTCGTGCTCAGATTGATATGGTGAAATTGACATCATCGTTACTGTCTTTACAGTGTGTACAATCACTTTTTTTGAGGAAGCATCCGGAGTGGAAGCTCAGTTATGGTAATGAGTGTTTAGCTTCTGACATGCGATGTAAGCGGTAGACCAATCACAACACACTGGGCCATCTGGCCAATCAGAGCAGAGTAGACCAATCACGGCAGACTGAGCCATCTGACAAATCAGAGCAGAGTAGACCAATCATGGCAGACTGAGCCATCTGACCAATCAGAGCAGAGTAGACCAATCACAACAGACTGGGGCCATCTGACCAATCAGAGCAGAGTAGACCAATCACAACAGACTGGGCCATCTGACCAATCAGAGCAGAGTAGACCAATCACAACAGACTGGGCCATCTGACCAATCAGAGCAGAGTAGACCAATCACAACAGACTGGGCCATCTGACCAATCAGAGCAGAGTAGCTTGCGGAAAGGAGGGCTTTAGAGAGACCGATTCTCCCAACAATGTAATTTGAGAATTATTGAAAATGTGGTGATGTGCAATGTATATTATGAGAAAATGAAAGTGTTTTTTCCCCCTTGATGCATGAAAACCTGTAGGAGACTCCAAAATAAAATTAGGAACCTTTAAAATAGCATAATTGGGGCACTTTCAAATGCATTGCACATTGCAGCACAAGAAGACAGTGGATGGCAAGGATCTAGATGCAGCAAACCTTTATGAATCCACAAAGAAGGCACACCAAGATGTAGTGGTAATCTAAAATGTGAAGGTAAATGCAAATGTAAACACTTTGTAGAACAAAGAAAACAACCAACAAATACACCTATAAATACAAAGGGAACTAAAGTAGACACACAGGCGAAACAAATACCGGTAACCTAGGAAACAAACAAGAACTAATTAAGATAAGAATAAGAAACCATAGCTAAGAAGGGGAAAATGTAAAGCATTACAGGAAATAATCAAACGGAAACAATGGAACAGAAAAAAAAAATTAATAGTTATTTTGCACATTTCAAATAAATGTATTCTTGTTTTAATTGAAAAAACAAACATTCACTGTTAATTTTTGGTTGCAGTGTTAAAGAATCAGAACTCATAACAATTAAGCAATACATTATGAGCGACTGTGTTATATTGTAAATCTAGTCACAACTAAAAAGTGTTGTACAGAGGAGTGACATTATTCACAATACAGCACGACCTCCAGTGCCTTGTTGCACTTTTTCATTAAACCATTATTTTATCAAGCAAATTCATCAAATGTATCTTTCCACTGGAAGATCATATCTAAACAACATAACAATCTGCTACAGGAGAACAGCTGTTACTGTATCATGAACTTTAAGACCGCAGGAAAGCTGTATTGACCAATCAGAATTCAGGATCAGTGTTGGGGAAAGTTTGTAAAGTAAAGCATTACAATATTGCATTACTCCCTTAAAAAGTAACTAAATGCGTTACTTAGTTACTTTTTTTTTTGCGTTACATTACTTTTGCTTTACTTTTTTTCACCTGGGCTGGGCTTGTTTTTTTATTTATAACAAAAAAGTTCTATTTTTGAGCAAATGTAAAGACCCTTTCACACCAAAAGTGAAATAATGCCTCAGGTTGAAGGAAATGCAAATTCATGCGTGTACATTAGAGGGCGCAGCTCATACAAACCTTTCAGCTGTGCTGCTATTCTGGATAAAATGGAAGAATAGGATGCAGGAGAAAAATGTTTAACACTTATTTCAGCAATATGGTTATGGTTTAACTGAATCATCGAAGGTCAGCAGCAAGTACATCGGTTAATAAAGTGAGATTGAATGCATAAAAATATTTGATTTATTTAACATATTTAATTATTGGAGGTTTGCATAGTATTCTGATTTTGCATTTCACTGCTTTCATTCATTTTGAGGAATATTGAATCCTTTTTTTTGTGTGCAAGTGATATTAGTAAATGCATGCTCACATTTAGTCTAGAACTACAATATCCATCATTTTTACACACAATGCCTCCGCACTTACGATTTGTCTCAACATTGGGACAAGGTCAGTCAATAAATGGCAAAACAAAGTAACATGTGTTACTTATCTGAAAAAGTAACTTGTTGTAAATTTTAAAAGTAATGCGTTACTTTAATAGTTACTTGAAAAAGTAATCTGATTACATAACTCAAGTTACTTGTAATGAGTTACCCCAACACTGTTCAGTCTTAAAATTTGGTCACTAAAATGTAACTATAGAATAATTGCTGCTTGGTGTAATGAATTTTACTGTGATTACAGATGTGAAAACGCATCACTCACTCATGACTCACTCACACCACTTCATGCCATTAATTAGCTTACTCATTACCTGCAAATGAGTGGAACAATGTGTTTTTCAGTCTGTATCACATGATGAACATTTAAGCAAAGCTTGATTCCTTAAAGTACAGTTAACAGTAAGCAGCTACTGAATTATAGCTTGTTATAATATCCTTAGCAGTTTTATTTGTCAGGCACAGCACTAATTGATCTAGAAAACCTTTAGGGAATCCTGTTACTAGATGCGTCTGTTTTATCTGGTTAAAGAGGCATGAATTTAATGAGGCTGAAATGTGCTTCTCTAATGGTGTGTGATATTATTTGAGGATGCACTCTGTGGTGTGAGGTGACTGTAACGTGCATCCAGACTCCTGTTTTGTCTCTCTGAATTCACAGTCATTTGTGTAAAAAAAAAATGCTTAGGATAATCCACATGTATACACACTATTATTATTATGAGAGTAAATTTTGTTTCACACAAGGTATTGCATGCAACGATTTTTGTCGGTACAAATTTAATTCAGCATGATTGCAGACTGCAAACATACTGTTCATATGTAAATTATTAATTTCTATTGTAATGCCAAATCCAGTTGTCAGAATGAGCTTTAATGCCAAGTATGTTTACACACACAAGGAATTTGGAGACAGGAGCTTCCAGTGCAGAAAAAGGAAGTACAGACATACAGTCAAGCCAAAATGTATTCAGACACCTTCAACATTTTTTCTTATTATCACAGTTTATTTGCTATAGTTTATAAAATGGTAATAATATATGACAAGAACTCAGAGTTAAACTGTGTCAGAACAAATTCATCTTGATAATGTCAGATAACTTTGATAGAAAGGTATGTAATGGATTACAATCAACCAATCAGCTGTTAAATTTAACGACACAATTAGATAATACCAATTTAGCTCAACCAATGACCAAGCAATGCTTCATTTTGTTCAGTCTGTGGTGTCAAAGGTCACATTAGCAATTAAAGAAACAGCACTTCAGCAAAACATGCTCAGGTCAAAGTGTCTGAATCATTTTGCTCCCAAATTTTTACTGGTAGTCACTGTATGAAGAATGTTTGGGTATAATATGGCACAGTTTACTTTATTTTGCTATCCTCACTTACATAAATGAACTGTAGTGTCCTGCACCCACTAGTAAAACATTATATCTGGTGTCTAAATCATTTTTGGTTTGACTGTATTGCCAAAAATCTGCCAAAAATCGTTGCATGCAATACCTTGTGTGAAACAAAACCTACTCTTATAATAATAATAGTGTGTATACATGTGGATTATCCTAAGCATTTTTTTTTTTTACACAAATGACTGTGAATTCAGAGAGACAAAACAAGTGTCTGGATGCACGTCACAGTCACCTCACGCCGCAGGCAGCAGTGCATCCTATTAATAAAGGCCTTCTGAAGTAAATCGAAGGGTTTGTGTAAGAAAAATATCCATATTTAAAACTTTATAAAGTACAATAGCTTCCGGTGGACTGCCTTCCGATTGTATTCGTCTGAAAGAAGAAAGTCATATACACCTAGGATGGCTTGAGGGTGAGTAAATTATGGGGTAACTTTTATTTTTGGGTAAACTATCCCTTTAACCTGATCCATATTCCTGTATTAATAGGAATTCTGTCATGCAAACACCTTTTTCTGTACATGTCCAATCAAATGATGCTTGATATGCATGTAATCCATGTAAACGTGGTCATTGTTGCTCAGACTGTTATTTAGCCAATGTACATCCATACTGACTCTCTATCAATCACACAAACGTTCTCATTGTGTTTGAAGACTGCTGTGGCTACTGTAATGCAGAAAGCAGATGGGATGATAATGTGATGGCTGTGTTTCCGAGACGTGGACGTGTGATGCCTGGAGCTCTGTTCTGTAGATCTCTGGCTGATGCTTATCTCTCACAGACGCAATCATTTGAGCTGTTATCCCCATGCCACCCCGAGGTCAATATTTGCATATTATTTCATTGCTAAACTAATAGATGCAAGATGTCATGCAGGAAGTACATGGCACCAAAAGATGCCACATTACTGGGGGAAAAGAGGTTCACATACATATAAAGGAAACCGTGTATGTGAGGATCATGTAATGGCACTAGTGATGCAGTGAGTGGAGAGTAAGACACATGCTAACTGAGTGTGCAGAACAAATATGGCTTGGACAATGGAGATGTTGCTATGGTGATGAGCTGAAAACAGCTTCACAGGAATCATGGGAAATGTAATGAGAAAACGCACTGTGATATTCAACATCAATATTGTTTCCAGAAGCTAGTGAGCTCCCTTGCGGCCTGCATTAGATCCATTATATTGCAGGATCATAAACACATGAAATCTCTCAAGAGGTTGATTTAAAACACTCTACATAGGCAGCAATTCTTCACACATTGACTCCAGCTGGACAAATGAACTGCCAAACTAATATTTGATTTCAAAGGAGTCTGACATTAGCTTGTTGCTAAACACAAGAGATAACAGCAATAAGCACACACACAAAAAAAACCTCTTAAAATATTTTTTTTAGAATGTAAAAGGCATCAGATGTTTTTACTGCAAATTGTGTCTCAAACTATCTGTCACAATATAGAGTATCTGGGAAAGTTTTGTTTCCTAATCAGAACATGTTCAGGAAGGGTGATCCAATCTAACCAACCTAGGCATTAAAAATTCAAAGGCCTCGGCCCTGAGCCAATAATATGTCAGCGGGTGAGCGCTACGCACCTTGCACAACATTGCTCCCAGTAACTAGTATAACGATGTTAGGAAAGGCCCTGAAGCTTCTATGCTCAACCGAGAAACTCAAACTATTCCGAGCCATGCTCCAGGAAAGTCTAGATCCCTTAGAGGAGAGCTACCAGTAAATCGACATAGCCTCGGCTTTATCTGTCTTGACACACATCTAACAGTAACCATAGGCTGGGGCAATGAGGAGCATAACCTTACTTAATGTCCAGACCTGGAGAAGGTGACAGAGAAGAGAGTATAATGCTGTTATACAGCCGTCTGTCCAGCTCTACTTCTAATAATATTTTATCAGAGAGCCAAACAGCAGACTCCTAGGGCCTTAGTAAAGCAGGCTTAATTACTTTTTTCCCTTTTTAGGGTAAGGAGTGGGCCCAACCTAAGTTTAGACCACCCCAGTCTTAGTGCCAGTCTCAACTTGACGCCAGCCATCCCTTAGTTTTATTCCCCTCTTTTTTCGCCATACTCACAGTCCTCAGATCTGTGTGCAGTTTCCTCCTATTACACCTATTAAATTCCTTTCCCCCCGAGGCATCCTCCCATAAGCCTGCTCGCTCAGCCCCTCTACATTCAAGTAGCTAGAAGCCAAATGAACCACGCAAGCGGAGTATGGATTTCTCCACGAACCTAACACCTCAGTGTCTGGCAGAAAAGGAAGGTTCACTGGAGCTGTACACTTATATTGTTCGTCTAAGGGACCATCTGCAGTCTTGTGTTTCGAGCCGTACCAGTTCAGGCTTAGTCGGGCTGTGGCACAAATCATAAGCTCCACTAGCACATTGTATTCGGCACTTTGCTGTGTGCAGTAAATCGATGGGTTTTGGCCTCTGAGTACCCAGGAGCAGGAAACAGGAAACAGATCTTTTAGATATATCTGTCTCTACTGATACCATGTCAGTTTCATCATAATCATAGGCAAGCAATAAGTCCTTGTTTTCCACGGAAGAAGCCGCTGAGCGGGCTTCCACTTCTGGCATAAGGACAATGAAGCCAGCGGGAGAGGTGAAGGGAACTCCCCCACGCTCCTTTACCAGCTTTGTCTGAGATCCCCACGATCCCAGCCTGTGCGCTGCCTCAGCAAACATGTGGCTAGAGCCTGGGGGCTCAGCGGCTTAACTCTTTTCACTTGTGAAGCCGGGAGCGGAGCTTTCTCAGTGAGAAATCAGCGTAATGATTGCATCCAACTCCCTCGAGGGCTGAACATGCATGCTCCGTTCCCATACAGATAACACACAGCTTGTGACCATTGCCAGGCATTATAAAACAAGGGCATGGAGGGACACACTGTTTTAACTGTCTGCTCACCATTATTCTTCTTCCTTTATTTACACACACTGTAGTAGTTGTAGTAGTCAGTTTATTTATCCCTGTAGGGAAAGGAGGTTTGCAGCAAATTCACACAGACATTTAAGAATCACAGTTGGCATATACACCGATCAGGCATAACATTATGACTGTGAAGTTTGACAAGGACCAAATTGTGATGGCTAAGATGAATGGGTTAGATTATCTCCGAAACTGCAGCTCTTGTGGGGTGTTCCCGGTCTGCAGTGGTCAGTATCTATCTGTGGCAGGGGGGGGGGGGGGCGTGGTTTAGCGAGGTCTGCACGAAGAGAGAGAGTCAGGAGAGTAGCGGTAAGTAGGTCAAGTGCATGATGATAAACACCTGTGTCTGATTGCAGTGATTGGCGCGGGGAGACGGCATAAAAGCCAAGGAAGGACATGCAGCGAGAAGAGAGACAGACTGGAGACTGGTGGCTTACGTGGTGGACTGAAGGAACTCTGAGGAGCAGTGGAACGTAGTACTGAGAGTGAATGAGTTTATTAGGAGCGCTGTGAGCGCCACTTTATTTTTGTATGTACCAGAGTGCAGTGAATAAAAACCACCGGGAGGAAGAAGAGTGTCGCCGCCAGGATGCAGAGCCTGTCAGGATCGCCGTTTGCGGACGTTATTACATCACTCGTGGGCCTCCACCAAGAACAACATACGGCTCTCTTGGACATGCGAGAGGATCAGGAAAGGCGATTTCAGATCCTCGTCCGCGGCCAGCAAGAGGACCGCGAGGCGTTCCGGAGCTGGATGGACCGGGAGGTTCGGACCGAGGCGAAGACATCAGCGTGCCCACCCACACAGTTGCCTCTCACCAAAATGGGCGCCCAGGACGATCCTGAGGCGTTCCTGGACTTATTCGAGAGGACGGCGGAGGCCAGTAGGTGGGAAGAAGAACATTGGCCGCTGCGCCTAATCCCTCTTCTCACGGGGGAGGTGCAAATAGCGGCTCAGCAACTGCCGGTTCCGAACCTCCTGGTGTACAGAGACTTAAAAAAGGCCATCCTCCAGCGGGTCGGCCTCTCCCCTGAACAACATCGCCAGCGATTTCGGTCGCTGGACCTGGGGGAGAGTGGCTGGCCCTTTGTACTGGCACAACAGCTCCGGGACGCATGCCGCAAATGGCTGATGGCTGAGGGAAGCGACGCGGACAACATTATCGATTTGGTGGTGCTGGAGCAGTTCATAGCCCGACTGCCCCCGAAGACGCCGCAGTGGGTCCAGTGCCACCGTCCGGCGTCGCTGGACTCAGCCATCCAACTGGCAGAGGATCAGCTGGTGGCGTGCCCAGGGATCGGCGGACCCCTTCCAATGGTTTCTATCTCCTCCCCTTCCCCTGTCTCTCTCCCTCTCCCTTCTAGGCCGGTCCCAATGCTGCATACTCGCCGGAGTCTGCCATCCGGAGTCCCACCCCGATGGAGGTCCAGTGGGAATCCAGAGGCACCGAGGACTACTCCGACTCCGCCCCGGGAGGCGGGGCCGACCCCGCCGGGACACCCCTTTAACCCTGTTCCTTCCCTCTCTCCGCGCCAATACCTTGACCCGCTTCCTGCCCTTAGAGCAAGGTCCGGGCCGGCCTGCTGGCGTTGCGGGGATCCGGGCCATTTTAGCGATAGGTGCCCGGTGATGGAGGTTGGGACGTTGGTCCGGGTCCCGGACGACCCGCGGGCTGCGGGCTGCCTTCGATCAAGCTGGGTTGTACCAAATACCTGTGAGTGTTGAGGGGGGTACTTATCAAGCTTTGGTGGATTCAGGTTGTAACCAAACCTCCATTCACCAAAGCTTGATGCAACCGGGGGCATTGGATAGTGGCCGCATGGTTACGGTGCGGTGTGTGCACGGGGATGTATTAAAATATCCATTAATGCCAGTCAATATTCAGTTTCGGGGTCAAAAGCATAAAGTGGAGGTGGCAGTTAGTCCGCACCTCCGACATCCGCTAATTTTGGGGACAAATTGGCCTGGGTTTAGGGTATTATTGGAAACGTTATGTGCTGATGTGTCTTGGGAAAACCGAGAGCACGGAAGGGGCGCGGTGGTGCAGGTGGGCGAGGCTGAACCGGGACCTCTGGGAGGGGCTGCAGGGGAAAAGAGCGCTGTTGAAAGGCTAAACCTTACGGAGCGCGATGATTTCCCCCTGGAGCAATCCCAGGATGAATCGCTGAAAAACGCGTTTGATCAGGTCCAGTCCATCGACGGGCAGCCTGTCCACCCTGCACGGCCGCTCACCTATCCGTATTTTGCTATTTTAAAGGATAAGTTGTATCGAGTGACCCAAGACGCTCAGACAAAACAGGATACAACTCAGTTATTAGTACCCAAAAGTCGCCGGGAAATGCTTTTCCAGGTGGCTTATTGTAATCCGATGGCCGGGCATTTGGGAATGACCACCACATTAAATCGTCTAATGACCCGATTTTTCTGGCCAGGCATTCACGAGAATGTGCGCCGATGAGGTGCCGCATGTTGTGAATGTCAGCTGGTAAATCCACCGGCCGCCCCAAAAGCGCCATTGCGCCCTCTTCCTCTCATGCAGGTCCCCTTCGAGAGAATTGGTATGGACCTCATCGGGCCATTGGAGCGATCTGCACGGAGACAACGATTTGCATTAGTCATAGTGGATTATGCAACCCAATATCCTGAGGCAGTGGCGCTCCGCACCATTTCAGCAAAGAGTGTGGCGGACGCACTGTTTAGCCTAATCTCCCGAGTGGGAATCCCGAAAGAGATTCTCACTGATCAAGGCACGGCGTTTATGTCATGTACATTACGCAAGCTATACGGATTGTTGGGGATTAAATCGATTCGCACCAGAGTCTATCACCCACAAACAGACGGCTTGGTGGAGCAATTTAATCGCACTTTAAAAACAATGATTCGCAAGTTTGTTCAGGATGACGCCAGAAATTGGGATAGGTGGCTAGAAACCCTGTTATTCGCGGTACGGGAGGTCCCGCAAGCCTCCACGGGGTTTTCCCCCTTTGAGCTTCTGTATGGGCGTCAACCACGCGGGGTGCTTGACGTCATGCGAGAGGTTTGGGAGGAAGGACCATCGGAGAGTAAAAACGAAATTCAGTATGTGCTGGCCAACCCGAAAAAGTGTGCAGTTGGGTGGGTGGAAGTCAGGTATCTGGGGTTCCACTTGGGCCATGGACAGGTGCGTCCCCAAATTAGTAAGACCGCAGCAGTTCCTACCTGTCCGAGACCCAAGACCAAAAAGCTGGTGAGGCAGTTTCTGGGGCTAGCGGGATACTATAGAAGGTTATTCGGACCTCACTAGCCCGCTGACTGACCTCACTAAAAAGGAAGCACCAGATACCGTCCAGTGGACGGAGCCGTGCCAGCGGGCTTTTACCCAGGTGAAGGCTGCTTTATGTGGTGGACCGTTATTGCACTCTCCTGATTTTTCTCTTCCGTTTTTGTTGCAGACTGACGCGTCGGACAGGTGGCTGGGGGCGGTCCTGTCCCAGGAGGTGGGGGATGAGGAGCGGCCGGTGCTGTACATTAGTCGTGAGCTCTCTTAGAGGGAGACTAAGTACAGCACCATAGAGAAAGAGTGTTTGGCCATCAGATGGGCAGTCCTCACCCTCCGGTATTATCTCCTGGAAAGGGAGTTCACCCTCTGTTCGGACCACGCGCCCCTGCAGTGGCTCCACCGCATGAAGGATACCAACACGCGGATCACCCGTTGGTATCTAGCTTTACAGCCTTTTAAGTTCAAGGTGGTCCACAGGCCGGGGGCGCAGATGGTTGTAGCTGACTTCCTCTCCAGAAATGGGGGGGGGGAGGCTGCAGGCCAGAGGGCTCCCCGGCCTGATTCGGGCGGTGGGGGTATGTGGCAGGGGGGGCGTGGTTTAGCGAGGTCTGCACGAAGAGAGTCAGGAGAGTGGCGGTGAGTAAGTAGGTCAAGTGCATGATGATAAACACCTGTGTCTGATTGCAGTGATTGGCGCAGGGAGACGGCATAAAAGCCAAGGAAGGACAAGCAGCGAGAAGAGAGACAGACTGGAGACTGGTGGCTTACGTGGTGGACTGAAGGAACTCTGAGGAGCAGTGGAACGTAGTACTGAGAGTGAATGAGTTTATTAGGAGCGCTGTGAGCACCACTTTATTTTTGTATGTACCAGAGTGCAGTGAATAAAAACCACCGGTCCCAGTCACGCCGGCCCTGTCTTCTTCCTCCTTGTTCTGAGAACCTTTGTTACACTATCAAAAGCGGTTCAACAAATGAACAGTGGTGAACCGGCGACAGGGTCATGGGCGGCCAAGGCTCATTGATGCAACATGGGAAACGAAGGCTAGCCTGTGTGGTCCGATCAAACAGACGAGCTACTGTAGCTCAAATTGCTCAAGAAGTTAATGCTGGTTCTGATAGAAAGGTGTCAGAATACACAGTGCATCTCAGTTTGTTGCGTATGGGGCTGCATAGCCGCAGACCAGTCAGGGTGCCCATGCTGACCCCTGTCCACCGCTGAAAGGGCCAACAGTGGCACGTGAGCATCAGAACTGGACCACTGAGCAATGGAAGAAGGTGGCCTGGTCTGATGAATCACGTTTTCTTTTACATCATGTGGATGGTCGGGTACATGTGAGTCGCTTACCTGGGGAACACATGGCACCACGGATGCACTATGGAAAGAAGGCAAGCCGGTGGAGGCAGTGTGATGCTTTGGGCAATGTTCTGCTGGGAAACCTTGGGTCCTGCCATCCATGTAGATGTTACTTTGACACGTACCACCTACCTAAGCATTGTTGCAGACCATGTACACCCTTTCATGGAAACGGTATTCCCTGGTGGCTGTGGCTCTTTCATCAGGATAATGCGTCCTGCCACAAAGCAAAAATGGTTCTGGGATGGTTTGAGGAGCACAACAATGAGTTTGAGGTGTTGACTTGGCCTCCAAATTCCCCAGATCTCAATCCAGTCGAGCATCTGTGGGATGCGCTGAACAAACAAGTCCGATCTATGGAAGCCTCTCCTCACAACTTACAGGACTTAAAGGATCTGCTGCTAACATCTTGGTGCCAGATACCACAGCACATCTTCAGGAGTCTAGTGGAGTCTATGCCTCAATGGGTCAGGGCTTTTTTGGCAGCAAAAGGAAGACGTGAGCTCACAGCAATATTATTATATAAATAAGGAAATGTGATCAAATGTTCAGCAGAGATATAATGTAATTGGCCGAAATGTTGATTAAACTGTGCATTTCGCATGCATTTATGTTTGAATAAACATTCATCATAATGCAGTACAATCTCACTCTAATCTCTCTGACTGGATGTATGTGGAGATTATAAGAACATAATCTTAAAGGACTGTAGCAAGAGGATCAAAATGCCATCATATTTCCTTCACTTTATCTGCATTTCTGCAGAGGATTTATACAATCTGAAACACAGGAGACAGAACGCGACAAACTCTAGTGGGCTATCAGACCCATCAACCCTAGCTGAAATAACACCCGAAAGACCGAGCTGTTAAACTGTTCATAATGTAGCTGTGCTCTGGAATCATTAAGATCATAATGGGAATTTGAATAATTAATCTGTGTGTGCCGCCTCATTTGATCTAGACAGCCGACGGCTCAATAGCTCAATCCATAATCTGTCATCCGCACACAACACACTGAATGAGACTCGCGGCGCCTGTGGTTGAGCAGGTGATCGGATTGACAGCGCTGATTTCATTGACATGCTGAATATCGGAGAAATGGATGGCACCTTGCTGTCAAAATCACCATACAAAATCGATAATTATCCCTAGTGCATTGAAAATCGATAAATACCCATAATGCACCACTGTATCAGCCTGTTTGTTTTATGTTTCCAGTTTATTTTGTTCTTGCTTCAACAATAAATGCAATCATACAATCATAAGTCATTAGCAAATCAAACAGCATGCTGGGTAAATCATGCTAATGTTATTCTGCATGAGACATGTCAGGAAGTATCAATTAGCAGACAGCCGTGGCTATAATTGATCACGTGTTATTGACAAAAGAGTCCCTTGTTCTCGTAAAACAGCTCACCGCAAACCTGAATGTCACAGCACAAGCACTCTGCATTTGAATTAAACTGACCCTGCTAAATTACTCCTGTTGTGTCATTTTTCATGAAAAGCCGAGCATAGTGTATTTAAATGCAGAACACAAATTTTCTCAAAGACAAATGAGGCGCATCTCATTACAATCCCGCTGAGAGATAAAAAACACATTACCACACATTCATTAAACTGCAGCATAGACTTATCAACACTCATCAGGGGATGAATCCAGACACGCGCATCATGTCCACTTTCAGGTGTACTTGAAACTGTAGTGGACATTAGCATTAACTAAAATGTGCATTTGCTGTTAACTCTCATTTTGTGTGAGAGGTGTTTCATTAAACGGGAAAATACCGGTTGATCTTGACACATATACTGTACAAATGTTAACTGTGTAAGGTGCTAAAAGACAAAAGTTAAACTCCAAATGCCATACTGAGCACTAGTGGGGTGTAGAAAAGTTAGTATATTATTCTTATATTAGTTTTATTTAATGTACCTCCCATAGCCACTGTTATGTTTATATTATTTTATTAACACATTATTGTATTATTATATTAACACAACATTATTGTGTTTAGTGCAATAATTTGAACAGGAATAAAAGTTGCAGGTGTTTTGGTGTCACTGGAAACTGCACATGCACACACACAATTCGAGGGCTCAGGGTGACACTTCTATGATGAAAGACACAATCTACAGATGGGTCACTCTGTTCAAGGCATCTGTCTTCTGCTGCAGTACCATATTCTGCTCTCTGTCTTGTTTTATTCATTTGTGAATCTATGAGCATTGAATCAATCACCCTGGCCAATCTAATGAGGGCCATGACTCTCTGATACCCGTCCACAGCTAATAGACCAGAGAAGAACTGCTCTATAAAGCCCCACGAGTCACGTCCTCCTCCTCACTTTTTACTGTGAGGGATCCAGCACTCAGCAGCACATAATGACACACCAGCAGACAGTAATAATTGGGAAGTTACAGCCGTACTTTTAGGAAACACGGCTGACTGCTCTCTAAAAGCACTCTCTGCCTCCAGAGGAAAACTTGCAAATCTACTGGAAACAGAAATGGGAACAACAGGTCCATGTGAGTGTGCAGGAATGATGTTAATATTTGGCAACTCCTCGATCTTCCATGTTTTCCCCTTACGGCACACCTCTCCCCCTCAAACTCCCTCAAGCGTTCATTACCAGCCAGCCTAAACCCGTCCACCAATTAATAACCATGACAAGCTCAAGAGAGACCTGAACTTCCTGTGTGTGCATGCAAGAGGAAATTGGCCAAGAACGTAATTGGGCTGTGTTCAGTCGACTGCCAGAGTTATTTATAACGCTCGGGATACGCCCCTCTTGCTGTCTCTGGGAAGCGCTTCATTGTCGTTCCCAGGTACAGTGCACAGCGTGAAACACACACACACACACACACACACACACACACACACACACACACACACACACACACACACATGCCTGTGTTCACTACAGATCTGTTGTGCAATTAAAAAGACAACACAGAACAGTACAGCTAATCCATTTGCAATTTCTAGAAACATCTTCCAGTAAATGGGCTAACTTCAAAAGTTTTAATTACGTTTTCCACATTTTTTCCACAATAAATACATTTCGAAAGGGGTTTTAAAATTCAGTATAGAACGTCCACATTATTTATACAGTATACTGATACTACCATACTGAGTCTAAACAGAGCCACAGAGAGAGAGAGAGATGACAGCACAAGTTGACTTGCTTCAGTCAAATGAAATAAAAACTGGACAGCTTTGAAATGTCCTATGAAAGTGATGAAATCAGGACATAAATGTATTTCTATTGCATACATTTTAGTTTCATTTAACATGCATTTTAGTCTGGGACTAGGCTTAAAGCTGCAGTCCTTACGTTTTTCCTCTTTGTCGCCATCTCTGTTTGAAACCTGCAATTGCAGTTATTTGCTGAATTATCATCTTTACGTGTGTTGTGCATCGGCGGCTCCTCAGCGTGGATGAATCTGATGCTTTGAGGAGTTTGTGTGGCTGACAATTCATTCACCGCACCGGTGAGGATACTGTACTTCAGAATCACAGATTCTATGTCTTTTGAGTACGACCAAAATAATACGTTTCACCGGAAAATGAACAAGCAAGTAACAAGTCTTACAATGAATCGCGATTTCCGTATTCAACTTACGCAGAAAGCGTAACTGGCGCAACCATGACGTTGGACATAGCGTAAGCGTTTTGAATTGCCAGAAGCTGGATATTTTACTTTATACCGTGTTAAATATGGATATTTTTCTCACACAAACGCATCGATTCACTTTAGAAGGCCTTTATTAACTCCCGGAGCTTTGTGGAGCACTTTTATAATGGATGGATGCACTTTTTTGGGCTTAAAATTTTGGGCTGCCATTATAAAGCTTGGATTAGCCAGGACATTTTTTAATATAACTCTGATTGTGTTCGTCTGAAAGAAGAAAGTCATATACATCTAGGATGGCTTGAGGGTGAGTAAATCATGGGGTCATTTTTATTTTGGGGTGAACTATCCCTTTAACTCAAACTCTTTTAAGGCAACCAAGTAGCTTACTATTTAAATTAAACCAACAAAAATTTTTTTACAGTGCAGTTATGTAATTTATTGGTACATTTTGGTAATTTTGGTAATTGACAATGTAACTACGATGTTGTATGCTCTTAATTTTGAGCATAAAAATGCATTCTGTGTGAACCGGCCCTAACAAGTTACGAAAATAATGTTACTTAATCAGGACAACGCAAGATGCAGGGAAGTGGAATGGTGGTCTAAAGATGTGTTGTTTAAACGTTTAACTTCTTTTAACTTGAGCGGCATGTTTTTAGAACGTTGCGTCATGCGTGAGATACAAAAAACACAAGCGCAACAATCAAACACGTCCGTCTAGCAAAATGCAAAATGCATTCTGTCTGACAGAAGAGCAATGTTTTTGCAGAAGAGTCAACAGCGTTTATGCATGCCTTTCAAAATAAAAGTCTTGCTTCAGAAAACACATTTAGAAATACGTTTTTCTTGTTTTACTTGCACACTCCGCAACCCACTCAAAATAGTCTTGTGACCCACTTTGGTTCGTTACCCACCAGTTGAGAAACACTGTCCTAAACTGGCTGCCTGTATTTTTTTTATGTAGTTTTGGATTAAACAAACTTCAAAACAAGCAGGACTCTAGATGGAAAGTGTGCTGAAGTGGACCAGAAAGTGAATGCAAAGAGAAACTGGTTCACTGTTGACAAACCAAGTCTAACGTGAAGCATTAAAGCTGATAAAAGCCACAAAACTCCAATTCTGAATTCATGTTGTCTTTAAGTGTATTGTCCTTGTTGCAAAAGCCAGAGCCGATAGAATGACTAATGCTCCGCGTGCAGCGAAGGTAGACTATCCATGACAGCTTAATAACCGAGAGCAGAGAGACACATAGAGACATCTCTATAACTCCCACTCCAGGCTGAATCACAGGCCGAGGGAAACCTTTCGGGTCTCTGAGCTCCCAGCCGAACATCTTTACGTTTGATGTGATTAACTTCACGTCTAGACTCCCACAAGCGCTTGCAGCAGAGGGAAACTCTCGGCAGTGTGTGTACATCGGGAGAGGGGGCGTCCGCAAGATATACATATCAACACGCCACCGGTGTCTCATTTTGAAAGTAAGAAAATAAAACTCTCATTTCCTTCGCTGGGATGTGTGGTTACGCAATGCTGCTGTAGAGCGACATCCTTTTGTGCTTTCTTTTCCGCACAACACTGCACTTCTAAGCATCTGCGGTTTGATTTCCATTAAGAGTTTCTCAAGGGGAAGGACAGAAACTGCAAAGATGCAAAGTCTGAAAACAAAGACGATTCCGAGAACAGTTTGTGTGCAGTTTGCTTGGGCGATCTGTGCAAGTTTTCCATGGTGTTTATGAGCCTTCAGACACTTCTCATTATGATAAGAGTGTTGGGGAAGATAAGCTACTCTATGGTTAAACTGCAGGCAAACTGTTTGAAAAAGTAGTGAGCAAAAAATTAGCAAAGCTGGGCAAAATGGCATTCTGTAATCAACACTTTTCATGGAACCTGTGATTACAATCACAATTATGTATGCTCTTTCAGTTATGGATGCTCACTCGTCAATTCAAAACACCTGATGACTATCTAAAATAACAAATTATGCATTAAAGTGAGGATAAAAATATGGATTTGTATGGATGTTGATATAGTTAAAGGAACACGCCACTTTTTTTGAAAATAGGCTCATTTATTTATAAATGTTCATAGCCATATCGTCCTAGAAAATCGCAACTTTTCATTTTCCATCGGTCTCAGTACTCGATGTAACTACAGAAGAGTCAAGTTTTAAATAGGAAAAATATCGAAAGTCTTTGGTCATTTTTGAGTGAGGTGCTAACGGTCTAATCAGATTCAATTATCTATGCTAAGCTATGCTAAAAGTGCTACTGCCAGACCCGGAGATCGGCTGAATGGATTCGGAAACGGTAAACCTCAACTGTTTAACTCTAGGGGAGTTGGAAAATGAGCCTATTTTCAATAATAGTGGCGTGTTCCTTTAATGATTTTGATAAATGGTTCTCAACTAGGGGCCTCAATCAGTCTTAAAATCAGTTATTTCAATGCACTCAAAAAAAATATTTTGTGATACTGTTGTATCAACACCATTGTATCAGGTTTCTGGTTCAAATGTGATTGCTTCATGTTAAATTGACTTGAAATGGTTACTCTTTGACTTTGCTTGATGTTTTCATTTTGAAATAACATGGTTCAATCAAGTAACCCAACCACACACACAAAATATATATATATATATACACTCACCTAAAGGATTATTAGGAACACCTGTTCAATTTCTCATTAATGCAATTATCTAATCAACCAATCACATGGCAGTTGCTTCAATGCATTTAGGGGTGTGGTCCTGGTCAAGACAATCTCCTGAACTCCAAACTGAATGTCAGAATGGGAAAGAAAGGTGATTTAAGCAATTTTGAGCGTGGCGTGGTTGTTGGTGCCAGACGGGCCGGTCTGAGTATTTCACAATCTGCTCAGTTACTGGGATTTTCACGCACAACCATTTCTAGAGTTTACAAAGAATGGTGTGAAAAGGGAAAAACATCCAGTATGCGGCAGTCCTGTGGGCGAAAATGCCTTGTTGATGCTAGAGGTCAGAGGAGAATGGGCCGACTGATTCAAGCTGATAGAAGAGCAACTTTGACTGAAATAACCACTCGTTAAAACCGAGGTATGCAGCAAAGCATTTGTGAAGCCACAACACGCACAACCTTGAGGCGGATGGGCTACAACAGCAGAAGACCCCACCGGGTACCACTCATCTCCACTACAAATAGGAAAAAGAGGCTACAATTTGCACGAGCTCACCAAAATTGGACAGTTGAAGAGTGGAAAAATGTTGCCTGGTCTGATGAGTCTCGATTTCTGTTGAGACATTCAGATGGTAGAGTCAGAATTTGGCGTAAACAGAATGAGAACATGGATCCATCATGCCTTGTTACCACTGTGCAGGCTAGTGGTGGTGGTGTAATGGTGTGGGGGATGTTTTCTTGGCACACTTTAGGCCCCTTAGTGCCAGTTGGGCATCGTTTAAATGCCACGGCCTACCTGAGCATTGTTTCTGACCATGTCCATCCCTTTATGACCACCATGTACCCTCTGATGGCTACTTCCAGCAGGATAATGCACCATATCACAAAGCTCGAATCATTTCAAATTGGTTTCTTGAACATGACAAGTTCACTGTACTAAAATGGCCCCCACAGTCACCAGATCTCAACCCAATAGAGCATCTTTGGGATGTGGTGGAACGGGAGCTTCGTGCCCTGGATGTGCATCCCACAAATCTCCATCAACTGCAAGATGCTATCCTATCAATATGGGCCAACATTTCTAAAGAATGCTTTCAGCACCTTGTTGAATCAATGCCACGTAGAATTAAGGCAGTTCTGAAGGCAAAAGGGGGTCAAACACAGTATTAGTGTGGTGTTCCTAATAATCCTTTAGGTGAGTGTATATATATACACAGGGATATCAGTCAACCTTTATTTCTTATAACTACTAACAAATTGATATGCTCACATATGATGTGCATATTCTAAACTGACAATAGAGAGTTTGTGTGTCTGTTTGCTCTTGCCGGCGTTCCATGTGTGCTTTGATTCTCCCCAAAGCTTTGAGCCTGTCTCCTGCTGTCTCTACGCCTGTCAGACGGTCCGATCATCCAGGTGAAGGTGTCTGGGGCTCTTCTATTTCTGGACGCAGGTAAAGAGAGTCGGAGGCCACAACAGGAAGAGGCCTTGTGCAAGGAGATCACGGAAGACATTCATCTACCAGCTAAATATAGCTACAAACCACTTCACCCTGCAAGGCAATCTCTCTCGGTTTTCACTCTGCTTTTTTTCCCGGGTGTTTTTAAGGTGATGGAAGAAAACGAGAGCCAAGCTTCAAGGTGCTAATGTCCCAGACAGGGATCGCAGGGGAGGATTATTAGACTGTGAAATGAACACTATGTTTGTGGTGTCAGATAAATGTGCAAAAACATACTTTTGGGGTAACAACAGCTGATCACTGGGGCAGTATTTAGTTAGATGATATTTAAATGCTTGGTTTTATTTTGTTTTTATTGTGGGGGGCAAAGCATAATGCAGTGTAATACAATGATGACTGAGAGATAAATAAACGTTCCTCAATGCCTGATGAATCATATTTGATATCCACATTTTAACATGATTTTACTGAAACATGCAGTGCTGGGTAGTAACTGATTACATGCAATCTGGATTATGTAATCAGATTCCAGTACTTGCAATTAGATTAGATTACATTTTAATATATGTGGCAAGCAGTCGAGGCAGAGGGACCATGAGAACGGGGTGAGGGGTGTCTCATGGAGGAGCTCGGACACATAAAAGGAGGAGTGACGACAGGGAAGGACGAGAGAGGACCAGGCCTGGATTTTATGTTGTGTTTTGTTTATGTTTTATTATGTGTGTACGTGGCAGCCATCCGTGAGGGGCTGCCTGCGTTACTTTCATTTTCTGTTTATTTATTTAATAAAGTCTCTAAACATTCACCGGTTCCTGCCTCCTGCTTCCCATAATTATGAACTGTGTTACATTGGTGCCGAAACCCAGGAGGAAGAAGGGACATGCTGTTGGAGAGCCCTCGCTGCTGAGGGGGATCGTGGTGCTGAGGCGGTGGTGCTGGAGCGAGTGAAGACCGGGTGGGATGGAGAGCTCGCTGCCATGCTCCTGGGTCGAGGTGGGGTGGCTGCCGTCTGAGAGGGAGCGGAGGAGTCGCCGGGGTTTGCCGTGGGCCGGAGCCTGCTGCCATCCGCCATGATGGGGAGGAGCAGGGAGCGTGGGACTCGCTGCCGGCTGCCCTCGACCGGAGCAGCCACCGCCGGCCGGCAGGGGGCAGAGGAGGATCGAGCCGTCCAACAAGCGTCCAGTACCATCGCATGGCACCGCGAGTAAGAGCCCCTCGGCTGGTTGAGGACTGAGTGGCAGTGTGTCCGGGAACCGGAAACCTCTCCTCCCTTTCTCGTCTCTGTCGCTCCTCATGCTTCCAGCTCCTTTTCTCTCGCCTCATCTGTCCTTACCCCCAGGTGCCGCGGATGGGGGGTGGAGCGCAGTCTCGGGAGTACCCCCTGGTCTGCGAGGGGCGATGGGGGTGTGTGGCAAGCAGTCAAGGCAGAGGGACCGTGAGAACGTGAGAAAGGGTGGTGTGAGTGATAATGAGAGCCAGCTGTGCGCCGCACCGGCCTCGCCCCGTTCTCACGGTCCATCGGCCTTGTCCTGCTTGCCACAATATACTAGACTACAGTTATTTTTTATTGATTGTATGATTACATATTATTCATACAATGGCAGCAAATTATTCATAATTAATCGATTCTCTTTCTAAAAAGCATATAATTCTTCTAGTGACCAGCCACTAGTCAGGTGGCTATAATTACATGGAAAAAGCATTTGACCACTGGATTTACAGAAATCATTTTACTTTTCTTAACAGTGCAACATATTGAATCAACTACTGACAAACACATGAATTATTATTTGAATTATAACTCAGTAAGTAATTTAACCATGTATTGCTATGTATTTGCAAGGCTTTTGTCTTTCAAATACATTTTTATTATAATTTTTATTATTTTAATTGAAAATGTGTATGATTTATTTATTTAAATATTAGTTTTTCATTACACTCACAAACCCCAGTCTGGGAAACCCTGATGTTTAATGCACTTCATGTTGTTGATAACAAATAATTAAATATATTTTCTTTCTCTTTGTATTTTTATATCAATATGGTACAAGATTATCCTATTCGAAACAATGTGATAAACAAGTTCAAAAGTAATCAGATTATATTACCTTAAATGTGTAATGTAACGGATTATGTTACTAACTAAATTTCTTTGGTCATGAAGCACAAACATACTCACTCACAATTACACACACACAAACACGCACGCACATATGTCTGGTTCACTATCTTTGTGGGGAATCTCCATAGACGTAATGGTTTTTACATGAACACACACACACACTCTGCATGTGCCACACTCTATTTCGTCATCCAGTGCACATGTAGCTGAAAAGTCATTAAAATTCTGAAGCCTCGTTTCTTTGATGAATGCACCAGTGATCATCAAAACAGCTGATTGCATTTCAACCAAATCAAGAGTTAGACGATTCAGTGTTTCTTGAAATAATCAACGAAATAGCAGCTGTTTCAGAGCAATCGCTCCAACCGAGTGTTTTAAATTTAATGCATCAAAACACCAAACCACAAACTGATGGTTTTCATGAGGGAGAGATGGACAGAAAGAGTATTTGGAGAAAGCAGACAGAGCTGGGAATCGGTTAAAAATGTATTTAAATGAATTACATGATATGTTGATTTGCACATATCATATACACCGATCAGGCATAACATTATGAGCACTGACAGGTGAAGTAAATAACACTGATTATCTCTTCATCACAGCACCTGTTAGTGGGTGGGATATATTAGGCAGCAAGTAAACATTTTGTCCTCGAAGTTGATGTGTTAGAAGCAGGAAAAATGGGCAAGCGTAAGGATTTGAGCGAGTTTGACAAGGGCCGAATTGTGATGGCTAGACGACTGGGTCAGAGCATCTCCAAAACTGCAGCTCTTGTGGGGTGTTCCCGGTCTGCAGTGGTCAGTATCTATCAAAAGTGCTCCAAGGAAGGAACAGTGGAGAACCGGCGACAGGGTCATGGGCGGCCAAACTCATTGATGCACATGGGGAGCGAAGGCGAATTTCAATAAGATCATTAACTGCAGAATTTTCTAAAATAATTTGTCTTTAGGTGTCCAAAAAACTCCCATGCTAGAAAATTATGTATTGACAGACCATGAATTGTTAATTTACATATATTTTTAGTTAGCATCTACACTTTTTATTGACATCATGAAAGCTCTACTGAGGATTAAAAATGCCATTTCACTTTTTATTAATAATCTCAAAATGTCATTTTCAAGTAGGCCAAGAAAAAAAATCTAAGGAGAAGAAAATGCTCTATGCCCAGCTCTCCGCTTAGTTACATGTTTTAAAAGAACCTCAAAGTGATCAGAGGTCATGAATTTATTGGGCTGCTTGAAATCTGATATTGCAGCTGAGATTTCACAGGCATCATTTACATATTCCATCGCTCTTAATTAAAAATGTCACGCTCTCTTTGGAGCACTAACAGTATGTCTGGAGGAATAATAACAACAATTGTTGGACATTTGTCAGGACGTGATAAAACTGCTTCTCAAAAGTGAAGTGCTGAACATGACAGGACATAAACTAAATTATTATTCACAGAGGCTATGGCTTAACAGATGCTGCACAAACTGTTTCTGACTCCTCAATGTTGAATTTACCCAGCCAAGATTCAATCCACGTTTATAACAGACTGGACCCTCTAATGAACGTGTGCACATATAAAAAAATATATATCAGCAGTCCATGGGCCTTGAGTACATGTAACAGTTCATTTTGAGTAAGTAATAATGAAAGGAATGACTTTTGGTAGAGTGAATTAGTCAAGAGCAGCCGGATCCAGGCCGTATCCGGATCAGATGGTGGACCTGCGCCTAGACACGACCACAACGCATGATGTAGTCAGCCGGATCCGGGCCGTATCCGGATCAGATGGAGGACCTGCGCCTAGACACGACCACAACGCATAATGTAGTCAGCCGGATCCGGGCCGTATCCGGATCAGATGGAGGACCTGCATCTAGACACAATCCCAACGCATGATGTAGTCTGCTGGATCCAGGCCATATCCAGATCATCCCTGAAGTGTCTGCAGAGATTGTGTCAACTAGACTCTCCCCCATGAAGGCCTCATCGACACGACATCCAGTGTCACTGATCCTCAACAAACCTGTCTTCAGCGTGATGACTCCGATCTTCAACCAGATGGAACTGGATGATTATTCTGAATTTTCCGATCTAATATGACTTCTGACTTGTAATGTTTGCCTAAATCATAATCATATACTGTTTGTTTCGTTGGCCAGAGGAGAACTGACACCCCGACTGAGCCTGGTTTCTCCATTATGGTCACCTGATGGAGTTTTGGTTCCTTGCCACCGTCGCCTCTGTTGCCTTTGGCTTCTAGCTTGCTTAGTTGGGGACACTTAATATTCAACTATATTACTGATCTGCCTCTATCACTGAACTTACTTAAGCTGGACTATGACACTATTTTCTTCTAGATCTGCTGTACAGCTGAAAAAAACTTTGTTGCATTATTTTCCTGTTAACACTGTAAAGCTGCTTTGAAACAATCTGTATATAAATAAAGGTGATTTGACTTGACTTGACATACCTACACACCTTATCAGCTACCTACACATTACATACTACAGTAGCCTATGTTTCCAACATCCCACACAATAGCGTAATGACTCAAAGACTGCATACTTGAGGTTAAACCACTACATTCCCCTCCTTCGTGTCACATTAGAGAAGAAGCTGCTCTGGAAATCCCTGATGCACAATGCAAGTCCTGGATTCATGTGTTTGGTCTGCTATATGTTATTTCAAAGGGGTTGGTTGTTTATCCAGGTCTAGTTATCCTCTGCTGATAGATGGTGTAACTATACCATTATGGGAGGAAAGCACCTTTCTGCATTGAATAACTTGATATAGACTTTTTTTCCTAGTGATTGACCGATGCCGCTGCCGATATCTTAGAAAGCAAGGTGGACAATAGCCAATATAAAGCCGATAGATAATATTGGCAGAAAGAAGCAGAACCAAAGCATTGCTTACACACATGTAAACTAACAGAAGTAAACACTGTAACCAGTGAACTCAATAATGTGGTAAGTCTGTGCAATCAGGATAATGTATTTTTAACTCTTAAATACATATCTCAGGTCTTTAGTGACCCGGGACCTCATTCACTACCCTCCTCCTCATTCATTTTTTAAAGTTAGACATCAACCTTCTTAGTAGTCCTCAATCAATTCATTATAAACAATATAACAAGAAAAAAAATAATAAAAGAATGCCTGTTTTGCCATTAATTTTTTTGTAAAAAGTGTATAGGCTCACTGTCACTTGATGGATCTGGTGAAGAAGCTGTCAGCGATCAAAATATTGATGTTGAAGATGCTGAAAATGATAGTTTTGAGAATATGTTTGAGATGGTGAATATGAGGCAGATGCTGAATGTCCTGGGAAATGAGCTCTGACGAGGACAGTGATGATGGTGTAAAACATCTGCTCAAACTGAACCCTTACAAGCTCCAAACGGTAACGAAATATGCTTTATTTTATTCTTCTGTAATTGTTACTCTAATATCAGGGGAGTTTTATATTATCGCGACAGGTAGAGATCCATCCGTGTTAGATATAGATCCGGGTCACTAAAGACCCGAGTATGTAAGAATGATTGGCGAAATATTCATGCATTTTAGGGTTAAATAAAGACCATGCCAAAGTAGTTTTACATACAGTACACAGTGAATATGACAGCATGAAACTGGATTAAGTGCAGTGTAGGTTGAAGTTGCTCACTTATGTGTTGCTTTTCTATTATTAGACAGAACTGTTAAACAAAGACAGTAAACTAATGAAGATGAAGGAGTGCTTATGTGTATCTGCGCTCAGGCACTACGTTCTCAGCTCTGTCAAAATAAAAGTCCTGTTTACAACACTTATCAACCTGTTGTATCTGTTTTTGCTCTTCATGTGGTTTTAGTTACTGTTTTCAGGGTTGATTTGGTTTATAAGTATGTTTATATATGATATATCAGTCGAACCACTATATTTTACCCTGTCTGTTGTCTTTGACGTCACAGTTCAGGAGTCTCCAGTGCAGGGTTTGGGGCTGTACACGTTCTTGTGGTGCCATCATCCACACAGTGTTGTCATGACATTCTTTTCCTCACATGACAGCTCAGGTGATGAGTTGTTATGCAGTAAACTGTACAAACCGATTCTGCGGGAGTGTGTGTCCAGACCAGAGTGTGTATGAGCAATGATGGCAGCAAGCTCTCCTTGATTATTATTCTCTTTCCACCATACACGGCCTGACTAGACAGCCATAGACATCTGACAATATACAGCAATGATATAACGACTCTACCCACTGAATAATGCTAATCTGACTCTAATAATCATCCATGACGAATGCATCCACCACACTGTGAGAATACGCTTTCTTCATGCGGAACTGAATTTATATCTGTTCCTGAAACCCTCCAGTCAAGCAGCTAATGAGTCTCTCTGCTAATCAACAAAAAGATAATTGCGGCGCATGAACAAACACATTACGTAATGCAAGCATTGTAAGACACGCTACTTTTCCTGCTGTCAAGTTTTAAAGACTCCATGGATTGGCAAATTGTTTTCTTTCCCGTGTTGACATATTTCTACTAAAACAGGAAGTAGGGACAGGACTTTTCAAAGTTATAAAGCCAAAAGCCTTTTATTTATATCGCATTCTGTTTAAACCATGTTTGAACTGATGCCCTCAGGTTGCTGTTTTTAAAGCACTGAAGCTGAAGACTAAGAGATCAGGCAATTCTTTTATTCCCATAGCAATTAGAATGCTGAATCTGGAGAGGAAAGGCAGGAGACTGTGTCTGTCTTGTCTTTCTGTGTTAGTGTCATAATGTTATTTATTCATGATGTCCCTTTCAAACTCTGTAAACCGATTTTTCCCAAGGTAAATATAAAACTTGACCTGATTTGACTTGATATAAATACACAGTAACTTTTGAATAGCCATCAATAGAAAAAAAAGATGGTTATTTGCAATTAGTTTGCTTAAGTATGTCAAAAAAAATCACTCTTAAATAGGACTTAAGTACATCTTATATGTAATTTCATAATTACTTATTTTGTCTTTGATTCGGTTAAAGTGTATTGCTGAATGTACTGACAATATTTACAGATAACGTCTCAGGTTAAGCATGTAACCATGGTTCCCTGAGAAGGGGAATAAGACGTGCTGTCATGGAGTTGATGATATGGGGACACCCTCAGCGTCACCGGTGTCTGAAGTAAAGCCGCCAATGTCCCAATATGGCGCTGACATCTTGCTCTGATTGGGGACCTGAGTCTGCACAGTACTGAGTGTGAAGTGGAGCCACTGTATCAAGGCCCCGCCCACACTCCCGCAGAATCGGTTTGTACAGTTTACTGCATAACAACTTTTTTTCAACACAACAATTTTGTCGGTGTGAAATAAACAGTTATGGAAATGTAGAAATGAAAGTTAAACCTCCAATCTCCAACCCGAAGATCACGAAAAAAAGTGTTGGTGCCTCAGTGATTACTTCTCTTAGAGAAGCTGTCAATCTCAGCTGTCAATCATGACATCACACCCCGTTTTTATAGCATCAAATAACTAACTAAAACCAAACTTATTTTTTAAAAACTAATACTTGAACTTACATCAGTGTGATAAAAACTACCTAAAATGACAGAAAAAAAAAATTTGAAGTGAAATATTGTTTAGTTTGTCTCGCGTCCCATTAGATTACATGGAGAGTAATTAGATTACTCTCATCATTCCTGATTTCGGTAACACTTTAAAATTCTGATCCATCATTAATGAATAATTACACAGGAACAAGTGAGTAATGAAGTATTAACACTCTAGTAACTACATTAGCTAATCAGTAACTACTATTTTTTTCATACCTCCCTGAGTACTACTAAGAAGTATTATATACAGGTTCATAATAAATGTGAATAATGCATAATGTATAATTAATTCTAAAATGAAGATCATGGTAACCCATTAGTAATGACTCAGGTATTATTAAATCCTTCAGAAGGAATTACTAATTATTTGGATCAGTATTCTAAAGTGAAAAACATGATAACTCTCTAGTAACGACTGAAGTCATTGTAAGCTTTTGAGGTTTTTGTAAGGTTTTGGATAGTAGTGACTCAAGTGTTGCTACATACTTCTATAGGAATTACTAGTTATTTGGATCAGTATTCTAAAGTAAAGATCATGGTAACCCACTAGTAATTACTTAACTGGTACTATCCAAAACCTTACAAAAACCTCAAAAGCTTACAATGATTTCAGTAATTACTAGAGAGTTATCATGTTTTTCACTTTAGAATACTGATACAAATAATTAGTAATTCCTTTAAAAGGATGTAGTAACACTTGAGTCATTACTAGTGGGTTACTAGGACCTTCACTTTAGAATTAATTATACATTATGCATTATTCATGTTAATTATGAACCTATATATAGTAGTTCTTAGTAGTACTCAGGGAGTAGTTACTGATTAGCTAATAGTGAACTACCACATTCAACTGAGCACTATTACTTACTAATTCGTTAATCAGAGTTTCTTGTTAGTTACTTGAGTGTTAATATTACGTTACTCAATTGTTCCTGTGTAGTTATTCATTAATGTGGATCAGTATTCTAAAGTGTTACCCTGATTTCTAACACACACTCACAGCGTTCAGCGTGATCTTGCTGCTGTTAGAGCAGAAAATAAAGCTGCTGCTCTCTGTATGTTTTTCTGTCATCTTGGGCCGCGTTCGTATATAAATTGTAGGGCATTGGCTATGAGCTATACTGGTGACCAGCTACCTGGGGGTGATCGAGGCACTTTGGCTTCACTATTCAGGACTTGTGCGGCACACTTGGGGCCAGATTTACTAACAGCTTGCACCAGTGCAAACCCTCTTTTGGCGTTAAAAAACTACTGTCAGAATTTACAGTCATGCAGTGAGAAATTTGCGCTGAAAAGCGTGGACAGGGTTATTTTTGTGGCTGACCTTATTGCATATGAATTTTTAGGAGTTTCCCTTTTAGGCACAAATTTCATGGGAGGAGAGTATTTAAATGAATCATGCGAGGTGATTTACTAAGATTTGCGCTCGTCAATCTACTGGTGTTTGTGCCATTATTTACCGCCCAAAAAAAAAAAACATGACTTAAACCAGAAGATAACTGGTAGGTTGGTCATTATGGAAATGATCCGGCTACGTCTGTGTGCGCTTTTATGAAATTCTCACGCTAATTTGCCCTGTTTAGTAAATCTGGCCCTTGGTATAAACACACTATCAATTCTTTTGTCTGAAGGAGACGTGCAGGTAAACCTGATGCATGGCATCGAGACGCCGTGTCTCGTTCCCCTGCTCAGGGAACCATGGTTACATACGTGAATTCACACTGAAATGTGTATATAAGTTTATTTTGTCAAGGTTTAGGATTACACAAGCCTGTTGATGACCTCAAAGCTAGCAGACATGAACTCTGACACAAAACTCTGATCTCACCCATCAAACAATTTTGCGTTTAAAAGACATCTAATAGCCGTCCAAACACAGCCCTGACGTCTAGGCTAAAACAAGGCTGTCAGTGAAAATGTAATAGATGTCTAATCATAGCCCAAGAATAGACTATCTAGAACATGAACATGTCAAAGAAATGAAAGCAAACACCTTGTAATCACTGTTGACTTTGCTTACATGATGGAATATCATACGTCTTAAGTTATTTTGGCAAAAACGACATGTAACCAAATTCAAGGTTATTTTGGCTAGAAGTGGGTTACTCATAGTCAGAAATATATCGGGTCTATAGTTAATGAGACGGCTATTGCTTGCTAGGTATGAGGACAACAAAGAAAAGATGGAAAATAACACTATGTTTGTTTAAAAAGAACACAGAGGTAGATATTGTGGCATTTAAATGCCAGTGAAATTGCTGCTCTGCATTACTAAACCTGTGCTGCATCAGTTTCATGACTCAACCGTCCTCTAAGCCACATCTCACATTCAAATAATAAGCCTCTCTGGACACTCATTTAATGAGAGCTGCAATTTAAGTAACTAAGTGCTACAAAATGTGAATCAAGACATGGAAATGTTTATTGAACTGCTGTGGGTAATGTCATAGCACAAGATAGGTGCAGTAGAGATACAACTGATTTCAACTGTGTGTCAAAAGTAAAAACATGTCATTGACCTTGACTGTATAAATGGACTCAAGAGAACCTCTATGGACCTTAGTCATAGTTATATGAAGTCAACTCATGCGCTTTTAATGCAAGTCGATGACAAAGAGGCCCAGACTATAGCAAAGTGTGTGTCAGCCTTGACAATCGCTCTTCTGGTGTGTACACTCATGAGACATGTTGCAAGTAGGTTTAGAAGCTATACACATTTATCATCTGAAATCTGTCTGTCCAGTCAACTCAGAGCAACAATGAGAAACAGATAATGAAATTGCAAGATAGTAAAAGAGCACAAGAGGAGAGTGAGCCATGGGAAACAGGAGCCAAAATAAGAAAAGAAACAAACATCAAACCATACATCTCCTCAGGCACCGTCACATCTGTATTATATATATATATATAAATATATATTTTTTTTTTGGTTCCTTGTTCTTTGCAAATTAAATGGAATCGTGTCATTACAGTATGTGCATTAGATTGTGAGAATGTATAATTGACATATGCAATCTGCGGTGGTGTAAAGTAACTAAGTACAAACCAGGGCCAGAAATTATTTGGGGATTGATTACCACCAAAATAAACAAAAAATGCCCCCCACAATTCAAAATATGCTCCTGCACATTTAAATGAAATCTATTACAGCTGTTGCAATTAAACTGAAATGTGAAAATTAATGAACATTAAATTTAGATCTGCTAACGTTGCATCAGATTTCTTTGTATTAATTTTTTGCAATGTTTAGCATTATAAACACCCACATTTCTGTTGAGCTTATGAATTCAATGGCCAATCAGAGGTGTTTAAATTATGGCAGCGGCTAAGTGCAAATAGCGATAGATGACCTAAGTTTGGGTTGAAGAGGAAAAACGAACCAAGCACAATGTTCTCTCATCATTCCTGATTTCGGTAACACTTTAGAATTCTGATCCATCATTAATGAATAATTACACAGGAACAAGTGAGTAATGAAGTATTAACACTCTAGTAACTACTATTAACTAACAAGACACTCTGATTAATAAATGAGTTAGTAATAGTACTTAGCCGAATGTGGTAGTTCACTATTAGCTAATCAGTAACTACTATTTTTTTCATACCTCCCTGAGTACTACTAAGAAGTATTATATACAGGTTCATAATAAATGTGAATAATGCATAATGTATAATTAATTCTAAAATGAAGATCATGGTAACCCATTAGTAATGACTCAGGTATTATTAAATCCTTCAGAAGGAATTACTAATTATTTGGATCAGTATTCTAAAGTGAAAAACATGATAACTCTCTAGTAACGACTGAAGTCATTGTAAGCTTTTGAGGTTTTTGTAAGGTTTTGGATAGTAGTGACTCAAGTGTTGCTACATACTTCTATAGGAATTACTAGTTATTTGGATCAGTATTCTAAAGTAAAGATCATGGTAACCCACTAGTAATTAAGTGTTACTATCCAAAACCTTACAAAAACCTCAAAAGCTTACAATGATTTTAGTAATTACTAGAGAGTTATCATGTTTTTCACTTTAGAATACTGATCCAAATAATTAGTAATTCCTTTAAAAGGATGTAGTAACACTTGAGTCATTACTAGTGGGTTACTAGGACCTTCACTTTAGAATTAATTATACATTATGCATTATTCATGTTAATTATGAGCCTGTATATAGTAGTTCTTAGTAGTACTCAGGGAGTAGTTACTGATTAGCTAATAGTGAACTTCCACATTCAACTGAGCACTATTACTTACTAATTCGTTAATCAGAGTTTCTTGTTAGTTACTTGAGTGTTAATATTACGTTACTCAATTGTTCCTGTGTAGTTATTCATTAATGTGGATCAGTATTCTAAAGTGTTACCCTGATTTCTAACACACACTCACAGCGTTCAGCGTGATCTTGCTGCTGTTAGAGCAGAAAATAAAGCTGCTGCTCTCTGTATGTTTTTCCGTCGTCTTGGGTCGCGTTCGTATATATAAATTGTAATCAGTCAATGGTGGGTGGAGTTAGTGTAAATAGCCTCTGCCAACAAGGTGGGCTTTTGAGAAGGGTATAGCTGCAGCCTGGAGATCTCCAAAACAGGGTGGGAGGTCCAAAATAGGGCGTGGCTTGCTCCCATTGACAGACAGGCACATGACATGCATGTGTGATTTTTTTCTCCCAATGAAGTTCAGCGCAAACTCCACCCTGCAGCCAATTAAAAATATATCATTGGTCACATCAATCACAGTGCTGATTTCATACAATGCTATGCTACAACCAATTCTAACCCCTAAACCTACCCTACACCCTAACCTTAATCGGTGAAATTGACTGCAATTGGCAGTTCAGGAGATAAGCAGTTAATAAGATCGTGCGATCTGAGATCGCTGAGCCGGGCCTTCAGTTACTTCCCAACCGGACCTCACTGGACATTGGCACATTTTTAGTTGCACCCAGCGTCACTACCCCCTCCTAGCCTGCGAATCTCGAGCCCCGGGACACCCTCATCGCTTAGAACACAGCGATAGAGTAGAACTTTCCCACACGCTGCACTGGGACGGCTTGCGGGAGAGCTCGCAGGGGATTCCCGCTTATATCATTGAGCAGAGGTTCAAACTCCGGTCCGAATGCCAATGGCATTCTGGGCTCCTCTCTCACGGAGCATATTTATTTATATAGCAACTTTTTTTGTTCTAATATTAAAGGTGCACTATGTAACATTTTTTCAGTAAAATATCCAAAAAGTGGCCAGTGTTATATATTTTGTTCAATTGAGTACTTACAATATCCCAAATGTTTCCAACTATTTGTAAATCGTGAGAAAATTGCTATTTTAACCAAGGAACCGGGACGTGTGAGGGAGTCGCCTGTCAATTGCGTCATATCTGCGTTATCCTCGGTTTCTGGTTTTATTTAGCAGAAACGCTTTACCCTTACTGCAGTGTGCAACAAGTGTCATAGCAGCCGCTGAGCGAACGCACAGAGTAACGTCATAACATCTTTTTCAACACACTCAAATGTATCTAATATGATAAACAGAGCTGCGTTTACCTCATACTCATGACCGGAAAAGCGGAAATGGCGCCGGCGACTGTGGCATAATAAAAGTCCCGCCGCTCGCGAGGCGTGTGTTGCGCAATCACTCCAGCGGCCTTGCTCAGCTCCCACAACACTCGGCTCTGCTCTGCTTCATACTACAGTAATGTTAATAATCACATCCATGAACATGATTTCTGCCCGAGTCCTATCCCGATTCTTTTCCACCGGCTGTGAGATGAAGACCACACAGACCGCTCAAACTTGGCGTCATCAAACTACGCCTTTGTTTTGAATAGGCGACCTCTAGCGGACGGAAAAGTTACATAGTGCACCTTTAACTGGAAACTATGTTTAATTTACGAACATTTATTTTGTAATGTAAGTCAATGACAATTGGATGAAGCCAGTGCCAATAGTGAAAGTCTTTTCACTTGGTTCTGCCCACTTTTGGAGTTCACACCCCATTTTGGAGATCTCCGGTCTGCAGTTATACTTACTTGGAGCTATTTGCACTTGGTGTAAAAAGACACTCCGTTAAATTAGTCACTGCTGAAAACGCCAGAGATTTGTGTGAATTCTGCACTCTTAATTTTCTCATCATAAACAATGTGCAGATATGATACAAGTCATGGAGCGCTTTAGTAATGGGAAATGTTCTTTGCTTGCTTTATGTATACAATTCATTCCCAGTTTGAATCAAATACATTCATTTAAAATATACTATTTCCATAATAATACTCTTTTTTTTTTTTAAGTACTTATATACTTATAAAATTGAATAAATTGTTAAATGTGAAATTCTCTTTCACAAGGGACACCAACAAGACATGACAAACAAATGAACCACAACAAAACCTGTTCATACAGTACTGCAGTGTTTAGAAGTGGAGTAATTGACTAATCAATGCGCAGCTTGATAATTACAGTTACTGACGAAACAGACAAACATTGCCTGTGAATCTGCTTTAGGCACTTCAACTGACTGACTGTAATCATGTATGAAAGTCATGAAGCCGCTGAGGAACGATGAAGGGTAATGAGAGAAAATCTGAGATATTAAGCACACTTACGGTATTAGAGTGGTTTTATTTAGCTCTTTTCCACCCATGATGCTCTGGGCTCAAGCCCCACCTCTACCACCGAGCAGGTTGTTCTTAACATGCCCCATGGGCGGCTGCCGTCTGTTTCCTCAGTGTTGCTTTCTTTAGCTTGACTAATGAGACGAGCACATGCTCTAATAATATTAATAATTCAAAAGAGGAATATAGTTTTGTCTGATTTGTGCTCTACCCGTAAAACCGTGGTTATTGACTAATGCCTGTGGATACACTCATCTGAAGGACTTTTACTGTATATGAACCTCAGAAAGTGAGTTTTGGTCTATAAAATCATGGTAATACCACAGCATGTAATTGGCCCTTGATTTGTTAGTGATGTTCTGTATCTTTTCTCATGACCCTGAGGGAACGCATGCATTATTTCTGAGCTCACACTTATTAGCAAATGTGGCCGAACAGGAAGGAACACGTCAAATGTTCTAGATGTAAGTGTGTTTTTCCGCTGCCTCGGGAGAGCTCGCAAATCTCAGGATCACTGAGCAGAGATTCCTACAGCATCCAGGCAGAAGAAGTGTTGTGTTTCGCACATGCTGAGCTCTTTGTTAAAAACGGACAGTGTTTGTGAGCTGTTTGTGTTTCCTCTAGTCAGCCCACTCGATAGACCCACTCAAAACCATAAGGAAATATAGAACATGCTTATGTACAAACATTTTTGCACGCAAAAATAAAATGCTACCTAAAACTACCCATCACAGAAAACGTTCTGCATTTTTACATTTCAAAAACATCACTTAGTATAAGTTATCAGCGGTTAAGGACAAGGATTTCAGATATTGTCATCTTTGTGGTGGCTTTTTTGCCAGATTCTGCTTTGTTGACTATATCTGACATTTTTTACGACCAGCTTACATTTACGAAACGACACTTATCTGCCGCGAATGTACTCTAAATGCTCTAAAGAACGTGGAAGGTGAGCAGAAATTAGATTTACAGCTCTCTGCTTGCAGTATGTCAGTCACACTCACCAGGAAAATGAGTGAAACACACACAAACACACATTTTTATCCAATCATACGTCATTAATAGCGGTTCACTTCCGCAATTTAGTACAGTTGTGTTCATATCAGCAGCGAACCGTACCGGAGTTCACATGAACCATACCCTTTTTAAGCGGACTCGGGTACGGTTCGCGGGTGTACAATATACAGCGTTCACATCATCCAAACGAACCGAACTCTGACGTCAATCGAACACGGGTGCGCACCAAAAGAGCTAGTGTGAAAGTACACTAAAAGTGACCCATATCTGATATCTGCATTTAAACTATACACTTGGCGAAACAACCCAAGGACGTACTAACCCAGAGAAGCTTGTAAAAATCAACGCAGACAAAATAAAAATACAAGCTTTTGCTTTCCACACCATCTCTAAAGGTCAGCAAAACATTGGTGTCTTAAGGCAGAGAAAATAGAGGAAAGCCCTTGTTGCAGCCTGAGCATTGAAAAGAGTCATGCGATCGTAGTTCGTGTTGACGTCATTTGCCACCGTCGCATTTTCAATGATGTACGACTCGCATTGACAGTCGTATCTGATATGTCCGCTCACATATCAGATTTACACTATATTGCCAAAAGTATTGGGACACCCCTCCAAATCATTGAACTCAGATGTTCCAATCACTTCCATGGCCACAGGTGTATAAAATCAAGCACTAGGCATGCAGACGCTTCTACAAACATTTGTGAAAGAATGGGTCGCTCTCAGGAGCTCAGTGAATTCAAGTGTGGTACCGTGATAGGTTGCCACCTGTGCAATAAGTCCATTCATGAAATTTCCTCACTACTAAATATTCCACACTCAGCTGTTTGGTGGAGGGGGGATTATGGTGTGGGGTTGTTTTTCAGGGGTTGGGCTTGGCCCCTTAGTTCCAGTGAAAGGAACTCTTAATGCTTCAGCATACCAAGACATTTTGGACAATTTCATGCTCCCAACTTTGTGGGAACAGTTTGGGGATGGCCCCTTCCTGTTTCAACATGATTGCGCACCAGTGCACAAAGCAAGGTTCATAAAGACATGGATGAGCGAGTTTGGTGTGGAGGAACTTGACTGGCCTGCACAGAGTCCTGACCTCAACCCGATAGAACACCTTTGGGATGAATTAGAGCGGAGACTGGGAGCCAGGCCTTCTCGTCCAACATCAGTGCCTGACCTCACAAATGCGCTTCTAGAAGAATGGTCAAAAATTCCCGTAAACACACTCCTAAACCTTGTGGAAAGCCTTCCCAGAAGAGTTGAAGCTGTTATAGCTGCAAAGGGTGGGCCAACTCCATATTAAACATAGCAATATAGTGAATTTCCATGTATTAATGAGGCCTGAAACTGATCTGAGAATATATGCTTTTTTCCTGCTTTCACGTTCATGGGTTATATCCGATCTGTGCCACACATGGGAAGACAAAAAATTTGATTTGGGTCGCTTGAACCATGTAATGTAAATGCACAGTGGCATACACTGAACACACACAGATCATCCACTGGGTCTCTGTTATTGTCGTTGCAGTGTGAGGGTGGCACTTCTGTTTATGTAACTCCTCTGAGTTTAACTCCCCCACTAAAACACCTCCAAATAGTCTATTCCCACAATACAATGCAAACACACAACACCAAACCTCTCATTACAACACCCGGTCCACAGCAGCACACCAAATCAAGCTTTACTTAATTCCAGAAAGAATCATTTATTTATCTTCTATTGCAATTTTGTACACCAATAAACAGGAACAGTAGGCAGTACACTAGATAGATATGCATTTCCTACAGGAAATAGCAGTGCCTGCAAGGCAGGAAGAGAGCAGGGTTAAAGCGGTTATGTTTAGAAATGGTTCTGTGTGAAATAAATGCTGCATCAGAGCTACTAAATTATTTTGCTGTTGTCAACAATTGCAGATTATTTTCTGTTTGGCTGTGTAAGAGAATCAAAAAAAGAGAATTGGAGTGCTGTTGTAAACTGGCGGGACCACATTTACATTCAACATGTAATGGTGATATAATTGGGCCAAAAAGACTCTAGTCAGATTTACTGAATAGAAAGTGTTTGTGTGCCTGTTGCTCTGTGCAGTGGATGAGGAGTTCACTACAGTATTTAATGTTGCTTCATAAACGCTTATCTTGCAAAAGATATGCAATGTGTCTTGACAATAGTGATTTTCTGAACTCATGTTGCGAATACAGAAAGAGCTGCTGGATCAGGGTCAGACACACAGGCAAACATAAGGAATTAACAGGTTTATTTGACTCTTTTCAGCTGGTGGGTTTGTGCAAGTAGATTTGGTCATCAGTGCGTCAATGTGTTTCTGATGATGTCAATGAGTTGTGACTCTGAGATAACACTCAGAGAGTGTATGGCGGCCTTGATGATGAGATCACAGTGCTCCTGACCTCCATCTGTCTGTGTGTGGATCCTGTGACCGAAACCTCCAGCACTGGATACAGGCAGCAGACGGGTTGCTAACCTTTCAACTAAGCCATAGAGTAGCACACAGAACAGTGTTTATGTACAGTACATACAGTAAAGAAGTCACTTGTTGATTAGTTTTCCTTCACCATCCAATCCAAAAATCCACTGACATCACACTTAAAATGTATAAATGTGGCTGCATTACATAAAAAATCTCATTTACTCATTTATTTCTTCGACACTGTACAAAGTGTGATACTGTCCATAATAACATACGCTCAATGGAAAAACGTGTCTGCTAAATGCAAAAATGCTCCTATACATACAATTCACAGCAGTTTCCAGCTGAAATTAACACTAGAGGCAGTAAAACCAACGACTTTTATTCCTTTTACAACAAATTATCCTTACAGGGCCAGATTATTGATTAATAAATGCACAGTTCCTTGCACAATTCTATATTATAACCTCAAAAGACTTTTACCATAGTGCATGATTTGTGAATTAGTACATTTTGGCATTTGCATTACATAACAAGCTCCATATGTGTGGTTTTGCCAACCTGATCTTACGGCAATTCGTATGTATTTTACAAGGTGGCTAATTCGTACGAATTTGTACGATTGTTGCTAAATCATACGTATTTGATGAGTTGCCAATTTGTATGATTTCGTACAAATTACCTAACCTCAAACCCCACCCCTAAACCTACCCGTCATTGTGGTTTAGACAAATTGTACGAATAGCGTTGGTTTTTCTGACATGGTAAACTTGCTCAGGAGTTCACCTGGTACAACTCTGCACTGGTGATGTAGAGAGGTTGGATATGAGTCCTGTGAAATATGAGTCTGGATAAAAGAGCTAAAATGGCATGGTTGCCTCAGATTTTTTTTCCATCTCACGTTTGCTTGGGTTTAGTGTAGGTCAGTGGTCTCCAACATGATGCCCGGGGTCTCCAACAACCTAGCAACCACAGAAACACCCTAGCAACATCTTAGCAACCACCCAGAGTACCCTAGCAACCGCATAGCAACATCCTAGCAACCACCCGAGTACCCTAGCAACCACCTAGGAACATCTTAGCAAACAGCCTGAGTACCCTAGCAACCGCATAGCATCATTCTAGCAACCACCCGAGTACCCTAGCAACCACATAACAACAACCTAGCAACCACCCCAAGTACCCTAGCAACCACCTAGGAACATCCTAGCAAATAGCCTGAGTACCCTAGCAACTGCATAGCAACATCCTAGCAACCACCTGAGTACCTTAGCAACCGCATAACAACAACCTAGCAACCACCCCAAGTACTCTAGCAACCACCTAGGAACATCCTAGCAAACAGCATGAGTCACTCAATCTGTTGATCTATGGATAGACTGTATTGTTGTGGTGCCGTGGCGTCTTTGAGTTGCTCTGAGCTCATTCTATAAAGAGCCCCAACTTGCCATTAGAGATCCACTGTAAATCTGCTCCAGACTGAGACTAAATGGGATCATTTTGTGATCTTTTTTTGTGCCTGTGTGACTAAAATTTCGCACTGGTGCCACTACAAAGTTACCCAATTCTATTTGATTATGGGCTGTCATTTGCGTTGCGTATGAGAAACATCAAATGGCAAATGCTCCAAAGGCGGAACGAAACTCATCTGAAGAGCACAGCGCGGACCAATAAACAGCGGCCGATCTGGATCACGTGACCATTATTAAACAGAGCTGCGCGAGCCACTGAGAAGCGTTTGAGTTCAGCACAGAATACTCACAGAATACAAATATAAGATACTATGGAAGAACAAATGGTACATTTAATGAGCAAATAAAAACAGAAGCAAGGGCTGTCCCGTCCCAATTTGCATCTCAACTTAAACTCAGAGGTTCCCTGTCCCTTTCCATGAGACGAAATCAAACACTGATTGTTGCCACTGTGCCAAATGACTCCTAAAACTGTGTGGACGTTTAATATTCAGGAAAAGTGGCATGTGATTTTCACAGAGAAAATTATAATTGCACATATATTGCAATATATATTCATATTTTTTTTAGGAATGATTGTTTAATAAAAAATCATTTAAAATGCTTGTAAGACTGAACCCGGATATCAAGATATTTTATTATTTTGCATATGATAGTGATCAAAAGAGTACAAAAGCACCACCATGTTATATTTATAATAAATAAAATATTGTTGAGTATAATAAACAAGTAGTCCTCGAGATTATTTTATCCCTTAAGGCAGCCCTCGCTCGCAAAAATGTGTGTTATTTTACAACAAAAGTGTAATAAAACGTTGTCAGATTCACATTCATCTGTTTTGGGCAAAACTGAATGTGCATTTAGTCTGGTTTGGTCCATAAAGACTCTTCATACATTAGAGATCTGATATGATCATCTTACTTGCCTCATGCTAACTTATCATTTGTAAAATGTTGTTAAAGGAACACGCCGACTTTTTGGGACTTTAGCTTATTCACCGTATCCCCCAGAGTTAGATAAGTCCATACATACCATTTTTATCTCCGAGCGTGCCATAACTCTGTCTGACGCACCCACCGACGGAAAATGAACAGTTGCAATTTTCTAGACCGATATGGCTAGGGACTATACTCTCATTCCTGCGTAATAATCAAGGAACTTTGCTGCCGTACCATGCAGCACCTGAAAATAGGCTAATTTCCGTCAACATAACCAACGTGACAACCTGCTTACACAGAGAGCGTGCTGGGGACTATTTTCAGGCGCTGCGTAATATCATTGCGCCGCTGCACCCATGGTACGGCACCAAAGTTCCTTGATTATTACGCAGGAATGAGAGTATAGTCCCTAGCCATATCGGTCTAGAAAATTGCAACTTTTCATTTTCCTTAGCACACGATGTAACTATACACATCACAACATGTAAATAGGAAAATGTTGGCGTTATTTTGTCCCTTATTGAGCAGTAGGCTAGCTGGAGCCGTTTACCTCCAGTCTTTGTGCTAAGCTAGGCCAGCGGTGGGTTGCGTCAGACAGAGTTATGGCACGCACAGAGATAAAAAAGGTATGTATGGACTTATCTAACTCTGGGGGATACAGTGAATAAGCTAAAGTCCCAAAAAGTCGGCTTGTTCCTTTAAACTTAGTTGATCTTTTTGCTGATGACAGAAATGAGAAGTGGATTTTACTTGCAGCTCCTCAGAAAACATCAGCAGAGAACTGTAGCGTTACTGTGTTTATATGAACAAGGGAAGCTGTTATTACTGAAGGCACATTGATCAATCACGACTGCACGGCACGATGTCTTTGGACGGAGCTGGAGGAGCTGGTGATTTTCAGACCACTAATATTTGTCTGATGGCTCATTACATGTTGAACAACACTCTGGGGTCAGCGTTCATTCAGCCAGCTGAGATAATGCATTAGTTTGACCTTTAGACTGCAGTTAACGCTACAGGCTTTATACACGATGAGACCAAGAGAAAAGCACACACTGTCCTCCCACAAATCATCCACAGCCTTAATGAGGACCATCCATAAACCACACAATTACGGATCTGCTACGCAAGAGTCCTCCTGGTAAAACACCTATAACATATTTGCAAGAAATAAATATTAGTCAAATGAACAAACATGACTGGTGCATGCACAGTCCTTGAAGTTGTACAAAGTCAGCCAACCAGATCTGAGCTCGCAAATGCTTTCCAGTTATGTGTGCGGATCCATCAGACTCAGTGAACTCAGGGACAGCTGACTAAATGGAGCTGGTCTTAAATCTGTGTAAAATCTTCTTGAAAATTGAGAGGCCAGAGCTCCATCTGTGTGTGAGCAGTGAGGTGCAACTGTACTTGTGAAATCACATCTTTCTTTAGTCATGTCAATTAGACCGCTCTCCCTCAGCGAGGAGAACAATCACGCAGCTGAGAAAGACACGCCGAGAAGCAAGTGCAGTATTCCAGATTGTATTAATTAGATTATAGGATTATGAATATTGTGATTTATGCTACAAGTGTTGGACAGTAGCTCAGAGGTAGTTAAAATAACAAGTACAGGCGGGAATCTCATTATTCGATTTTATTTTGTTTTCAGGGAGTATCATTTCAAAATGTTTTTTTTAGACATTTTTCATCAGCAGTATAAGGGTGTGGCTCCACATGCACAGCCTATAAAAGAACACTTTAACCAAGAGTGTGTGTTTAAAGTGCTCAGTATAAACAGTTCTCAGTAATGTCTTGAAGACAAGTGGAGGCCAGTAATGAAGATATCGATATTGTTCAGAGACTCTGAAGACAGACAGACGCTGAGAATCACTGGGGATTGGACAGATCATTTGCCCCAATTGAATCCACATGTAAAAATCGAAGCTGCATATGAAATGCTGAAAACATCAGATACAGAAACACATTGATCTGATTGTGGCGCACGGCGCTGTTTGAAGCCCACCTCAGACAGATGCTTCTGAACATAATCACAAAATCAAAGGACATTTACACAATCTTGTTATCCTAAGAAATAAATGATGCTCAAATGTAGACATGGATGCGACTTTTCCAAAAAGATGAACAGAATGACAGCATATATTTTTATTTTATTTTGGATTGTAACATCTAGGGATGTACAATATTATCGGCACAACATTGGAATTGGCGGATAAAGGCTTAAAATTTAATAATCAGCATTGCTGATACAATAATGTGTTGTTTATGTGCCTGCGATAACTCAACTCAACTTTTACCTGTATGGTGATTAGAACTCTGAAACCGGAATGCTCAAAAATCTTTGCTCAATACCAACTGAAATGAAAAATAATTCATTTATAATTCATGCACAGGAGAGATTTGGTGTTTTTTTCCAAACTAAGGGGGAAAAAAAGATATCTGCAATCTGTCAAAATGAGTTTAAAAAATATTGGCATGTCGGATGTTGGCAGAAATCCAATATTGTGCATCTCGTGCATTCAGTACTTTAGTGCTAATTAAAAAAGTTTTACACATTAAGAAAAAAAATAGTCATCTGAATGGTGTCCACTCACATCCCTGCTAGAAATTTAAGTTCTCAGAACGTCCCCACTGGTGTCAAGGACGTCGCCTGGTAACGTTCCCAGAACGCTTCGAGAAGGTCATGATGTGGAGCTCTTTTAAGGGTTAGGGGACGTTATTTGGTGGACCTTTAGGGAACATTCAGGACATTCTGGAAATGTTTAGGGGACCATTACTACAGGACGTTCCCTCTAGGTCTCTACACTACATTCCCATAACGTTTGCAGGACCTTTAGGGGACCAACATAGAATGTGCATCCCTTGCATTCAGTACTTTAGTGCTAATTAAAAAGTTTTACATATTAAGAAAAAAAATAGTCATCTGAATGGTGTCCACTCACATCCCTGCTAGAAATTTAAGTTCTCAGAACGTCCCCACTGGTGTCAAGGACGTCGCCTGGTAACGTTCCCAGAACGCTTCGAGAAGGTCATGATGTGGAGCTCTTTTAAGGGTTAGGGGACGTTATTTGGTGGACCTTTAGGGAACATTCAGGACATTCTGGAAATGTTTAGGGGACCATTACTACAGGACGTTCCCTCTAGGTCTCTACACTACATTCCCATAACGTTTGCAGGACCTTTAGGGGACCAACCTAGAATGTGCATCCATTGCATTCAGTACTTTAGTGCTAATTAAAAAGTTTTACATATTAAGAAAAAAAATAGTCATCTGAATGGTGTCCACTCACATCCCTGCTAGAAATTTAAGTTCTCAGAACGTCCCCACTGGTGTCAAGGACGTCGCCTGGTAACGTTCCCAGAACGCTTAGAGAAGGTCATGATGTGGAGCTCTTTTAAGGGTTAGGGGACGTTATTTGGTGGACCTTTAGGGAACATTCAGGACATTCTGGAAATGTTTAGGGGACCATTACTACAGGACGTTCCCTCTAGGTCTCTACACTACATTCCCATAACGTTTGCAGGACCTTTAGGTGACCAACCTAGAATGTGCATCCCTTGCATTCAGTACTTTAGTGCTAATTAAAAAATTTCCATATTAAGAAAAAAAATTGTCATCTGAATGGTGTCCACTCACATCCCTGCTAGAAATTTTACATTCTCAGAACGTCCCCACTGGTGTCAAGGACGTCGCCTGGTAACGTTCCCAGAACGCTCCGAGACGGTCATGATGTGGAGCTCTTTTAAGGGTTAGGGGGCGTTATTTGGTGGACCTTTAGGGAACATTCAGGACATTCTGGAAATGTTTAGGGGACCATTACTACAGGACGTTCCCTCTAGGTCTCTACACTACATTCCCATAACGTTTGCAGGACCTTTAGGGGACCAACCTAGAATGTGCATCCCTTGCATTCAGTACTTTAGTGCTAATTAAACATTTTTCCATATTAAGAAAAAAAATTGTCATCTGAATGGTGTCCACTCACATCCCTGCTAGAAATGTTACATTCTCAGAACGTCCCCACTGGTGTCAAGGACGTCGCCTGGTAACGTTCCCAGAACGCTTCGAGAAGGTCATGATGTGGAGCTCTTTTAAGGGTTATGGAACGTTATTTGGTGGACCTTTAGGGAACATTCAGGACATTCTGGAAATGTTTAAGGGACGATGTTTTATTTAGAAATGTTATGTTCCCAGAAAAAAAAAATTATGAGATGGTCATGATGTGGAGTTCTTTAAAGGGTTGGGGGACATTATTTGGCGGACCTTCACGTAACATTCAGGATGTTCTCGGAATGTTTAGGGGACGATGTTTTATTTAGAAATGTTATGTTCCCAGAACGTTCTCAGAACATCCCCGCTTGTGTCAAGGACGTCGCCTGGTGATGTTCCCAGAACGTTCTGAGACAGTCATGATGTGGAGTTCTTTTAACGCTCTGAACGCCAGCTGGATTTTTCCTCCTGACATCGTAAAACAACTTAAAATACTCCGTCATTTTTGGCCACACAGACATGACAGATATGTCTTGAAGCTTGAAACTACTAAATAGACACTTAGTAGTTTTTTCCGTCTTTAAATGAAGTAATTTATATCAAATACAAATATTCTCTGTTTATGTAATCCGTATGAAAACAACATGAGGTACAGTTTCTCAAGCGGCTGCTCACTATCTTTAATGTGACCACACGCACGCATGCAAAGCGATTCACATGCTATTCGTCCATGTGAAGGAAAGTGAAGGGTTGGGGGGCGTTATTTGGCGAACCTTCAGGGAACATTCAGGACGTTCTGGGAATGTTTGGGGGACCATTACTATGGGACGTTCCCTCTAGGTCTCTACACTACATTCCCATAACGTTTGCAGGACCTTTAGGGGACCAACCTAGAATGTTATTTTTTGGTCCTATTTAGGTCCTTCCATCACGTTTACTGAATGCTTTCAGAACATGTTTGTGTGAATCAATCAATCATGTGGGAATGTTCTGTTAATGTCCCAAATGTCCTCTTTGTAATGTTGCTATGTGACCATAAAATAACCAAAATGGAACGTCCCCCTAAAACGTCATATAAGGAACCTTGAACTGCAGCACTTTCATAACCAAAAGAGCATTTTAGAAACGTGTTCTATAAAGGTTCGGGATTTTCTTACTTTTAGGGAACGTTGCACAAGCTCGCGAGAATGTCCCCTCCTGCGCGGGATGAGATGAAGACTGTACTCATAAAAGTTTTTTATAAAAAGTGTTTTAATTATACACAGTGTGGGTCGTAATCATGTTTTCGGAGACTCAGTACATGTACTGCCAAAGAAGCAAGAAGACAAGCTTAAACATCGGTATGGCATACACAAAGTGGGAAGATTCAATGATAGAGAAAATCATGACGTTGCTTTTATTTTTGGACAGGTAAGGGAATTCATTATAATGGTGATCTTAAATCTTGTGTATTCATATTCAAACTGTTTATAGGTGAATCTTTCACAATAGTGAAACAACTGCTGATAGATGTGACATCAATACTCGACATACAAAACACAATGGTGACACTCAACAAATAAAATAATAAAAAACTCTGAACAAACATCACAAACTGGTAAAAGTGAACCACAGATGCGTTCAGCAGCACAGATAAAACCAACAAGAATCAAGAAACTCCAAAGAATAATCTATTCATGCCGCATTGCATGCTGGGTACCTTCATAGTACACATGCACTGTGGAAATACAGTATGAAGTTTTTGTGTTTTCCAAAACTGTACACTCACAGTAAAACCGAGCTCTGTTTACAGTATTTATAAATGACTGTGAAAGTACTGCAGTTAATAACCTAAAATATACTGTAATTTTACACGAAAATGTTTAACGGCGTAGAGTTGAGTGGCTTTTTGGTCTTTGATCTACCTAGCAACCACAGCATAGCAATTTGCATAGGGGGTGCTTACTTTTAAAAGTGAAAAGTTCAATTTAAAAAGGAGGACAGAAGAGTGGTCATGGCCAAGTGAGTTTATAAAAGAAAATTGCCTACCAAATACGCCTACCAAGTTGCATACTTACTCACAAATTCAACACAATGGAGTAAAAACACTCAGAAGACCCTGACAGCCTCCCACAACACCCTAGCATAGCCGGCAGGTTCTTACACACGCAACTCACTCACATTTTCTTCAGAAATTGCACACCGCAGCTTTAAATCTTGCTTTAAGTCTTGAGGGTTCGAGCATCAGCTAAAGAGAGATAAAGCACGAGGGCAATAGAGAAAAGAGATGTGAAATGAGCAATGTTCACATGAAAGCCCATGATGGCAGGGCTGGATGGATGCAGCATCAGGGTCGGAACGGAGCCTGCGGTCGGAGCACATGCTCACACCAGGAGGAGAAGAGCTTATGAGATCAGCAGCCTTGACCCTCTGACTCACATACTCTCTATGGGATTAAATTCCTGTCACAAGCATTGCATTCACGGATCAAAAAAATTATAAGTGTGAATCAAACATGTAAAAATATATTGCACAAAACAATGCAAAATTATCAGAATAGCAAACAACGTGGTCACGGGTCGTTAAAATTATTAACACATTTAATGCACCGGCGCCGCCTCAGACTTACGTAGGTCATCTTACATTTCATACAGTTGATTGATGACGAATATGATGCAGGGCAACAACTCCTGTGTGATGAAGCCTATAGGATGCAAATACAATGACCCTAAAATTCAAGAGTTTTGGGCCAGATTTACTAAACAGGGCAAATTAGTGTGAGAGTGCAATCCCATAAAAGGGCAGATGGGAGTGGAAAGTTTTGCACATGATCTACTGACAACGCGCAAATTAATGAACACATACGCAGACGGATCATTTCCATAATAACCAGCGCAATCCACCAAGAGCAGCGCAAATTAGCACTTGCTTTTTTGGGTGGTAAATAACAGCACAAACACCAGTCGATTGACGAGAGCAAATCTTAGTAAATCACCTCGCATGATTCATTTAAATACTCTCCGCCTATAAATTTTGCGTCTGAAAGGGAAACTCCTACAAATGCATATGCAATAAAATCAGCCGCAAAAATAACCCTGTCCACGCTAATTTATCACTGCGTGTCTTTAGTAAATCCTGACAGCAGTTGTTAGTAAATCTGGCCCCTTGTCTCATATTTACATCATGATATAGTTAAGCAATATCAAGCAGTAACGAGCGCAATATCACACGAGTGCTGTTTTTGTCCCGAATAGCAGCACGAGTGCAAATGTGATATTGATTTTATACAACAGTTCAATAAATAAGAAGTTCATATTGTGCTATTTTAGACACAATATTGTCTGTTTTGCAACTAAAATATAAAGACAAAGCAGAACTGTTCGTCTCCGAGCAACACACATTGGCGTGTCATTTCTGAATCCGCGTTTTGAGCGAATCAATCAGAAGAAACAATGATTCAATGGACCTTTCATAAAGAGAACCATTTACTTCACTCCTGAATGAATCAGCCGTTTGAATGAATTAAATAAATGAATGAATGACTCAATCGGCCCAATCATACACCCGGCGCAATGTGATGCCAGGCACGACACAAGTGTTTTCTGCTAGTTTCAGCCCGACACAGTTATCATTTTCACGTCCAGCGTCACGTTGTTTAAATAGCAAATGCACTGGCGCATCTGTTCACCCATGGGTGTGCTGGTCTGAAAACCAGGTGTGTTCAGGAGCATTGTTGGAGCGTTGCTATTTTGAGGAACTGAAAACGACTGCGCCATTGACCAACACAAACCTGCTCTAAAGTCAATAGCGCAGTATTTTTTGTGCTATTTAAAGGGTGTGTTAGTAATATGAGCCTATAGGTGGTGCACAACGCACACACACTCTGATTATTACACACACAGGGACACGTAGCAGCACACACACATTTAAATATTAAAAATCAAAGGATTCCTCTCTGGAGAAGCGTTCAGTCTTTCCTTCATGTAAATAGTGAAATTGCCATGGTGCGAGCACAACTGGCTTTTAAAGGGAATGGGAGATGAGACTCTGATCGTTAAAATAGGGCCCAATGACTTAATCATTAAGGTATTAACCGCCACCGACTGGCGATTTTAGTTTCTTATTTAGATTATAATTTTATTAAAAAATAATTTCTTATTTAAAAAAAACAATAAAGGTAGAGTTCACCCAAAAATATTTCTTTCTGAAGCTACTTTATGTAACACTTTAACTTTACACAACAATGTCTTTAAATTATCTTTTGGGGGTAATTTCTCAGTCAAATTTGATGTGTGATTAATTTGCAGTTAATTACATTAATTAATGTTCGTCTCCAAAAATGAAAATCCTGTCATTTACTCACCCTCATGTTGTTCCAAACCAGTATGAACCGTGTCGGAATCCACTTTTGCTAGTTTAACGACGGAAAAAACGGTCGGCGCTCCAGGCGCATGATCCAAAAGGGTTGTCCCTAGTCTCTTAAAGAGTCATGGGTGTGTTTTGGGCGTAACGTGCAATAAACCAATCAGAGTCTCATCTCCCATTCCCTTTAATAAAGACACTCTCAACCTGACAAGTCAGTTTAAATACATGTGTGTATTGCCACAATTTAAGTTTAAATAAGTAGTCAATTTACACACCAGAACACACCTGGTTTTCAGACCAGCACACCCATGGGTGAACAGATGCGCCAGTGCATTTGCTATTTAAACAACGTGACGCTGGACGTGAAAACAGAAAGTTCCACAGAAAGAATAAAGTCACACGGGTTTGGATCAACATCAGGAAATGAGGTAAAGTTTATTATTCCTTTAAATTAGGGGAAAAAGGAAACTTAAAAAATGATGGAAGAAATAAATGATATACAAATTTACTATTGATGTAAGTAAAAGTCATAATGTCATAATGAACATACTGCATAAACTCATTCTGAACTTCCAATCTCACAGCAATTTAGACCCATTAAAGCAACCACAACAAGCATGTAAGCCTCTCATAAGTCTCTCCTTAATGTGGTTTAGACACTAATGTGAAGAAAATGTTAAAAGAAAATGCACATAACTGGCCTTGTGTGGTTGGATGTCTGAGTAAGCAGCACTCAGGGGACGTGCGAGGGCCAGCAGGTCATATCTGACCACTATAATAATGAGCCGCCCCTCACAGCAGAGATGAGAAGCGCACGCACACACACACACACACACGCACACACACACACAGCAGGAGGAAGAGAAAGAGGAGGAGGACTCTTTCTGCTCAGCATGGCGCTGAAGTCTTAGTGAACACAATAGTCTTACAGCAAGCACACTTTTACATGAGGTCTATGATGCTAAATGAACATGGATCTTAACAAATACAGCTCTTAACACAGTGTGAGCAAGTGTGTGTGTGTGTGTGTGAGTGTGTGTGTGTGTGTGTGTGTGTGTGTGTGTGTGTGTGTGTGTGTGTGTGTGAAGAGAGAGAAATAAAAGCATTAACTCACATCTGTGTCAGGGCCCTTGTCGGCCCCTGGACAGGAGAACGAAACAAACTCATGGCACCTTTTGTGGACCACAAAACAGCACACTGTGGATGAGAAGAAAGGGGAAATTAGATTAAAAAAAAAACAAACACATTTGTTTCAAATACATATCAGATATCAAACTTATAAATACCACTGAAATTTTGTGATTCAATATTAATTAATTAATACTCTAATTTATTTAAATATTAATAGATATAATAATTAAAATAGATCAAAGCATTCAAATATCTAAGTTAACATTGATTTATGTTTCCAAGTTATTATTCAGGTAAACAGTGAAAAATGAAAAAAAATTAATAAATAAAATAAAATAAAATAAAATAAAATAAAATAAAATAAATAAAATAAAATAAAATAAAATAAAATAAAACAAAATAAAATAAAATAAAATAAAATAAAATAAAATAAAATAAAATAAAATAAAATAAAATAAATAAAATAGACATCATTCATCCATGAACGTTGTTGTCATAGACAGATTAACAACAGCAAAGTTTAAGGTGGCTTTGATTCTGACATTATTTTTACATGATATTTGACCAGGGTTGCATTTCTCTTACTTAGAGCTGCATTTAAAAATTTAGATCCCATTTTTCTACATTGTGTTGCCATTTCTCGACAGGCACTAGCCTAGTTTAGATTCGACCAGTTTGTTTGTGTAAATGTGATTGTGTAAAACATATTTTCCATGCTAAAGGAGGGTACACCACAAGGCTCAGTCTTGGGTCCTTTGTTGTTTTCTTAGTATATTCTCCCTTTAGGTGATATTATATATATATTTTAAAGTAATTTCATTGTTATGCAGACTACACACAAATTTAATCTAATGATATGTGAGATGTGTGAACAAGTACACTAACTGAAAGCAGTTTTTCACCAACAGTAAAAATATTTTTTTTTAAATAGCAAAATGCATATTTAAGAAAAAATATAGACAAACTAGTTGATCATTGTGACCCTCCCTAACTGTCACAGCAGGTCAGGCAAAGAAGAGGAGATGTGGTTCAAAGTGCAGCTAAATTACTTTAATAAAACACACATAAAACAAAGCTGACAGTACAACAGGGAAAGGAACATGTAACGGCTTTGGCTAAACACAAGGTCAACACCAGAGAAAGAACTAAGGCAACTGAGGGCAACTAATGATGAGTTTTATTTGAACTCATAGACAAACAATGAAATATGAACTAAAAATGTATGAACATGCAAACTAAAATGTATTCAGACACTTCCAACATTTTCTCTTATTATCACAGTTTATTCGCTATAGTTAGTAATAAAATATGACAAGAACTCAATTCATCTCAATTCTATTCAATAACTTTGATAGAAAGGTATGTAATGGATTACAATCAACCAATCAGCTGTTAAATTTAACAACACAATTAGATAATACCAATTTAGCTCAACCAATGACCAAGCAATGCTGTGGTGTCAAAGGTTACATTAGCAATTAAAGAAACAACACTTCAGCAAAACATGCTCAGGTCAAAGTGTCTGAATCATTTTGCTCCCAAATTTTTACTGGTAGTCACTGTATGAAGAGATTTTGGGTATAATATGGCACAGTTTACTTTATTTTGCTATCCTCACTTACAGAAATGAACTGTAGTGTCCTGCACCCACTAGTAAAACATTATATCTGGTGTCTGAATAACTTTTGGTTTGACTGTATATGTACACACATACAATAATTCATTATTGTATTATGTTTATATGTCCAATGACCCTACATGGATGGATGGTTATGTGTTATATAGATCTGATAGATCTGTGAATTGCGACAGCAGTCAGCGGCTCTCTCTCTCTCCTTATCAGCAATAAAAACATCCTTTACACTTTAATAATGAATTTCCAGCCATATTCATTCTGATGAAACATTGCTCTGAGGGTCGTTAAGGAGACACACACATGCTGCATTTGCAGAACTGCTCCCATGAGCAAACGCTTTCTCAAAGCAAACAATTTCCCCATCAGTGTGTGAGATGTTGCTGCACTGAGCAAATCAATCCCAAGGTTTCTGAACCAGAGCCATTTTTAAAGGGGTCATGAACTGCGTTTTTTTATTGTTTTAGGATGTTTCCTGGGGTGCACTTATAATGTTAGAATGCTTTTTACATCAAAAATTGTCATAATTTATAAATAAAAGGCATTTTTCCTACCCTGATTTTAGCCCTCTGCTCTGAACGCTCTGTTTTAAGGGGCGTGTCCGCTGGGAGACTTCAGTGTAAACACCCACTGCTGTGATTGGCTAACGTCTTTGCATTTGAAATAGCTAAGTTTTATTACTCTCTCTTTTAGTGCGTTTTTACTATTACAGTTCTCATGGTTAACTAATCGTGAAAAGTGTTGCATTACATTTAGATCTATGGCATTATATTTAGATCTATGGCATTATATTTAGATCTATGGCATTATATTTAGATCTATGGCATTATATTCAGATCTATGGCATTATATTTAGGTCTATGGCGTTATATTCAGATCTATGGCATTATATTTAGATCTATGGCATTATATTAAGATCTATGGCATTATTTTTAGATCTATGGCATTATATTAAGATTGTGGCATGAAAGGTTGCAGAGATCATTGTAGCCGATCACACATATGCTGAGTGCATGAAAGCAGTGATCTCATCATTGCAACTCAGTTTCTGTACACTAACGAATGCTTTCATCTTCACTAACAGTGCAAACGTGATATAGTTAAGAGATTCGTTGAATAAACCGGGAGTCACTGATAAACGCGTCACTGATAAACTCATTGACGGTTTCAGCGTGTGCTGCTCCAACGATTGCAAAGGGAAATCTTTGATCGCTTTCTTTATAGAATTACGGATTATTTTCATCCTACTAAGAGAAACAACGCAAGTTGATGTTTAGTCACTGGTTTGATTTACTGACACACAGACAAAGAACATCCGACTGTGCATGAATCTTTACATTTCAGATCAGGCATTAGAATGAACACAGTTACATTACTGTCGAGCCCAGGAACTGCACAATATTTTGTAATCCTCAACGGCATGTTTACTGCTTGGTAGCTCGATCTGGTTTAGCTCGATCTGTTACTTAGACTACCTATTCTATTGCATGTCATACGTGAATCGGTGGGCGGGGCTAAACAGGTGACGTCATAGATCCCCACTTTGAAAAACCTGTCGTTTGCTGGGCCTGGTGTCAATAAAAGCTTTTATTGGACTAACAAGGAAGTTTTCAGCTCTGAAACTTACAGGATATTCTTATAGTATAATGACCTCTTATATGTCAAAATCTCAAGGAAAATTTGATTTCTCAGTTCATGACCCCTTTAACCAATAGCATTTTTTCCAGCACCAACTTACAATGCTGTGCATCAAAAAAACTAAACAAAACAAAAAACAAGTATTCTATGCCAATTCATATATCACAATTGAATTTAGTACACTGTGATACATCACATAAATCGCTCATGATTATTACAGCTCAAAACAAAAGACAGAGGTGCCAATGGTTCTTATTCACAATCTAAAATAGTTCTGATTCGGTTCTGATAACAGTTCTTGAATGCGTTTGTTCTTCCGCTCAAACCCACAGCACAGCTGTCATAGTTCACCCAAAAATTCAAATGATCCCATAATTTACTCCCCCTCAAGCCATCCTAGGTGTGTGTGCCGAACACAATCAGAGTTATATAAAAAAATGTCCTGGCTCTTCCAAGCTTTACAATGGCAGTGAATGGCAGCCCAAAATTTGAAGCCCAAAAAAGTGCATCCATCCATTATAAAAGTGCTCCATATGGCTCCAGTGGGTTAATAAAGACCTTCTGATAAATATCCATATTTATAACTTTATAAACTATAATCACTGGCTTACGGTGACGGCTATACGCGAGTCAAGTTCCGGCGGAAGAGTGACCTCTGACCTGACGCATGACGTAGGAGTTGTACGGACCAAGGTTAGAACTAGGCTAAATGTATGAGAAGGCGGAAAACCCAGTTGCAGAAATGAGAGCACAATCAGGGAATGCACTTAGTCCAGAAAGTAGTTCCAAAACAATCCATAAAAGTAACTCCTAACTAAAACTCCTAAACAATATAAAAATGATAAAGTCATTTCAAACAGAAGATCCAGAATGTTGAAACAGTCAGTACAAAAAAATGATAAATAATTCCAAAATAGTTACTCCAAATAGTTCCAAAGAGTCAATGCAAACCAGAATACAGGAGCAGAGCAGCTTAAATACACTCACAGGAAACAAGGCACAGGTGAGAACAATAACACATGATAAAATTGCGGGAAACTGAAATGAAACACAATGAGAGCCTCCAGTGGCAAAAAATAGTCCATTTTGATTTGCTTTATCCTCTGCGCTTTCACGTTCTGCAATACGTCAAGCGTCGGGTCAGAGGTCACTCCTCCGCAGGAACTAGACTCGCGTACGGCCGTTACCGGAAGCCAGTGATTATATTATATATTTTATAATGGATGGATGCACTTTTATGGACTTCAAAATCTAAGGTATCATTCACTCCCATTATAAAGCTTGGAAGAGGCAGGATATTATTTTAATATAACTCTGATTGTGTTTGGCTGAAAGAAGAAAGTCATATACACCTAGGATAGCTTGAGGGAGAGTAAATTATAGGGTATTTTTTAAGATTAAGTGTGCGACTTTAGTGCCACTTAACAGAATGACAGAAATACAGCATATTTTGCAAACGCCCCTTTCATGTGTTGCTCCTCCCCCAACTCAAATGTCACAATCACAGCTCTTACGGGTGCTCGTGAAGGCATGTCTCAACAGGTAAAGCTACTTTCAATAAAATGTCCAACATATTAGGGATACTTTTAGCGGTGTTGCTATGTATTATGAGTAAGCAACTGAGTAGGCTAACACTCTCGCTTATAATAAACCCATCCAACGTATGACAAGACACACCACAACTGATTGAGGCTTAGACTGGACACATCAACATAAACATTTGTCTTTCTGAACGTGTGCATGAAAATGTATTGTAGCGAGTAGCATCTCAATGCCCCATTTGATTTGCCGTGTTCATGACCTGTTTGATATTTTGAATTTTGTCTTGCACTTCTGTAACTGAAGCTGAATGTCTTTTCCCATGTAACATGTCACTCATGGACCCACACCATCTAAAAGCCCTCTAGCCCCACCTTCTACAGTAGCCATGCCCCAAACTTTCGCTATAGGTTGAGCTGAAAAGTGATTGACAGGTCTAAACGGACCACTCTCAGTGTTTTGATGGTGCTTTGGGGCTCAATGTTTACAGTTTTTGGGGGTGATAAACCCAAAAATTGCATACTAATAGTAGACATTGAACAATAAACAGGGTTAAGAGAATGTATTTGAACAAAATATCTTACATACTTCACCTTTAACAAGGTATAAACATACATTTCCTATATATAGTTGTAAAATCCAATGCAACACTGTGAGAAATAGAATAAATCAATGAATGTTAGTGCTTGTACTGATTAAAACTTGTTGAACGACAACAGTGGAAATACAAATGGAGTAAAATCCTTACAGGTTTGCTGGAAGGTTCTCTTGTGCTGATCTCTTGTATTACACACAGCTGAGAGGGGAGATCTGTTAAAATGTCACCAGCATCAGCTACATTATCTGCACAAATGCCTCCCACAAACAGCCGAGAGCTGGGAATGACTCCAATCCATCCAGCTCCCTGTCAACAGCTCCATACAAACATCACCTTTCAATTTATATTGGGCTACAGTCATTTAGATTTATAGTGTCGAGTGTGGCGTCTCATCCTGACACATGACAGACTGAGCATGAGTGATGACAATGATGAGGCATGTATTAATGAATATGAGTGATCGAACGATATGATAACATGACACATTGTGATGAACTAATAAAACAACTGCATCAATGTGGGTGAATGATGCCATCTAAAATGAGGGCAGATTTTGCAGAGGAAAACATGGCAACATAACAAAAATGGGACCTCACAAGGAAGTGCATGAGAGACTGAACTCACAATAGATTCCAATAAACTATTTTATTTGGTGCTTTCAGCATTAAATACAAATATAATTATATTTTTCTCAACTTGTCCGCCATCTTGGTATTAGTTTTCGGTTGGGTGATTTTTTCCTCCCAAACCAGTTCAGCACAAACTCTGCCTCGTAACCAGTTCTAAAGATTTCATTACTCATGTCGATCACAGTGCCAACAAATAATAACCCCGAAGCCTACCCTATACCCTATCCTCAACCAATAAATTGGCTGCAAGGTGAGATTTGCGCTGAACTGGTCTGGGTGGGTGGGTGGGTGGGTGGGTCAGTCCCGAAATTGGGAGCTTTGTCCCGCGTCTCACGAGAGGTAAGTATTTGTTTTTGTGTAGCCTTCATGTTCTAGCTGTGAAAATAACCAACCAATGCAATCGTAGAGAGAGGATTTCCCGCTGATGACAACTGAGTGGACAGCGCAAAGGAATAAGTGCTGGCCTCATCAAAGTCGGTAAACACAGCTACACCAGCAAGGATTTCATCTCACATACTGGAAAAGAACCTCAAGAGCTGCTCAAAGCTCTTGATGGTTTAAAGCATGTAATCATTCATCCTGAGGGAAAATATTTCCAGCGAACATGCACGATACTTGAGCACCATCCACGGGAATGGCCGAGCACCTACGGAAAAACACGAGATATTCTCCATTCATTTTAACCAATAAAAAATGTATTGCAACTTTCAGACAAAACTTTTTTCTCACGTTAATAGTTTCGTAAGGCGGTTTCTATGGCATTATTATAATGACAAATGTCGAGAGCAGGAATCTCTCCGCTCACAGACGGATTCCCTTCGCGAACAAAACTGGACGCTTGCTCTCTCTCGCTCAGATAATAGACTACATGTGCGTGTTCAAACTTTGTCTTCCTGCATGTGCACTTGTGAATCTAAAATGGTCTCCTCTCTAGGATTTAATGTTGCCAGAAGCGCAACATTATAGTGTAGGCACCCACCAGGCAGAAACATTAATCGGATATGCCAAGTTTGCCCAACGAATGTAAAGCAATATTTACATAGCATAATAGTATTTAATTTACTACTTATTTACTACGTAAATTTACTACGTCCCACATGTGGGATCACATCTACTGTGCAACAGATCAATAGCCAGGTGGTCACCCTACATTGTATTAGTTCTGTGTTCGCTTTAGGCCAGCAGAAAGAATATTAAAAGACTGGATAATGTTGCTTCCAATCTTCTGAAACAATCTTCATGCCAGGAGCATGCCTACCCAGCAAACACAGTACGTCAATGAGACCTCAAGAAGACGTTGGACTAATCTAATCCAATCCAACTAATCCAACATCAGTCAGACCGGGCGTCGGAACCAAAAAACAATGTGGGTGGGTCCCCTAGAAAAATTTGACTGGAGTAGATGCCAATTACATTAAGTGCAAATTGCCCACCTTGTTTACTAAACATCTGGCTGGGCCAGACAAATTTACGGAAGACACCAAATTATCAACAGTGGCAATAGTTTTGCCGAACTCGCTCTACTCCCTAATAAAGCATCTAACGTGTGTTTAATAATAAAGTGTTTATCAGTTAGGGGTAGGTGAACAGACGTGCTAAATTAGAGAGGGTAAAAGTGAGGGAGTCAAATATCATTGGTCTTAAAAAGTGGGTGGGTGGGTTCCGACGCCCATGGACAGACGTCATATTTTGGTTGAAAATGAAAGTTGGGTTGACGTCTAAACCCAAAGTTTGTTTGACGTCAAGCTCCAACGTCAGACAGACGTTGAATTTTGGTTGAATAAGCACCGCACTGTAAAAAATAATAATAAAAAAGGGTGAAATGTATGGAAGCACATTAAATCTCTGAAGATCTCAGCAGAGAAGGATTAAACAACTCCACAAACAACATTACCAGCTTCACACATTACTAACCAGATTGACTTTATTTCTGGTACATGTCTACAGCAGTTCATATTGAGAATTAACAGAGGTTTAGATGTTGATGTTTTATTGAAAATAATAGTTTGGCAGTGTTTGCTTTAGTTGGGTAGTTTGACTTGACTTTTAAACGTTGACTACCCAACGTTGGAGCTTGACGTCAAACAAACGTTGGATTTAGACGTCAACCCGACTTTCATTTTTCACAAAATCTACATCCTGTGCCTGCTGAGTATGATGCCTAAAAATGCTGAATAGGTAGGCAGTTCACTAGTGTTTGGGATAGATCTGTTGCCCACAGTCAGATATTCATATTCAGGTGTAACCTCACACACGCAGGAACTGGAGAGACAACACTGATTGATTAAATAGAGAAAATGTGTTTATTTGAGACAGCACAGTTTGTGTCCTGCTGTTTGTTTCTCTCATTTCCCCATGAGTTCATTACCGCCATCCAGCCAGCTTCCTCTTCCTGATGCTCCACTGACACTGTCCACACACAGGAAGACAATCACAGAGACATCTTTAGGAAGTCTCAGGATTGGGTCTTAATTTAGAAGCACTATGATTATCTTGTTTATTCACTAATACTGAAATATGGAAGGGTTTTAACACTGCAGATGCTGTTGCAATTCAGATACACATGCAAATGCTTTCCAATTATCCATCTGCATCCTGTAAACATATTAGTCTCCAACAGGTCACACCACCAAAAACCTGCTGGAAACCATCAGTTGGCCATGGTAACATTCAAAAACCATCTTGGGGACGATGATGCAAATAAAAGCAGGTGTTTGTTGTCAAGACCACATGGGGAATTCATCAGTCCTGCATTCCAGATGTCACAGGTACAGATATGTGGAGCTCAGCAGATATACGCAGGTGTGAATCTATCATCTTCACAGCACGTTTTCAGCTGCATTTGTGTCACTGAGGGACAGAGATGCCACACAGCTGCATGATAATCGTCTCCCTCTTATAGAACACATCAGGACAGTCCGTGTCTGTGTGTGGGTGTACAATATGTGGAGAAGTGAAGCTGTGGAAGCTCAGAAACTGAAGCTATTTGAGCATAAAGCCCAAAGTATACTTTGGCCGCGCACCATTCGTGTGACGTATTTTTTGTCATCAAGAGGTTTCGCGGACGTCCACACACCCCGTCCGCGTGCAGCCCAATTTTTGAGACTGTGCAGATGGTGCAAGTACAACAGCACACATGCAAGAAAGATATATAGACAGAAGAGTCACAACAATTGTACTGTGCATGTGTCAAACTCGGCCATCCGCAATCATCCACGGTTGAGTATACTTTGAAAGCTGTGCGGACATGACTGCGCGAGGCGCGTCCGAATGTGACGTGTAATGTCTCCGTTTGCTTATGATTTGCGATTTCTCTCTCGAGAACCACGCTTGTGCATTTTTAAATTATGTTTTATGAACAAAGTTTGGAAGGAACACGTTCAAATTGCCTTTCCAATCAGTACAAGATGAAGCATATATATATACACTCACCTAAAGGATTATTAGGAACACCATACTAATACTGTGTTTGACCCCCTTTCGCCTTCAGAACTGCCTTAATTCTACGTGGCATTGATTCAACAAGGTGCTGAAAGCATTCTTTAGAAATGTTGGCCCATATTGATAGGATAGCATCTTGCGGTTGATGGAGATTTGTGGGATGCACATCCAGGGCACGAAGCTCCCGTTCCACCACATCCCAAAGATGCTCTCTTGGGTTGAGATTTGGTGACTGTGGGGGCCATTTTAGTACAGTGAACTCATTGTCATGTTTAAGAAACCAATTTGAAATGATTCGAGCTTTGTGACATGGTGCATTATCCTGCTGGAAGTAGCCATCAGAGGATGGGTACATGGTGGTCATAAAGGGATGGACATGGTCAGAAACAATGCTCAGGTAGGCCGTGGCATTTAAACGATGCCCAATTGGCACTAAGGGGCCTCAAGTGTGCCAAGAAAACATCCCCCACACCATTACACCACCACCAGCCTGCACAGTGGTAACAAGGCATGATGGATCCATGTTCTCATTCTGTTTACGCCAAATTCTGACTCTACCATCTGAATGTCTCAACAGAAATCGAGACTCATTAGACCAGGCAACATTTTTCCAGTCTTCAACTGTCCAATTTTGGTGAGCTCGTGCAAATTGTAGCCTCTTTTTCCTATTTGTAGTGGAGATGAGTGGTACCCGGTGGGGTCTTCTGCTGTTGTAGCCCATCCGCCTCAAGGTTGTGCGCGTTGTGGCTTCACAAATGCTTTACTGCATACCTCGGTTGTAACAAGTGGTTATTTCAGTCAAAGTTGCTCTTCTATCAGCTTGAATCAGTCGGCCCATTCTCTTCTGACCTCTAGCATCAACAAGGCATTTTCGCCCACAGGACTGCCGCATACTGGATGTTTTTCCCTTTTCACACCATTCTTTGTAAACTCTAGAAATGGTTGTGCGTGAAAATCCCAGTAACTGAGCAGATTGTGAATACTCAGACCGGCCCGTCTGGCACCAACAACCATGCCACGCTCAAAATTGCTTAAATCACCTTTCTTTTCCATTCTGACATTCAGTTTGGAGTTCAGGAGATTGTCTTGACCAGGACCACACCCCTAAATGCATTGAAGCAACTGCCATGTGATTGGTTGATTAGATAATTGCATTAATGAGAAATTGAACAGGTGTTCCTTTAGGTGAGTGTATATATATATATATATATATATATATATATACATATATACAAAGCCCATTCATCTAGGTTCTTTGACAGTTTCCTGCATGCCACCACCACCCTGTCTCCTAACACTTGCTTGGTTAACTATCCTAATCAGAAGATACGGGGGAGTACTCTGGGTTCTGTCCAAGAGCTCGGAGCCCTCCCCTTAGACAGCACGCCAAATGCGCATACATTTTATTATATCTGATTATTTGTAAGTGTAAACTTGTGAATTTTGATTAATTCATGAACTACCATTCCACTAAGCTGACGAACGATCTCAGCTTCAGTGTCATCACTACTAGGGTTGGGTACCGTTCACATTTTAACCGGTACCGGTACCTGAATTTAGGGATACATCAATAACTGTAAAGAAACTGTAAGTCATTTATAGAAGTGTTATTGACATTATGCCAGAGCTGCCTTGATCTGTCACTGTCTGTGATGTTTGTTCACTGTAATATTTACCAGTAAATAGTAGGCTACTAGCTACTTAATTAATAGAATTCATCAAAACAACCATATTATTATTTTTTCTTTTTAATTCAATTTCTATGAAAAGATTTCCCACAAATTCTGTGTTGTGTATTTTCTGGTAATCAAATAAAGACATAAAACATTAATTTATCTTTTAATTTAATTAAACTTTTTTTTCAAACAAAGCTGCACAAATGAGCTTTATACCGTTAAAATTAAAACATGGAAGAAACATTTTGACGGGTTGCTGTGAATACCTTTGAGTTTGTGTGTGTTTATGACATGACGGTAGTTTTTCTCAAATTAAATGGTAAAATGCTCATGAAGTGACTCAGAGCGCCTCTGGAGATGACGGACATGCGTTCATGTCCTCGTATGAGATGGAAACACGCGACCGCCACACGCAATTCTGTGTGTGTGGTAAATAAACTGCGGGCCAGTGCCATTCATTCACACAGACACGCAGGATTCGTATTTAAATAGTCTTTTTGTGGTTTAATATTCACAGACACTGGTCTATTTCACCAGATGCGTTCTCAGGTACCGAAATTTGGTACCGATTGATCTAATGTGAATCTGTACTCAGTAGTACCGACGTAATTCGGTCGGTGCCCTTAAAAGTACAGAGTTCGGTACCCAACCCTAATCACTAGGGTTTTGGTCCTGTCTTTTGTTCACACGCAGGGTGGGTTCCGGGACTGATCCCGGCAATGTTACTAGGTTCCCATCCCGTGATCTATCCCTGGATGTGTTTGCGTTCACACAGAAGGCACTCTAGAGAGAGTGAGAGTGTGGCTGTAGCTTCTAAGAGTGTATTAGTATTTTGGTTATTTGGTGGTTATTATCTTAAGCCGCGTTTCCACCGCAGGAACGTTCCCCAGAAACTAGGGACTTTGGGGCGAAGGTTTAAACGAAGTTCCAGGCATGTCCCCCTTAGAAAGTCCCTGCTCACAAAGTAGTACTTTTTCAAAGTTCAGGAACTTTTGGGGGTGGGACTTGGGCGCTGAGCATGCTGATTGGTTGAGTTCATGCAGCATTTTGATTGGTTGACTCCACCCAGCATTTTATTTCAACCACCATTTTTAAAAGTCTGTTGTGGTGTGTGCAGTAAGAGTTGTTTACGAGGTTAAGGCTTTATTAAGCTTATATGAGGAGGACGAAATCCAGCAGGAACTGGCAAGTCGCGCGGCAGTCCTACGTCATCGGACTAATCTTCACGGTATTTTAGACCGTGATGGAAACGCAGGCAGCAACAGGTCTCGGGGGGGGGGGAAAGTTCCTGGGACAAATTTTTCCGGGTAATTTCGATGGAAACGTGGCTTTAGGAATTGTCCATTTATTAAGTACAACATCTGTTCTTGGGGGAGCTTCAGTCTTTCAGGGGGATGACCCATAAATGCCCCCTCATATTGTGTTCTATGGTAACGTCTGTGTCTCTGAGGGAAAGCAATGAGATAGAGACGACTGGAATAGCACCCTCTCGTAATTGCTCTTGAAGTCCTATTAAACGTGCCTTTGGCAGAGAGTTGGTCGTCTGGTCGTCTGCCCCAGCCTGCTGAATAAATTATACCAGCAGAACAAGTGTCTCATTCACTACGAACCAAAGTGTTCTTACTTGGGTGCTCACACAACATTTCTGCCAGATTCACTACAGCTGGAGTGCCACTAGCACTGAATGTGCAGCGTTGGACGCAGTATCATGCAGGTTCTAACACTTGATCCTGGCCCAGCTGGCAGCTGCACATATTTGCTCAATGGGAATAACCTCAAACAAGACACCAGGTGAAGCTATGGCCTATTCACACAAAATGAGTCCAGACAGCGTTAGAGGGCACTTTGTCTAAGCTATGATATGCCTTGATAATCCTGTGTGAAAGCCTTTGACTAAATAAAAGCCTAACCTTACTTTTGTTGATATAAATGGTGCAAGACAAATTATTTGGACTTTGAATAGTTGCAAGAACATCAATAGCATTCTGGAACAGGCCTTCTTCAGACTATTTGTTCCTTTCAGGGGAATGCCCCATAGGTTTCAGATGTAATATTATTCTGCCTACACTTGAGACGCGATCTCTGTGCACCAGGAGATGCCTAGACTTTGCCTCTATAATGGGCCAAGCAAATTGTGTGTGCCAACATGGATAATCAATATCAGCTTTGATATCAATATTGCTCAAAGGATGAGGTGAACTAAATGAAAGATGTACACCTGGCTAAGCGCAAGACAGTAAACCTAATGGCGTGAACAAGAGAATCAAGAACAACAGCTTGCAATGCACATTTTCCTGCAAAGTGAACAGAACTACAACAATTCTGCCAGATCTGTCAGGGTTCTGTCACTTCGGTCTAGTTTATTCTTGGGTTTGTGACAGAGCCCTAACACTCCTGTGTATTGTCTTGTGTCTTCTGTCCTTGAGAGTTGTTTTGTGTTCGGAGTGTGGTGTTCAGATCCTGGCACTACGGTCTAGTCTGGTTTCGGTTTTGTGTCGGGATTTGGACATTCATACTGTGAGCGTGCATTTCGAGCTCGCTCGGCTGTGCACTCTTCTGTCCGTTCTTTCATGTTGTTATGTTTTGTGTGAACACACGGCTCATGGGTTTCAGTGGCTGCGTGTTCATGTCTTGCCTTGTGAGTTTGTTTTCACTGGCCATGTGCATGTGTTTTTGTCATGTTTGGTGTGAGCACATGGCTTGTCATGTGTTTCTTTGTGCCATGTGCTCTAATGTCTATTGTCTAACCCCGCCCACCTTGTTTCCTGATTATTGGTTAATTTGCCCCACCTGTCCTTCCTTGTTACCCTCTTTTGTTTGCTCCTTATTTATTCTTCTTGTGTTTGCAGTCCTGGGCTGGATCATTGTCGTTTGTTACTGTCGGATGTCCCTCGTGTCAAGTCGTGTCAAGTCGTGTCAAGTCGTGTCAAGTCGTGTCAAGTCGTGTCAAGTCGTGTCAAGTCGTGTCAAGTCGTGTCAAGTCGTGTCAAGTCGTGTCAAGTCGTTGTCGGTCAGTCTTTTCCCCCTCTGGGATGTTTCTGTTTGTTTTTATTTTATTATTGAATAAATAACCCTTTCCTCCCGCAATTGAGTCCGTGCTCCTTTCATCATCCCTATTCCTGACAAGATCATACCTATATAATTTCCAGGGACAGGCTTGTTGTGTATCAGCCCACAGTAGAATTACATGGGTCAGCTGATGTAGAAAGGTGAAATTGGCTGTTGTCAATTCCACTAAGAAATCGTTTCTGCTGGGAAGACAACAGGTACTTTATGTGAGACAGACTGGGACTAAAGACGCCTACACACAAGAGTTCACGCTGTAGCAACGCTGCAAATCCATTGATTTCAGGGGATAAAAGCTGCTGTATTGTGGAAAGAACTACACAAATAAATTGACTTGATGTGGGTATCTATCCGAAAATATATTTCAACTTCTCATAACATAAAAGGTCTTTAATGTTGTGTTTTGCACCATCTCTTCAGTGCGGGCTCGGCAAAAGTGTGCATACCGACCCTTCTGAAACCTAAAATGTCAAATGGGACACCCTACGGTCTCATGGACTAAATGGACACGCACACACGGCAGCCATTGAAGGTCCACAAGACCGAACGTGCATAGAAAGTGTGCCGTTTGAGACAGTTCAAAACTCTTACCTCAGCAATAAAAAAAGAAACACAAATGTGATGTTATTCTAAAGTCATTTTTGCTTGTTCTTATGGTTGAATTAGATCAACTTGTAATCTGTTACCCCCAACACTGGTGATTATGCTTGAACACTGCAAACTGACTTAGTATTTTGATTTATTAGATATTTGGACTGGAAACAAGACAAAAATACTAAGTAAGAAAGGCATTTTTTGCAGTATCTTGTATATCACACTGAGTGATATATCAAAACTGTCTTAGTTCTGCAGCAAAGCTCCAAACATGATGGAGGATTTATGTGATGCATTTAAATAAACATTTAGGTGGAGGATAATTTTCAGCATTCTGCTCAGCAAGTTCAAGTATAGCAACAAAGTTAAAGAGGACAGACCAAACGGGAATATTACATTACACCTACGATAAGCACACCACTCTGGGAAGCTGAGCAATGGAGAAAAGTTGTGCTAGATTCAAGGCAAATCTTGCTGTGATGATGGACAATAAAGACTCTTTGCGATCTTCCAAACACACAGGTATGTTAATTATGTCTTCATAATGTATCGCTTCCTGTACTCCTCAGTTGTAAGTCGCTTTGGATAAAAGCGTCTGCTAAATGCATAAATGTAAATGTAAATGTCATGATAAAGTCTAGCTAATCCCTACGGCTGTCCCCACCAGGACCCTGATAAGGGGTACTTGACGTCATCAAGTATATACTTTAAATTTAAAATGTCTGTGGAGGAGCTCTGACCTCATATGTGGTACCATTTGAAAGCTTTCTGGAGATATGCATCACATTGGCATTTGGTTTACACTTATTTACACTAAATTACTCTGGGACCATTTCCACCTGGATTTGGCCTACCCAAATTAAAAAGCTTCATACAGTGGTCTAAATACACAATTTCGGTGTCATTTTACAGGAATCCCTTTGAAGTTACATAAAACACTGCTAAAAGTGATAAAAATGTAAGTATATGATGTAATAAACCCCAAAAAAGAGGCGCTTTTTGATTTTTTGGTTATAAATTAATTTTAGATTTTTTTGGTTATAAATTCATTTTTTAAAGTGTCTCAGGCCCTGTGTGCTCTAGCACCATGCAGACAGTTCTGGCTGTTTCCAGAATATGTCAGCAAACACTGGAAAAAATTATTTTGTGACACTGGAATATTGCATTTATACCACTGTATATGGGGAGACTTGTATATTGGAGAGATTTAGGTGTGCGGAAATTACATAAAAATATATATTAAAAATATCAGATCCATTTGAATAAATCTTGCATACAACATGATACAGACAAAATTATCTTTTTCCAGTATTTGCTGCCATCTAGTGGGAACAGCCAGAACTGTCTGCAGGGTGCTAGAGCACACAGGGCCTGAGTTATACACTTGAAAATGAATTTATAACCCAAAAAAAATCAAAGCGCGTCTCTTTTTTGGGGGGTGGGGGGTTGGGGGGGGGGGGGGGGGGGGGGGGGGGGGTTACAGCTCAGACAACATATACTTAAATGTTTATCACTTTTAGCAGTGTTATATGTAACTAAATGCATGGTCTTTTCAGCAAGGATTGTAGATTTAGCGCTAGCTAGAGAGGCTTTAGTTGGCTTGGCAGACAGTCCTTCATCAGGTGTCTTCTAATTAATCAATACAAGCTTTGTTTTCTCTACTAAACCAGGTAGAAGCCAACAGACAAACAGACCCATTACACAAAGCGGCTTACAGAGCACTGCAACAATGTCTATCTATCACTCACTCAGCTCAGTCTGTCAGAGGCTTTAATGGTTGGATGAGCCAGGGTTAATCTCACTCAGGTAAAAACACTTTTAATGGGATTACACAGTTCATCCATATACATATACACACACAAATTACTAATGGCTGGGTCATTCCATGTCAAATCAACCAAATTTCAGAAACTCCAATTTTTTTTAAATATTATTTCAGAAGAAAGACAAATATAAATAGTGATGAAAACCAAAATAATAAATGTCACAGATGTATATTAACTAAGTAATCCACTATTTTGTCAAGGGGGTCAAAATGACAATTTCCACATGAGATTTTGAGCCAAATTACAGGGGGGTAAGAATGACTTTAGAAAGATGGCAGCATCATTATTTTATTTTTGCACAGAGATTGGTAGGTATATTAATAAAATCGGTTTACTTTAGCAATCTTTGTTGCATTACATGCCAACGGTGACAGTTCAAAAATGGGAAAAAAGCAGTTCTTGTGTTTTTCCCCCCAAGTTTGCCCCCCTTAATATCCTTTTAGATTTTGGTTAATTTCTTTTGGTATCTTGATTTTAAAGGCCCTATATGGTTCAATCCTAGAGATATGGAGATATTAATGTGGCTCCATGAGTAAATTGTGGGTCAAACTGTGGGACCAAATGTGGGTCACTTTGCATTCAGCTGATGCTTTTGTATCTAGTTTTTTTCTATCAACACAATTGCATAAAATATACCTCTCTGAGTGCCATGTTTTTCCAAAGTTTGCATGCCTGTCACTCAAAAAGTATTAAATATATCCCAATGTTTAGATTCTGGTTCTTAACAAACTTTTCTTATGAAATCTTCATTTTCAAGGCCCTATATGGTTCAATCCCAGAGATACTGTATGTGGGAATGTTAAATATTAATAAGCAGTGAATCTTAATGCAGTTCTTTTCAATAATTTAATAATTTTAATGTTTCTTCATAACAGCTGTCTTGCATATATGATTATTGACTTTTACTGCCTTCTTTTGGCAGTACTAATGCAATAATTTGACCGCCACATGATAAGAACACTAGTCTCAACTGAGTACACAACACACACACAGAGAGAGGCTAGGGTTACTGCTTTCTCTCATACAACACACATGTACACATCTCACAGGCTGTCCGACAACAGGCACACGAGTCCTACTCCATTTCTGTGTGTCAAATTCTCCTCAAACTTTCATGGGGCTGAAGAACAATCCTGTTATAGTCTGGCAGTGAGAAACTGACACGCTCTGTTGTTTACACATCCCGCATGCAGTCACTCTATCCCCGTGTAACTACACCACCATGGCAACAGACTGACAGGTTCCCAGCGCACCTATAACGCGTGCAGACTCTTTACCGCTGGGCTGCAGGTCTCTTTTGTTCTTAACGGACTGATTATTTGGCATGAGACAGGAGGAGACGCCACACCTGAGCTAAAATAAGCAGTGAAAGCTATCAGAGAGAACTGATAGTGTTATACAGATGATACAGTCATGAACGCACACACTTACACACACTTACCAATCAGAAAAGCTCTACAGTACATGATCTGCCAGAGAGAGAAAAAGTAAACCAACCTATGATGGTTTAAGCTGGTCTAAGTCTTCCAGTCTGACCAGCTAACATGCAGTAACTTTAACCATATTTCAAGGACAATAGAAATTATTATGAAATTACAAACAAAGATGAACTAGCCCTACTAGTACCAATCTCTCATTTGAAAGCCACGTTTCTAGCATCTGTAAAACTGCATGGCACATGCTTTCAATGCAAAATGCTGAACAGTTAGTTCATGTGTTCATGACCGCTAGATTATTGTAATGATCTACTGGGTGGTTGCCCTGCTCGCTTAATAAACACACACCAGCTGGTCCAAAACGCAGCAGCTCGAGTTCTTACTAGAACCAGGAAGTATGACCATATTAGCCCGGTTCTGTCAACACTGCACTGGCTCCCTATTAAACATTGCATACATTTTAAAATCTTGCTAATTACTTACAAAGCACTAAATGGTTTAGCTCCCCAGTACTTGAGCGAGCTCTTAACGCATTATACTCCATCACGTCTATTGCGATCTCAAAACTCTGGCCAGTTGATAATACCTAGAATATCAAAATCAACTGCAGGCGGTCGATCCTATTCCTATTTAGCACCTAAACTCTGGAACACCCTTCTTAGCATTGTTCGGGAAGCAGACACACTCTGTCAGTTTAAATCTAGACTAAAAACACATCTCTTTACTATGGCATACACATAAAACATTTTTAATTTATATTTTATTCAAATCAATTAAATGATTGTTAGGCTGCATTAACTAGGTCAACCGGAACCGGGAACACTTCCCATAACACCTGATGTACTCGTTACATCATAAGAGGAATGGCATCTACGCTAATGTTAGTCTCTCTGTTTATCCCGAGGTTTACTGCAGTCAGCCGGATCCGGGCCGTATCCAGATCAGATGGTGGACCAGCGCCCAGACATTACCAACTCATCCCTGAAGTGTCTGCAGAGACCGTGTCAATTAGTCTACCCTCTGAAATTGCTCATCGACATGGCATCCTCAATGGATCTATCTCCTGGCGTGATGACTCCGATATTTCGAATATTCCTATTTAATAATTGTTTAATCGACACGCCATCCTCAATAAACCCGTCTCCGGCGTGATGCCTCCGATCTTTCGAATATTCCAAACTAATATTACTTCTGACCTATAAAGCTGCCAAAATAATAAACATACACTGTTTGTTAATTGACCAGAGGAGAACTGGCACCCCGACTGAGCCTGGTTTCTCCCAAGGTTTATTTTTCTCCATTATGCCACCTGAGTTTTGGTTCCTTGCCACTGTCGCCTTTGGCTTGGCTTGCTCAGTTGGGGACACTAAATCAATTACTAAACTAAATTAACTATATCAACTACATTACTTGAATATATATGATAATTTAAATGAGCTAGATGACATCACCGTTTTCTCCAGAGCGGCTGTACAGCCGAATCAAATTCTGTTCATAATTTTTCTGTTTAACACTGTGAAGCTGCTTTGAATCTGCATTGTAAAAAGCGCTATATAAATAAAGTTGACTTGACTTGACTACTGTAAACACTAACACTCAAAACACTTAATTGGTCTGAGTAGGACCAAATTAGTTCAGTTAAATGAACTGTTATGAGTATTTAGAACAATATTTTTCTTTTGAGTTCACAACGTACTTCAAGTTTATTGCGCATATTTCATTGTTTTGAGTTGTATGAACTAATTTCCTTTAATTTAGACTAACTTAAGTTTAACTGAAACTGGGCTGGGATTTTTTATTTCCCATCATGCTTTGCCCATGGCAGTCAAAAGGGAGAGTAACTGCTTAAATTAAGTGTTATATAATGTTTTTTTGTGCAAGATTAATGATAAGGGAGATTTAGTAGTGATTCATGTTTTGTTATGCTAATTTAGAAGAGTTTGTGTTAATGTGTGTTTTTGGAGAGTTATGGTGCCGCTGATTGGTTTGAGAGCAGGTTAGTTACATGTTTTAAGTGTTTTACCATACTGTCGTTAACATGTTAGCAAATTGGCATTTTCTGAATTAGTTTGTTATAGCTAGCAAAAAAATTTTCAACCTCTTAAAATCTCATTCTACTTTTTGAGTCCTGACAACTTATGAGGGTTTACAGTGAAGTAAATAACTAATTTGATTCGCAAGAACTCAAAATAAAAAAGTGAATTAACTAAATATTTTATGTTTTTTCTATCAACATGTATGAGTTAGTTAATTAGCAATTAACATGCATGAGTACTACAAACTCAAAACCTGATAGTTCTGCTTACTTCAAATTGGGAACATCAAAACTAATTACCTAATTACCATTACGGTAACTGATTACCTAAAAATTTTTGAGTTAGCCCAATTTATTCGGGTTTACAGTGTTTCTTAAGTAGGTCAAAAAAGTACTCTAAAGTTCAACTAACTGCATTTAATATAAATTAAACTATAATACATTTTAATTTAATTCTAAATAGTATGTTCTTTTAAAGTATATTATTTCCAGTACACATGGTAAGTTTATTTATTTTTCTTCTAATGTTTTAAAACACTAAGATATCTTTCACTGACACTTTTCAGTATTGAACTAAATGACAATACTATTGTCTTCTGTAGAGCAGCTTCAGAATTGAATTTGTTTCATAATCGATTAATTTTGCAACATTAAGGGCTCTATTTTACCGATCTGAGCACATGGTCTGAAGCTTATGACGCAGGTGCTCTTAGGGCGTGTTCGAATCCATTTTTGCTAGTTTAACGACAGAAAAAACGGTCAGTGCGCCAGGCGCATGGTCCAAAAGGGTTGTGCCTAGTCTCTTAATGAGTCATGGGTGTGTTTTGGGCGTAACGTGCAATAAACCAATCAGAGTCTCATCTCCCATTCCCTTTAAAAGCCATTTGCGCTTGCGCCATCGCGGATTCACTATTTACATGGAGGAAAGACTGAACGCTTCTCCAGAGAGGAATCCTTTTGTTTTTAATATTAAAATGTGTGTGTGCTGCTGCGTGTCCCTGTGTGTGTAATAAGCAGAGTGTATGCACATTGTGCACCACCTATAGGCTCATATTACTAACACACCCTTTAAATAACACAAAAAATACTGCGCTATTGACTTTAGAGCAGGTTTGTGTTGGTCAATGGCGCAGTCGTTTTCAGTTCCTCAAAATAGCAACGCTCCAACAATGCTCCTGAACACACCTGGTTTTCAGACCAGCACACCCATGGGTGAACAGATGCGCCAGTGCATTTGCTATTTAAACAACGTGGAGCTGGATGTGAAAATGATCACTGCGTCGGGCTGAAACTAGCAAAAAACACTCGTCACATTGTGCCAGGTGTTGTTGTTATTTCCCTGTTTATTACCGTGAAGCTGCATTCTGCCATCTCATACTTTTAAGACATCACAGTTTTGCTGACTGATGTTGTGTTGTGAGTGTCTATGTTGACTAAAAATGCTGTCTAGGTTGGTTGCTCACTACAGTAGGTTTCACTAGGTTAGTACATCAATCATTTCAGAAACTCTAAAAACTGTCTCGCAGCAAGGCAAGCAAACTGGAAACATGACAAGCCTGTGAAGGGTGGCAAACAACCCCGGCAGGAACAATGCAACGAAGCCCACAGAAGTGTGCTGCTCAGCAGGAAATGATGCGTGTGATGTCAGCAAAGACACTTTCCCCTGCCTCTGTGGGCCCTCTGCCTCTGTTCATTTACTCACAGAGCTTGCTGGCCTTTCTCTCTCTCTCTCTCTCTCTGTGTGTGAGTGTCCTGCTCCATGCGTGGGTGAATTTGCCACAGCTTTTCTCAACCCAGTGGTACCCTGCTGTCACCAAGGCAACCAAGCAGATCATTGTGTATCTTCTTCCAGCATGTCAATATCACTGAGATGTGTCTTTCTGGATCATATTTTAGATTGGATTTTGAAGTTTACAGTAAATAGTCACAGTGTGGCTATTTATAATGATAGAATAAAAAAAAGTCTAAATCCTTTTGAGGTTGACAGAAAGAAGTAAAAAAAAAAAAAAAACACTACTATTTTTTTAAGGCAATGACATTTAAATACATTTCTGGTGTTATAGTGCACAAGTTTTATTCATAAGATAAGACTATTCTTATTTTCTGTTTACGTCACCAAGGCCGCATGGGCAGGAAAAAGTAAAAATTCTGTCAATCAAAGTTATTGTATGACATCAGAAGACTGGAATATAGTGCACACGTCTTATGGACTACTATTTATGGTGCTTCTTGGAGCCCATGGTCAATATATATGCTTTCACTGTATGGAAAAGAGTAGCGTGAAGTTTCTAATAAACATCTCCTCTTGTGTTCAACGGAAGAATGAAAGTCTGGTTTAGGACAACATGGGGTAAAGTTTTGGTAAAACTTTATTTTAGTGTCATTACATACACTATATTGCAAAGTGTTTGGGACGACCAACTTTACATGCACATGAACTTAAATGACATCCCATTCTTAATCCGTAGGGTTTAATATGGAGTTGGCACAGGAACCTGTTCATGTTGGAACAGAAAGGGGCCATCCCCAAACTGTTCCCACAAAGTTGGGAGCATGAAATTGTCCAAAATGTCTTGGTATGCTGAAGCATTAAGAGTTCCTTTCACTGAAACTAAGGGGCCAAGCCCAACCCCTGAAAACAACCCCACACCATAATCCCCCCTCCACCAAACTTTACACTTGGCACAATGCAGTCAGGCAAGTACCGTTCTCCTGGCAACCGCCAAACCCAGACTCGTCCGTGGGACTGCCAGACAGAGAAGCGTGATTGGTCACTCCAGAGAACACGTCTCCACTGCTCTAGAGTCCAGTGGCGGCGTGCTTTACACCACTGCATCCCACACTTTGCATTGCACTTGGTGATGTAAGGCTTGGATGAGCTGCTCGTCCATGGAAACCCATTCATGAAGCTCTCTACGCACTGTTCTTGAGCTAATCTGAAGGCCACATGAAGTTTGGAGGTCTGTAGCTATTGACTCTGCAGAAAGTTGGCGACTTCTGCGCACTGTGACCCTCTGCATGCGCTGACCCCGCTCTGTGATTTTACGCGGCCTACCACTTCGTGGCTTAGTTGCTGTTGTTCCCAATTGCTTCCACTTTGTTATAATACCGCTAACATTTGAGCGTGGAATATTTAGTAGTGAGGAAATTTCACGAATGGACTTATTGCACAGGTGGCAACCTATCACGGTACCACGCTTGAATTCACTGAGCTCCTGAGAGCGACCCATTCTTTCACAAATGTTTGTAGAAGCGACTGCATGCCTAGTGCTTAATTTTATACACCTGTGGCCATGGGAGTGATTGGAACACCTGAATCCAATGATTTGGAGGGGTGTCCCAATACTTTTGCCAATACAGTGTATGTTACATGTAGTTACTATAGTAATAACTATAAATTATGCATAATTACATGCAACTAACCCTAAACCCTATAGTAAGTACATGCAGTTACTTAATATTATTCAGTATTTAAATGTATAGTTACAGTGTAACAAATACAGCTTAAAATAAAGTGTAACCAAAGTTTTCATTCAGTTCCATTCTGTACTGACAATCTCTTTTACGACAACTGTCTGGCCCTGCATCATGAACAAACATGCCTGGATAAGACAGACGAGTGTCATGAGCTCAGGACGAGCTGTGAATGAAATCCAGCGAGTGCGAGAAGAGCTAAACATAGATGAGGCTGCTCTGGAGTGAACAGCTCCTCCTGGGCATGTAATGACCATGTGCTGACACTACAGAAGAGAGGAAGACACACTCTGGAGGGTAATTTGACGGTAAGCGGCGGTGCTGTTTCTGGGACGTAATTCCAGAGCAGAACAAATGAGTCACATCCCAGTGGGGGGAATTGCTAGCCGCTGTGTTTTTGGAGGAACGGGGCGGGGAGCCGTATTCGGAGATTCAGTTCACCTTCACGGGACGGATGCGTTCGGGGTTCTGAGGGACCAGGTGTCAAGAAATTAACTTTATTTAGTTGCAGGTACAAAACTCTCTTTGACATACTGGATTTACTAAAGTCAGGATTTACTAAAGACAGTGAAAATCTGCACTGAAAAGTGTGGACAGGGTTATTTTTGTGGCTGACCGTATTGCATATGCATTTGTAGGAGTTTCCCTTTTAGACGCAAACTTTATGGGAATAGAGTATTTAAGTGAATCATGCGAGGTGATTTACTAAGGTTTGCGCTCGTCAGTTTACTGGTGTTATTTACTGCCCAAAAACCGACAGATGCTAATTTGCGCTGCTCTTGGTAGATTGTGTTGGTCATTATGCAAATGATCCGGCTGCATGTGTGTTCTTTAAAGGCACAATATGTAAGATTTTGAGATTAAAATATCCAAAAAACACTAGAACAATGTTATATATTTTGTTGACTTGTCTACTTACATTATCCCAGATGTTTCTAAGAATGTTTAAATGGCAATTTTTCAACCAAGACATGTTATCAATGACGTCATACCCACGTTACCCTCGATTTCCGGTTTAATTTTGTAGAAACCATGGAAACACCAAAGACGCTTTAATATATTGTGTTTTATTAGACAGGTGAGCAACTGTTTAGATCATTCATGGACAGAAAACTAATCATTGTTCTCCAGCTCAACACAGTTAGTCTTATTGTTTAAATCTGGTTTTCTTGATTTACCGCGAGTACCATGTTTTACCATGCCTAATATCGCTCTAGTACTGCAGTGTGAACAAGTGTCTGATAGTAGCGTGAGCGAATGCACAGAGTAGCACTATAACATAACTTTCAGCACACTCAAATGTGTGTAATATGATAAAGCAGCACTGCGTTACCCCACATACACATGAGCGGAAGAAGAGGAAATGCTCGTCTCGTTTCTCTCGCCAAAAGCCCATTTTCTGCAATAATCCAAAAGCCAGTGGAAAAATCCTATTGGATTGTTGTTGAGGGAATCAGAGTAATGCTGACTTCCAGTTTGACTTGCAAAAATACACCATCCCTGCAGGACTTTATTCTGACCAGGCTGAGTCCGTTTTGTTGACCAATGGCGGTGATGCTAGTGGCATAGAAATGATACTTCTCCTTCAAGAATAATATTCAACAAGAACAATTGATGGGCTGCAACAGGCCATTACCCTTTCGTCTTCTCCGTCTCAAAATTTGCTCAAAGTTTCAGAAAGCAGCCTTGTAGAGCGAACTGTCCCGAACTCATCACTTGTGGTGCTTGAACTCTTGTGGCTGTGCAGATGTATTATCCACAAATTAGACATTTCTTGTAGAAACATTGTGGAGTTGCACACAGTTTACTTTAAAAAATGTGCACATGCAGTTGGCACAGACACAGTGTGCCATGTGGAGAATCTGTGGACTGACAATACAGTCCTTGGGCCCTATCATACACTCATCGCAGTGCGACGCCAGGTGCAACGCAAGTGTTTTCTGCTAGTTTCGGCCCGACGCAGTTTTCATTTTCACGTCCAGGTGTGTTAGTAATATGAGCCTATAGGTGGTGCACAACGTGTGTACACTCTGATTATTACACACACAGGGACGCACAGCAGCACACACACATTCTTAAATATTAAAAATAAAGGATTCCTCTCTGGAGAAGCGTTCAGTCTTTCCTCCATGTAAATAGTGAATCCGCCATGGTGCGAGCACAACTGGCTTTTAAAGGGAATGGGAGATGAGAGGTTTATTGCACGGTATGCCCAAAACACACCCATGACTCATTAAGAGACTAGAGACAGCCCTTTTGGATCGTTTTGTTTCGTCGTTAAAGTAGCAAAAGTGGATTCGGACATGCCCCAAGTGCACCTGCCATTTTCTTGATTACTTCATCTCCTCCTCCATCAGCACAGGTGTGCTTTGATTAGTCAGAGCGTTTGGAGGATCGCAGTGAGATAAAGTGAGTGGTTGGCGTGAGATTGAGTGCGACAGGAAGTTGACAGGGCGGGATAATCAATGAGAGTGGAGTGATGTCCTTCCGTCAAGTGCGCTGCATCTGTTTGATAATCTTACACGTCAGAGGCACAGACATCAGCACACAAACTTCACCACATCTTTAACTGTCCCATCTGTAACTGGACAGTTAAAGACGCTGCCGTTTACTGCCGCTTATATTCAGCTTCCCTTAATACTGCAGCCCGTATCTTTTCTACTTAGAAAATCTTTAAGAACATAAAATGCACCAATAAGTAGACATTACAACATTACATGATGATAAGACCTTGGGAAAACTTTGTCACATTAATTCAAACATTTACTTTTTTTTTCTTCATTGAAATAACACTCAATTTGTATGCCCCCATTCATCACAAAATCAATTTCAATGGGTTATATTTACTAAAATGTGTTGTATATTTTGTGTTAGTGTGTTTGTCTGTGAAAATGCAGAATTTGCATTTGTCCTTGGCTTTTTGTTTCAACCCTGTTACACTGTGACAATTCCCTTACTGGTTTGAATTTTCTGGTGAAAATGTCACTGGTTTGATGACATTTTCAAAAAAATTCTGACCACATGGTTTATACAAATGTCTATATTTATTACACTTATATTAGCCTCATAATAAGTTCAACACAGTTATGGGGGGAAATGTATTAACATTATAGACTGTAAATAAATAATGTGATGCTGTCTGTTATTACATCTTTTATTGTCCGATATTTTACAAGCTCTGGTAGGCATGAGGTGGGAAAATGATTTTTTCAAAAGTTAACCAAGTTTTTCAAACATCATAAAAGTATTTTTTTCTGAGAAATGGCCAAAAAAATCCCACATCTAATTATGCAACGCACAGTAAACATTGCATATCACAGATCTGAAAATACAAAGAAGAAACTCTTTATAGAGAGTGAACTTAAAGTGAAAAGCATGTGGGTGAGAGCATGTCCCAGATGAACACATTAATCGTGACAACAGAATGTTTAAAAAGATTAGAGTGAATAAATCCTCAAGTGTTCTCTTTTCATTTCATTACTCATCTGCATGGTCATTCCCTCTCTAATTGACACATTCTGTCGTGTCACATTAGGATAGAGTGGGAGGGCTGTATTTCCAGCTGTGAGTGCTCTTTGCCTCTCTTGTGGGCAACAAAAATTTAACATTTTAATGCATTGTGAGTAAACCTTTACCTGACCTATTTTCTGTCCACAGCCAGAGCTGGAGGGTCTCCACACACATGCACGCACACACACACACACACACACACACACACACTGTGACAGCAGTGCTCCTGCAAATTAAACAGAAACAGACTTGCTGCCTGCTACATAATACTATGCTATCACGATTGCGTGACTATTTGACTTTTTTTCCAGAATGTGTCAGCTACAGATACTTAAAACCTATTTTCATTGAATTCATCGTTCCATTGTATTTTATCTTTTGTTTAATGGCACAGCGCACATTTAAAGCTTCTCCAGTACAGTAATCACGTGATATTTCCTGTAATAAGGCAGGGAACCACCACTTATACAGTAATCATGCAACAATTAATGTTTTACTTACATATACGATTTAGTTTTAATCCAAATGAAGCATGTGCTAAGTGAGCAAACTGTAATAAAAACTCTCTTTCTCAAGTAACATTAGAAATACATTCTTTCATACTTTCTTTGCTATTAAAAAAATTTCCAGTTTCACTACAAAATTTCACTACAAAAGTGTTTTGCTTGCACTTCTGCTGAGCTGTGTGCTAAATCAGCTTGCTTTGCTTTAACAGCTCCCACACAGCAGTTATACAGACGTGTATTTATTTAATTTATGATTAATATTCTATTAATTCAATACATTTGCAGACATCCTTAATCTTTGATATCTCTATTCTGCTCTCTGTTTGTTCTGTTGTTTGTTCAGTGTTTCTTTGTGTGGACACAAACAGTGTACACATGCTGTGTGGTATAATCTTTTTGGCATCGGAGCATTTTATTGAGAACTAATATGAGTACAGGAGCGCAGTATCAGGCCTAATACCGATGCCAGTAACAGTGCATCCTTTATTTTAATTGAATATAACATTTCCACAAATTGCTCATTTTTATGCAGTGCACTGAAGCAGTTTGCATATTGTGCATACACAGAATGCACTCCGTGTTCACTTTATTTCATGTATATCCAAAAATCTCCATAAGAACATATGACGCATGAGTCTTGACTAGTGTGGTGTGTGTCCACATAACCCTGGCTATATTATGCATGTTATTTATTAATTATAATATGATTAATAATCTCATTCTACCCTATGAAACATCTGAACCTGTATAAAAAGTGACAGGCGTACCCAGAAGGGATTTCTCAAAGGGAGTGTATTCTTCCTATTACATAAGATGCCCATGCCTTTCTATTCCTCCATCGCTCTGCCCTAGTAAATACCCACCAGGTGGCACAGCGCACTACATCACAACCCGTACCAATCTCTCAGCTTAGCTGTAAAAATCACACGTAACATATCCAGATGATGGCTGCTGGGACAGAGGATCAGTCTTATGCTGAGGGCATGCTTAATACACACTAAAGCTTTATTAAAAAACACTAACACACACACACACACGCTGTCAGATTACAGCTATACGCACACACTCCACCACAGGAGATGATAGTTTCATATATCATAGGCCTTGCGCTCTGTTGTTATTTGTTTAGGTTTTCTGTGGTTTTCTGGCGGTTGCCAGTGTGTTTTTAGTGGTCTGACAACTTAGTAAAGTAATAGTACAGATACTAGCACAGATGGTGCACGACAAGCTATTGGCATTTATTGGTTTTATTGGTATAAGTTTAATACACTATAAAAAAAAAAGTTATTTCAACTTAAAAAAAAAAGTGTATGTTTGTGCTGCCTTAAAATTTTAAGTTTAGTCAACTCAAATAACCAAGTTGTCAGTTAGTAGACTTCACATTTCAAGTTGACTAAACTTAAAATGTTAAGGCAGCACAATTACTAAGTTATTAAGTTGAAACATTTTATTTTACAGTGTACTTAGTGTTTAGGATTCGTTCAAATCAATAACACTAAATATCAGCAATAGTAATAGTGATGCATCCCTTAGCAATCATCACTAATAATACCTGACAGGAGATAGTTGAAGGCAAAAAGTGTGTGTGTGTGAGGGGTTAAAAAAGATTATAAGTATCTGTTCCTGTCACTAAAACCATCTGTTCACTCAGCATCCTTCAATAAGATCCCACATTTACTGTTCTTACAGCATGCTATTAGGAAGAGCTGCGGACACGACTGAGGATTTAAGCCCCGGTCCACTGTCAGAAGAGTAAAAAACCTTCCTATTCTTCCCTTCATTTTCTCTCTTGTCAAAAGAAAGAATCACAAATTCACAAATGTCCCTCCATGAGTGATATAGTACTTTTTAGAGCTTAAGGGCCCTATCATACACCCGGCGCGACACAAGTGTTTTTTGCTAGTTTCAGCGCAGCTATCATTTTTACGTCCAGCGTCACGTTGTTTAAATAGCAAATGCACTGGCACATCTGTTCACCCATGGGCGTCTGGTCTGAAAACCAGGTGTGTTCAGGAGCATTGTTGGAGCGTTGCTATTTTGAGGAACTTTTTTTTTGTGTTATTTAAAGGGTGTGCTAGTAATGTGCGCCTATAGGCGGGATTGGTTTATTGCACGTTACGCCCAAAACAAATCTGTCCATGGAATGTTGTTTCAAACGCAACCATTTTGCAAGAGATCACATTAAATACATTAACAGTAAACCTGCTCATTTAAATCCCATCTGTGCTCAATTTCATCACTGTACAATAAACATCAGTGATTGTGACGCCTCACTGCAACAACAACAGATAAGATCCGTCCTGTGTGATGAACACTTATCTTTGTGGTACTTTGACAGGAAGTCGTTAGGAAGACAGAGGCTGGAGAGGTTATACAGAAATGCAAAAGCTCTGAATCTTGCAATCTTGCAAATGCAAGAGCTCTGGAGCTTCATGACGTCAAGTGTAACAAAAACAGCAAAAACATAACCCAGCCACTGATAGGATCAGACTGTCCAAACAGAACAAGAACACAGATGTCAGAAAATAGACCAAGAGACCACAGTCCAGACATCAGCAATCTCTCTGGAAGACATGCATTGACATCCCTGTTTATTTAATCCGAATACAATGTGCACAATGTAATTTAACGTGTAGTGTTTGTGGTATTAGCATTAATGATTCATCAGTTACAGACATCCATTGTGGGGAAACGACAGAATGAACTAATGGCTAAAAAATCCCTACCCTACAAGAGGAGAGTGAGCTTGATGAATCTCAACATCGGCTCGACTCTTGCTCAGTGTACTCAATGTGGGCTTGTGTTTTGTTCTCATGAAGGCTACACATATTATGTCACTTGACTTGCATTGTTAAGTGTCACCAAACCTGATATTGTTCTCTGCGGCTAGTGTCTCATGTTGTAGTAGCATTTAGCCAATGATCTTTGAGTTCCCATTCAGTCGGTCACCCTCGATGCCACGTCGGAGTACCGACGAATAGGAATCTCGCTCGCGAGAGCCAATCTACTTCGAGTGAAACTAAACGAGCCAATGCACATTGGCATGCAATGATTGCACCAGGTGCTCATGCCACGCAGCGCGGGTATAAATGAGACACAGGTGTTTGCATTAAATTAGCTTTTTGCTGAGGAGCCGAGTGGTAGATGGTTCAGCCAGATATCACTCTCTACTTCGCAGTCCTGACTGAAAAGAAGCCTGCCCTTTTGGAAGCGATCTCTTCAGTCAGTGTTGGTGTAACGGCACTGCAGCGGGTCGTGTGGTTTTTCGATCATCTCTCTTTCTCTTTGAGCAAACACAAAGGCTGTTCTCACAGCTGGTTCGGTGCGCTAGGTGGAGAGCGCTGAAAAGAGAAGCGCTGGTAAGAGAGCGCCTTCGTGTGAGAGCGCCTTCGTCGTGTGAGAGAGCGCGCACGTAAGGCTGCACTATCCCCTGACTGTGTCGCCGCGACCCCTCCCTCTGCGTGCTTCAGCACCAAGGAGAGCGTCCTTCTATTAGAGAAACACAGATAGAGCTTGCGTCCTTTTCAGGATGACATTCTATCTGTGTGTTTCTGGATGCGGTGGTTATCTGTCACCGAGGGATGGTCACAAGCGCTGTATCTCGTGTTTGGGCGTTTAGCACGCTGAGGCAGCGCTGGTGGATGACTCATGTTCTCACTGCGGGAACATGACCATCTCAGAGTTGCGGTCGAGACTCCATCTCGCAAAGGGTGGAGTCCCCGTGCCTCTGCCTTGATCTAATCCTCCAAAGAGGGTTACTTCAGGCAGTAGCGCGGGTGATCTGAGGATTACGGTGAGCGCGCTTCCCCCCAGGGACCCAACCCCCGGGGAACCCTCACCCCTCCCGCACTTCGCAGCCAGTAGAGCTGCCGTTGGAATGCGGTGGGCCACCCACGAGGTGTGTACCATCCGTATCCTTCGGGGCTCCTCTTGACGATCAGATGTCCATCGCTGCATCGGAGGGAGGGTCAGAAGTTTCTGGAGATGACGTGTCGGCGCAGGGGGCTCCTTCAGGAAGATCCGCTGTGCCCGATAGGGATCCGGAAATGATGGCCATGCTTTACGATTGGTTTCTCGGGGTAGCCCGTGCTGGTTCTCAGCACCCCATCCCGGTTCCTTTCTTTCCGGAGGTGCATGACTCCTCCTCCTCCTCCCTCACCACCCTCGATGGGGGAGCGCAGAAGGGTTACACGCAGGTTCCTAACTCCACTTCCAGGGGGAACCCGTGTCTCCCCTCCCGGGCCTGTAGGTACTCGTCCGATCTGATCGGAAAGGCCTACCAGGCTTGTGGGGATGCTGCCTCCTCCTTACATGCTATGGCGTTGTTGCAGGTCCATCAGGCCCAGGCACTGAAGACCTTGCACGAGGGTGGTCATGATCCCGCAGTTCTCCAGGAACTGAGAACTGCAACGGACCTCGCGCTTCGTGCGACGAAGGTTACGGCGCGGGCAGTGGGTCGTGCGATGTCCACAGAACTTCGCCTAGCAGTTTACGGCCGCACAGAAGCAGACTGAGGCGATCAGTCACATCCTGCCACGGCGGACAGCTGCTGTCTCCACCCCGCCGCCGGCAGCGCCTCAGCCTGCTCGTCGCCGAGGGCGGCCACCTGCGTCTGCCTCCACTCCCGCGTAGCAGCAGCAGCCTCCACCCAAGCGACGTCGTGGAGCCGGGCGTAAACAGGCCGCCCCGCCCGTCCAGGCCTCTGCCAAGAGGGGTGGCAAGAGCAAGGGCAAGCGGCCCTGAGACGGGCGACCTGGAGATGGGGAGGACTGCTCTTCTGGAGACGGTGACCACACTGCTCCATCCCCCGGTGGAGGGCCGGGTGGAGAATCTTGTGTTCCGTTTTGTTTCTATTCCGCCCAAATTCTCAGTAAAAGAGCAGTTTCCCCTATCTCCGGGACCCCAGGGGGCTCGGAGGGTTGTGGCTGGTCAAACCCCGGACCACACTCATCCTCCCCCTTCGCCAGCGGGCAGCAGTGGACGATCCCCTCACGTTCCTTCTGCCCACCTGTGGAATCAGGTAAGTGTTGCAATGCACACTCACACCTTGCTGCGGGCCGCCTCCACGAGACAGCCGCCCCAGCCCGGTACCTGCATTCCACCTCGCTGCCCCACGGTGGGTACGCCAGTGGTCCCTTTGGTCCCGCTTGCACGGTCTCTGCGAGCCTGGCTAGCGCTCCCCAGTCCGTCTCGCTGGCTCATTCGGCCAATCAGGCTCGTCTATGCGATTCAGTTCGCCCGGCACCCCCCCAGGTTCAAGGGCGTCTGCTTCACTTCGGTGAACGCCGCAGACGCCCATGTCCTGTGTGCGGAGATCGCAGTCCTACTGGCGAAGGACGCGATAGAGCCGGTCCCTCCAGCCGATATGAAGACAGGCTTCTACAGCCCGTACTTCATTGTACCCAAGAAAACCGGTGGGTTACGGCCAATCTTGGACCTGCGAGTCCTGAATCGGAGCCTTCACAAGCTACCGTTCAAGATGCTCACGCAGAAACACATCTTCGAATGCATCCGTCCCCAAGATTGGTTTGCAGCGATCGACCTGAAGGACGCGTACTTTCATGTCTCGATTCTTCCTCGACACAGGCCGTTTCTGCGCTTTGCGTTTGAGGGTCGAGCATATCAGTACAAAGTCCTGCCCTTCGGGCTGTCCCTGTCTCCCCGTGTCTTCACGAAAGTCACGGAGGGGGCCCTTGCGCCCATGAGAGAACAGGGCGTTCGCATTCTCAACTATCTCGACGACTGGCTCATTCTAGCACAGTCCAGGGATCAGTTGTGCGAACACAGGGACCTGGTGCTCAGACACCTCAGCCAGTTGGGTCTTCGGGTCAACTGGGAGAAGAGCAAACTCGCCCCCATGCAGAGGATCTCTTTTCTCGGTATGGAGTTAGATTCGGTCGAACGGACAGCGCGCCTCACAGAGGAGCGCGTCCAGTCGATGCTGAACTGCCTGAACACGTTTCAAGGCAGGATGGCGGTTCCACTGAAACAGTTTCAGAGGCTCCTGGGGCATATGGCAGCCGCAGCGGCAGTAACACCGCTCGGCCTGCTTCATATGTAGTACCGAGATGGGCGTGGCAACGCTGCACTCACCGGGTGAGCATCACACCGGCCTGCCGCCAATCCTTCAGCCCATGGTCAGACCCCTCGTTCCTTTGGGCCGGAGTGCCTCTGGAACAGGTCTCCAGGCATGCTGTGGTCTTCACGGATGCCTCTGCCATGGGCTGGGGAGCCACGTACAACGGGCATGTAGTGTCAGGGGTTTGGACGGGCCCGCACCTGAATTGACACATCAACTGCCTCGAGTTGCTGGCAGTGCATCTCGCTCTGAGCCGCCTCAAAAGGCTGCTACGGGGCAAAGATGTACTGGTCCGCACGGACAACACTGCGACCGTTGCGTATATCAACCGACAAGGTGGTCTGCGCTCCCGTCGCATGTCGCAACTCGCCCGCCATCTCCTCCTCTGGAGTCAGAAGTGTCTGAGGTCGCTTCGGGCCATTCATGTCCCTGGTGTGAGCAACCGTGTGGCCGACGAGCTTTCACGAGCTGCGCTCCCAGGGGAATGGCGACTCCACCCCCAGGTGGTTCAGCTGATTTGGAGACAGTTCGGGGCGGCACAGGTCGACCTGTTTGCCTCCCCAGAAACGTCCCACTGCCAGTGGGTTCTATTCGCTGACCGAGGGTACACTCGGCACGGATGCACTTGCGCACAGCTGGCCCCAGGGGCTGCGCAAATATGCATTTCCCCCAGTGAGCCTACTTGCACAGACATTGTGCAAGGTCAGGGAGGACGAGGAGCAGGTCCTGTTGGTGGCGCCTTACTGGCCCAGAACTTATGCTCCTTGCGACAGCCCCTTCTTGGCCGATTCCTCTGAGGAAGGACCTTCTGACTCAGAGACGGGGCACCCTGTGGCCCCCGCGTCCAGATCTGTGGAAGCTTCATGTCTGGCCCCTGGACGGGACGCGGAGGTTCTAGGTGACTTACCCCAAGAGGTAGTTAACACCATCACTTCCGCACGAGCACCGTCTACATGAAAGGCTTATGCTTTGAAGTGGAACCTGTTCATCGAGTGGTGTTCTTCTCGCCGAGAAGACCCCTGAAGGTGTTCGATCACGTCTGTGCTTTCCTTCCTGCAACGAGGGTTGGAGTGTAGGCTGTCGCCCTCCACCCTCAAGGTCTATGTTGCTGCAATATCCGCCTATCACGACCACGTAGAAGGTAAGACGGTTGGGAAGCACGACCTGGTCGCCATTTGAGCCCTTGCGGTCAGCAGAGCTAAAGATTCTGTCTATGAAGACTTTGCTGTTGGCCGCACTGGCCTCCATCAAGAGGGTAGGGGACCTGCAGGTATTTTCGGTCGACGAATCGTGCCTAGAGTTCGGGCCGGGTGACACCCACGTGGTACTAAGACCCCGGCCTGGCTATGTGCCCAAGGTTCCCACCACTCCCTTCAGGGACCAGGTGGTGAACCTGCAAGCGCTGCCCCCGGAGGAGGCAGACCCAGCCTTGCTCTGTCCCGTCCGTGCTCTGCGGATTTACGTGGATAGAACTCAAAGCTTCAGGACCTCAGATCAGCTCTTTGTCTGTCACGGAGTCCAGCAGAAGGGAAAGGCTGTCTCCATACAGAGGATGGCCCACTGGATAGTGGATGCCATCACCTTGGCTTACCAAGCACAAGGTGTGCCCTGTCCACTCAGGGTGCAAGCACACTCCACTCTAAGTGTTGCATCCTCCTGGGCGCTGGCACGTGGCGCCTCGCTGTCAGACATCTGTAGAGCTGCGGGCTGGGCGACACCCAACACGCTAGATTCTATAGTCTACGTGTAGAGCCAGTGTCCTCCTGTGTTCTCGCCTCAAACGGGTAGAAGCACTGAGAGGCCCTGGCTCTTGTCGGCTTGCTGCGCCATGGCGCTTTATTCTCCAGAAGCAAACTCTGTCGAGTCCTACATCACCCTCGGTGCCGGACATGGCGGAACGTCTGGCATCAGGCCTCTTGCCGCTGAATCCTTGAGAACCGGTACTGGGCTGGGGATATATGAGTGACCCTGCGGGGATCCCATATATTTTTCCACGGTCGCTCCTACGGGAAGCCCGTGTCTTTCCCTTGGGAGAGCCTTCCCGTCACTGGGACTGAGCCCCCTCTCTTCATTGCGGGCTATGGCTCAGCATTGTACTCCACATAACTCCTTCGGGGTACGATGTGGGCTCCGCAGCGTTCCCTTCACTAGGGCACGCTTTCCCAGTGTTATCCAATAGTCACTGAACGGGTCATGCGGAACAGCAGTGATGGACTTCTCTGTGTGAGCCCCGTCTCATCAGGTAAGAGAGCTCAGGAGGCTCACACGGGGCACTGGATGGGGGCAGAGGCCATGGCGCTTTGGTAGGGATTCCTATTCGCCGGTACTCCGACGTGGCGTCGAGAGTGACCGACTGAATGGGAACGTCTCGGTTACGTATGTAACCCTCGTTCCCTGAAGGAGGGAACGGAGACGCCACATCCCGTCGCCATGCCCTCTGCACCCTGCTGGGGTGCCAGTCTACCTACTCGGCTCCTCAGCAAAAAGCTAATTTGATGCAAACACCTGTGTCTCATTTATACCCGCGCTGCGTGGCATGAGCACCTGGTGCAATCATTGCATGCCAATGTGCATTGGCTCGTTTAGTTTCACTCGAAGTAGTGATACGTGGCGTCTCCGTTCCCTCCTTCAGGGAACGAGGGTTACATACGTAACCGAGACGTTATGTTGAATGCTACTTGATGATAGTATGTGCATATTTAACCCTCATCCGTCCCTCTCACTCTGTACAAATCAGTCCCTCGTGGGTCAAAATGACCTGAAGCCCTAAAATAATACTTTTTTTTGGTTCAGAAAGCTTATATAATTTCATTTTTATAATATTTTTTCAATTTTTTAATGCAATTTTTGGATATTTTTTTATTTTTTTATATTTAAATAAAATGTTTTCCTTTAAATTACTCGCTTTTTATCAATAAATAATATAATTTAAGCACAATCCTCACATTCTTTCAACTTAAATTCAAAATAACTCAACATTTCATGCATAACCCTTTTAATTCAGCTCAGAATATCTTACATTGGGTGTCTTTCCCGACCTCTTGTGGAAAAATAATAATATGATATTTCATGACTCTTGCCACTATGGCCTTATGGGCCCTATTTTAAGGATCTGAGCTTATGGTCTGAAGCGCATGACGCAGGGGCACTTAGGGGCGTGTCTGAATCCACTTTTGCTAGTTTAACGACAGAAAAAACGGTCGGCGGGCCAGGCGCATGATCCAAAAGGGTTGTGCCTCGTCTCTTAATGAGTCATGGGTGTGTTTTGGGCGCAACAGGTAAAAAATTTGCGAGCGGAAAGACTGAACACTTCTCCAGAGAGGAATCCTTTGATTTTTAATGTTTAAATGTGTGTGTGCTGCTGCGCATCCCTGTGTGTGTAATAATCAGAGTGTATGTGCGTTATGCACCACTTATAGGCTCATATTACTAACACACCCTTTAAACAACACAAACAATACTGCGCTATTGACTTTAGAGCAGGTTTGTGTTGGTCAATGGTGCAGTCGTTTTCAGTTCCTCAAAATAGCAACGCTCCAACAATGCTCCTGAACACACCTGGTTTTCAGACCAGCACACCCATGGGTGAACAGATGCGCCAGTGCATTTGCTACTTAAACAATTATCACTGCATCGGGATGAAACTAGCAAAAAACACTTGTGTATGAGCTGTTCCGCTGGGTCCTAAAGTCAGTTCAGTATGCATTCAGATGCACATGTAGACATTATAAAATAATTTTTTTTGGTACAGTTTAGTTTTAAATTTGAGCATTTTTTAGGTTTTTCAATGTGTACTGAAGCATTCCTCACATTCCATACATTCTAAGGGGGTCAAATTGGCCCGCGAGGGACTGATTTGTTACTCTTTTCAATTTCAACCACATAAACTCTTCGGATCGTATTCGTGGTTCAAGTGCGACAAAAGTCCTAAGGTCTTGACCACTCCGTTGATCACTCAATTTTTTAATTAAAAAAAAAAATTATTTCGGGTCAGTGCTGCGCTGCCACTCAGAATCTTACCGTACATTCACTGAACATGTACAGTACGTCAATCTTTATGCCTGGTGAATTTAAATGTTGTTGTAAATTCTGTCAATCTGTCAACAAGATAATGTTATCTCAGACATCCTAAGTCTCCTGGAAGTTTGTTAGGGAATATTGATAGCGGTTCCCTGATGCCCGCAAATTAGTTAATATCTCCCAGAATCTAGAGTGGGCGAGCAAGAGCGAGCATGCGAGACAAAGACTGTGCTCCAAACCGTGTAGCGCGCGCAGGGCATAGAGGGAGGGGGGGCGAGAGACCTTGCGGGTGTGTGCTAGTGTGCGTGTGTGCCTTGTGAAGCGCATGTAAGACAGAGAGCATCCTGATTGGCCTGTTTCGGTAAGTCAACCAATCATTTGTCAGTGTGGGCGGGCTTTTATCTCTTCTCCCGAACCAAATTAATCAGTTCAGTGTATAAAGAAACAGGAGCGCCATGGCAGAGGGAGAGTGCCCCAAAAATCGAAAGTATAAGACACATTTTACGCCAGACTACACGAAGGTGTACCCCTGTCTTATAAGCGTTAAACATAATGAGAATATTGCACGCTGTACAGTTCGGGATACCTCCCTGAAATGACTTTTTGCAGGTTGGGATGTCTGTTATCTAGCTGGCTAACATATACGAGTTTTGGAAGCATCAATAAGAATGTTTTGATAACTACAAATAAATCAGTTCTGCATTAGCTATATGCTGTCATTTTCCAGCAAAAGTGAGCTGTAAAAAAAAAAATCTTACTGTTGGGCTGTGTATCTGCATTCACTACAGATTCTGGCTCGTTAGAAGACTTTTTTTATTACACCACCCATAAGAAAGGCCAACATTAAGTCAAGCCAAGAGTCTGCTAAAAGCCATTCATTCTGGAAGAAATGTTGTGGTCTAATAAGACCAAAATTGAGTTCTCTGGCCTGATAGTGAATTGCTATGCTGGCACAAAACAAATACAATCTAACCGCATATTGCAGCTTCTACAACTAGCAATCAACTAAGACTTCTCATCTACAGATCGTTGAGAACTCTTAACAGATTATGTTTGTTAAAATGCAATTTGATAAAGATGAATATATGAGTTAAGTGAAAACACAGTTTAGGTGTTCCTTTGTAGCATAATGCAGGCGAACAGAGGAAAGAAGCAAAAAGCTGTAAGATATCTTAGAAAGCTTGTCAATTCTGAACACAAAGTGGCACATGTAATACAGCCTTCCTAAATATTCATCTCAAACATGGAGATTCACTTCAATCACAGTCCTGATGGAATTCCTGATGGTTCAACTGGAGCAAAGATGAACAGTCCTGTCACTAACTCCTTCTTCAACTGATCTTACCACAGAGGACTAACACCTTTACATCTGACCCACTTACAGACAAACCACCACAAGCCACCTGAACCACCACGGACCACTTCCTCTATTGGCTGCTTCTCCTGAACCTGGACAAACCGAGAGATTTCACCAACTAAAGGCCGCCAAACACATACAGCAGGACAACATTTACATTTAAAATGAGTATTAACCTGATTTACACCTGAGGGAGACGTCAATCACACAGTAAGGTGAGGCATAACCAGCCACCATTTCATTAATGGTGTATATACAGCAAAACAGAGCCTTAAGGCTGATTTACACTTCTGCGTCGGACCTGCGCCGTAGCCTCTACGCCGTGGGCTACGCGTCGATGTTCATTTATACTTCTGCGTCGTTGTCCGTGGCGACGCGCAGTTACACATGCAGAGGGAGCATGTGTATCCCTGAGGGAGGGGTTCTGGCAGACCAATCACAGCGCTTGCGGTCCACGTAGAATTGACGCGTTGTTACATTTTTGGAGAGGTGCACGTCAGGGTACGTCATAGGCTACGCGTGCAACACACAGCCTACGACGTAGCTACGGCATACACTCGACGCAGAAGTATAAATTGGGCTTTAGTCTCCACTGTTACCGTTAAACACAGGGGAATAGCCAGGACAACCATTCACAGGGAATATGAGCTCGGACATAATATCACTGTAATATCAAAAGCATGTAGAGTACAATGGGGCTAAAGGCACACCTTAAGAAAAAAATTGCTTTTCACTACTCCCTTAGTGTATGATTGCAGAAAAAAGATATATGTTTGTATTGAACATTGATGGAGAAACAGATTTTGTGTGAAAATAAATCATAAAAGTTCATTTTGTTTAAAAATCCTATAAATATTTGAGGTGGCGAGTGGGGTAAAACCAGCACGGGTTAAAAATATTAACAAGTTAATGCTTGTTCAAAACAATCACTTTAGCAAAGTTTGTCCAATTTTTGGTTTATTTTCATAAATAAAAAATTTGTTTTTTTTCGATAAATATACTGTCATTTAAAATATGTTAATATAAAAATATATTTTAAAAATACAGAAACAAAATTGTTTTAAAAAGTAAAAATTCTGAAAGCATTGATGGAGATCCCATAATAATTTAATATAGATTTACAGTAGTAACTATAAATTATATTTTATTATATGATATGATTAATATAATTATAAATATGGGTATTATCTCTGAGATGGACATATGACTTAATATATGATATTTACCATCTGAATCTAACCCTGTCATGTCAACAAAAGGAAAAGTATATAAATATTTATTATCATGTTAATTAATGTCTTTCGCCCCAACAGCAGGGCTTTAATTAGTTTGAACACAACTGAAAATCAAAATATAAACATTAATTTTTTCAATTTTCATTTTCTACTTACACTCACCTAAAGGATTATTAGGAACACCATACTAATACTGTGTTTGACCCCCTTTCGCCTTCAGAACTGCCTTAATTCTACGTGGCATTGATTCAACAAGGTGCTGAAAGCATTCTTTAGAAATGTTGGCCCATATTGATAGGATAGCATCTTGCAGTTGATGGGAGATTTGTGGGATGCACATCCAGGGCCCGAAGCTCCCGTTCCGCCACATCCCAAAGATGCTCTATTGGGTTGAGATCTGGTGACTGTGGGGGCCATTTTAGTACAGTGAACTCATTGTCATGTTCAAGAAACCAATTTGAAATGATTCGAGCTTTGTGACTGTGGCGAGCGGTGAGGTGAGGGACCGTGAGAACGGGCCGGTGACGAGCGATAATGAGCTCCAGCTGCGCGCCACACCGGTCTCGTCTCACGGAGGAGTGACGGGAGCATAAAAGGAGGAGCGACGACAGTGCAAGACGAGAGAGGACCAGGCCTGGATTTACGTTGTGTTTTTGTTTACGTTTGGTTTTGTGTGTGTGCGCGGCAGTCGTCCGTGAGGGGCTGCCGCGGTGACTTTCATTTTGTTTATTTATTTGATTAAAGTTTTAAATGTTCGCCGGTTTCCCGCCTCCTTCTTCCTGGAAGAAACGAACTGTGTTACATTGGTGCCGAAACCCGGGAGGAAGGAGGGACATGCTGTCGAAGAGCCCTCGCTGCTGAGGGGGATCGCGGTGCTGAGGAGGTCGGGCAGCGCGGATGAGTGAAGACTGCGAGGGGCTGCCCGAGGCGGTGGTGCTGGAGCGAGTGAAGATCCGGTGGGACGGAGAGCTCGCTGCCGCGCCCCTGGGTCGAGGTGGGGTGGCTGCCGTCTGAGAGGGAGCGGAGGAGTCGTCGGCGTTTGCCGTGGGCCGAAGCCTGCTGCCATCCGCCATGATGGGGAGGAGCAGGGAGCGCGGGACTCGCTGCCGGCTGCCCTCAATAAGAGGAGCCACCGCCGGCCGCCAGGGGGCGGAGGAGGATCGAGCCGTCCACCGAGCGTCCAGTACCATCGCATGGCACCGCGAGGAAGAGCCTCTCGGTTGGCTGAGGACCGAGCGGCAGTGTCGGGGAACCGGACCACTATTTTTTTTTTTTTCATTTCTCCTCTCTCCCCTCTCTCGTTTTGTCGCTCCTCATGCTCCTGGCTCCGTTTCTCTCGCCTCTCTGTCCTTACCCCCAGGTACCGCGGCCGCCGTGATCGCCCCCCCCCCCCCCCCCCAGAGGGGGCGTCACCGGCCCGATGAGCTCCAGCTGCGCGCCACACCGGTCTCGTCTCACGGAGGAGTGACGGGAGCATAAAAGGAGGAGCGACGACAGTGCAAGACGAGAGAGGACCAGGCCTGGACTTATGTTGCGTTTTTGTTTACGTTTTATTTTGTGTGTGTGCGCGGCAGTCGTCCGTGAGGGGCTGCCGCGGTGATTTTTCATTTTGTTTATTTGTTTGATTAAAGTTTTAAATGTTCGCCGGTTTCCCGCCTCCTTCTTCCTGGAACATACAAAGTGTGTTACAGTGACATGGTGCATTATCCTGCTGGAAGTAGCCATCAGAGGATGGGTACATGGTGGTCATAAAGGGATGGACATGGTCAGAAACAATGCTCAGGTAGGCCGTGGCATTTAAACGATGCCCAATTGGCACTAAGGGGCCTAAAGTGTGCCAAGAAAACATCCCCCACACCATTACACCACCACCACCAGCCTGCACAGTGGTAACAAGGCATGATGGATCCATGTTCTCATTCTGTTTACGCCAAATTCTGACTCTACCATCTGAATGTCTCAACAGAAATCGAGACTCATCAGACCAGGCAACATTTTTCCAGTCTTCAACTGTCCAATTTTGGTGAGCTCGTGCAAATTGTAGCCTCTTTTTCCTATTTGTAGTGGAGATGAGTGGTACCCGGTGGGGTCTTCTGCTGTTGTAGCCCATCCGCCTCAAGGTTGTGCGTGTTGTGGCTTCACAAATGCTTTGCTGCATACCTCGGTTGTAACGAGTGGTTATTTCAGTCAAAGTTGCTCTTCTATCAGCTTGAATCAGTCGGCCCATTCTCCTCTGACCTCTAGCATCAACAAGGCATTTTCGCCCACAGGACTGCCGCATACTGGATGTTTTTCCCTTTTCACACCATTCTTTGTAAACTCTAGAAATGGTTGTGCGTGAAAATCCGAGTAACTAAGCAGATTGTGAAATACTCAGACCGGCCCGTCTGGCACCAACAACCATGCCACGCTCAAAATTGCTTAATTGATTAGATAATTGCATTAATGAGAAATTGAACAGGGTTCCTAATAATCCTTTAGGTGAGTGTATATCTACAATATGTAAAAAAAAAACATCAAATATTAGATAAAATTTGCACAGAATCAACTTTGCGCTGCTGTCCAAGATCGCGTCACATATCAGACAAATTTCCAAATATATATATATATCTTCTGTGGAAGTCTCAGGACCAAAAAATGTTCGCCCAATAGGATGTCCTACCTATCTGTCAAAAATACACTACAGCTGTGTCTCATTTCATTTCATTTCGAAGGCTGCGTCCTCCGGAGGACAGACCCTGTGAAGGATACGGTATACGGAGTGTCCTCAATCAGAATTAAACGAGACGTCCTTCGTAGGACACAAAGACGGAAAGGAAACAGGAAGTATCATGTTGCTATGCCAACACATTCACAGTGTCGTTGCGCTCTCCAGTTATATGAATGAAAACTATTTATAACTTAAAAATTACTATGAAATGTACTGTACTGTTCTAAACACTTGTAATCCTGTTTACCACAACTATCTGTTGAGGTAATACAGCTTAAAAAACAAAAACAAGCTTGAACTACTTACATTTAAACACCACATCTTCGCTTGCCGCTAAGAATTGTGGGTTATCTGCAGCAGCGAAGGATACACCTCATTCACCCTCTGAATTCCTGTGAAAGAAGGCCGCATTTGAAGATTGCATTCGGAGTGTCCTACTTACTTTTCAGCCTTGCGACCTCTGGAGGACGCAGCCTTCGAAATGAGACACAGCCTATATTGCCAAAAGTATTGGGACACCCCTCCAAATCATTGAATTCAGGTGTTCCAATCACTCCCATGGCCACAGGTGTATAAATCAAGCACTAGGCATGCAGACGCTTCTACAAACATTTGTGAAAGAATGTGTCGCTCTCAGGAGCTCAGTGAACTCAGGCGTGGTACCGTGATAGGTTGCCACCTGTGCAATAAGTCCATTCATGAAATTTTTTGGGTTAAAAACAACTCAAGTTAGGTTGAAAATGGACAAACCCAGCAATTAGGTTGTTTTAACCCAGTGCATGGGTTGATTTAGCCCAGCGGTTGGGTTAAATGTTTGCTTAAAACAACCCAATTGCTGGGTTTGACCATATTCAACTTGGGTTGTTTTTAACCCAGCATTTTTTAGAATGTATGTCACCACTATCAATGCCGAAATGAATCTGCAGCAGTCAGGTGGTACAACTAGAGCTCTGGAAGTTGTTTATGTTCATTATTATTGTAATGTTATGTTCTTTGAGACATGAGGTAGTTTAACACCGTCTCTCGTGACACTTCTGCTCTGGCTGTGTGCGTTCATGTGTTTTTAAGGAGCCGTGGCTTTGGAGATGCTCTGAAGTGAGGGTGGGATCTCATGCTTTCAAAGCTAGCTTGCAATCGCTAGTCTCTCCACAATTGCCTACCCTACCTTTAAGCAATAATTGCCCCCTGTAGTCATAATTTTTGCGAACCGGAAATAAAAGTTTTTGGTTAAAACTACTACCTCTAGTGTTCATTTCAGCTGGAAAATGCAGTGAAACTGCATTTCAACAAACATAGTCTGTTAAATTATGTTGTTTTGTGCCAACACATAGCTACTTGCTATCAGACCAAAGAACCCAATTTTAGTCTCAGTAGACCACAAAAAAGGTTTGTCTTGTCTTTATCGAAGGAAATTTTGTCATGATTAACTAATTAATTGTTAGCATCACGCTAGCAACATTTTAATCATGCTAGCAAAATGTTAATCATGTTAGCATTTTCTTAAAAACATGCTAACAAAAATGCTAATCCTGTTACCATTATGCTAGCAACATGCTAATTGTCTTAGCATTATGCTAGCAACATGCTAATTGTCTTAGCATTATGCTAAAAACATGCTAATCATGTTAGCATTTTGTTAAAAACATGTTATCAAAAAGCTAGTAGTGTTAACATTATGCTAGCAAAACATGCTAACTATGTTAGCTGGGTAGCGAGTTTTGCCACTGCAAGCACCACTCACATTTTCTTCAGGAAAGGAAGGTTCCTGATTCGAGTCCTGGCTGAGACGTGAGGCCTTTCTCTGTGCTTCTTCCTGCGTTGAGTGTGTTTATATATGTGTGTGTTTCTAGGGTGTTTCCCTGTCTGCAATCCAAGATACTGGGAAAGGTTCCAGCATTCCTGTGATATTTGTTTTATTGGTATAGCTAATGGCTGACTAAATCAAGCAATGACCGCTGTGTGTCTGTCAATCATCCAGGTCAGAGTCATAAAAACACATTTAAGTATCATAAGTGATTATGAGTACGCTTTCTTCATACTGTCTAACCTCAGCACATCTAACCTCAGCACACACTCAAGGCAGTCGTGATGGCTGGGAGTAATGCCTCCCTTGTGATTGAACGGCGCTAGACAATGATAAGCCATGTGCAGTGTTTTTTTCAACAGGCCATTATAGTTGAGTTTGTTTTGTTAAGTGAATCAGAGATGTGCCATACACAGGTCAACTAGCACTTTCTATGAGCCCACGAGTGCAAGCGCTGTGAGAGGATCTCTACAGCATAATAGAGCTTGAGTTATCCAGACACATTAACCTCAAACACACGGCATTAGAGACACTGTCTTACACCTGCCGTACAACACAGAAACACTGCATCACACATTCAGTCACGCTCGCCTCTCCTACACAAAAATAACTACTTTTTTTGACCGTGCAAAAAACTATGTGTGACAACATGGCCCTGCCAACAGCTGAACTGGTCCTTATGGGCAGTAGACAGCTGTTGGCTTAGTGTGATGGGAGGAGAGAACAGGCAAAGTCACCAAACTCCCTTATCACAAGTTAATGTTTGCTCATATAATCTTTAAGCTATTAAGGTTAAGCATATTTGGCTTGCTGTCCGCCATGGAGGGGCTCAAGGAAGCAGCTTCAACTCAAGCTTAGATACACCCCCCAATGTGACTACTAATGCTTGGATGATGAGTCTGGTAGCAAGATGCCTAAATTATGTTGGAGTTGGGGAGTTGGAGGGATGTCAAAACAGCTGAGCAAGGTGAGCGGAGTCTTATACATTGTAAAACCCAAAAAGTTCAGCAGCTAACTCATTTCATTTGAGGACACTGATTACCTCAATTCAATTAAGTTAAAAAAAAACAATATTATGAGTAGTCTGAACTTATTTTTATCGAGTCCACTAAAACAAGGATATTTCTTAATATACAATTAAACTTTACACTGCATTGAAACTTCACTTTATTGAGTAACACCACTGAAATCACAAACTTTAACTGAACTATTGCAGTTACTGCTAGCTCACAATAGCACACACAGTCAAATACAATAAGCTAACTCGTTACATTTGAGGAAACCGATTACCTTAATTCATTTAAGTTTACAAACCAATTGTTATGAGTACTCTGAACTTATTTCAGTTGAGTTCACTAAAAGAAGATATACATTGCAGTCAAGAAATTATAAGAGACGATTGAGCATTAGTGATGAACACCTGCTGTTAACAAGCAGAATCACTGAAGGACAGAGAAACACAAGAACTACAACTCAATCTGGTTAGTAATGCGTGAAGCTGGTAATGCTGGAGTTGCTTAATCCTCCTCATCTTTTAGGTTCATTATAAAACTGTGGTGGTTTCAATATTTGATCACCATTATGGAGATCAGTGTTACCTTTATGGATGTGATTTCCTTTTGTGGTCATCAACATCTAAACCTCTGTTAATTCTCAATAAGAACGTCTGTAGACGAATAACAGACACTCAGTCTGGTTAGTAATGCGTGAAGCTGGTAATGCTGAGATCTTCAGAGATTTAATGTCTTCTTTTATCTTCAGTTGATTTCATCTAAGGCTGTGGCTGAAGTCAGTTGTAGTTCTTGTGTTTCTCTGTCCTTCAGTGATTCTGCTTGTTAACAGCAGGTGTTCATCACTAATGCTCAATCTCTTAATTATACAATTATGATCCAATCATCATGCTGGTTACTAGAAATTGTCTGTAACTCATTCAGTTTGAGTTCTGTTTCAGTCATTGTATCCACATAACTTTCTGTTATATTTAAGTGCAATTTGTATTTAGTACATATAACTGTTAGGTTTTACAATGCATGCTCCAGCAGTTAATTGAAAGATGGGTTTCACTCCTCCCGAAAAATTACGTTTAGGAACTTCAGTAAAAGCATGCATGGTGGCCATGTTGGAAGTTATACAAATGCTTCCTTATTTCCAATCTGAATGGGGACAGACTAAAATCTTTTCCATTCAACTTCATAGTGACCATGTCTATCAGGCTCCAAAAGGACAACCCTTGTGAAAAAGAAGTAGACTTTTGCATACTTTTAAAAAGGATACTTATTACATAAATTACAGCAACAGACACTTTGTCGGGTTTTGTCGGATCGGTGCATTACCTTTATTAGTGGCTTGGTTTTGCAGATTGAACATGCTGAATCTGTGTTTGTCGGGTCGTGGAATGTCTGACTAGTGACAGACATGTACATTCACTATCTATTTCTGTGATTTTATTCATATTTTCAGTATTTCAAAAATACAGGAAAAATCTGTAAAATAAACGGTATTTTGAACTATACTGAAAAATTACACAGAAGTGTATAATCTGGTGATTGTCCACAGTGGTCGGCGTAGTGTGAATTGGCCTTAACTCTTTCCCTGCCATTGACGGAATTCAATGTTATACGGTAGGGGGCGCTATTACGCATTTCCTGAAAGAGTACAGAATCTCTGGATTAAAACACAGGTGAAGAAGAAGCAGAAACAAATGCTGTGTTCGAAATCGCCCCCTACACCATCATTCACTATTCCCTACATTAGTCCACTAATATAGTCCACTAGAGGAGTGAATGAAAACGAATGAGTGAATTCAGACACTGAGTGCGCCGGAAGGGCTGCCGCTTTTGCATAGTTTGTGCTGTTTAATAATATATTTGAAACGTAGCAAGCTCCAGTAGTAATGAAAAGATTTATCTTGAACTCTCATGGAAACTAGCATGTACAAAACACAATTAAACAATTTAATAATAAATTAAAAAGGAATTTATACCTGTATATTACGCTGTAGCCACATTAGATCAGTGGTTTGGAAAAGCTGAGGGCGCCACCTTGTGGTCAGACGCAGCATTCAGCGCACGACTCTCACAGTGCATTATGGGTATTCTTTAGCTTTTGAGCGTACATCAGTTGTACACTCGTTATTGCGATGCATTGTGGGATTGAATGTGTGCACTGAATGTGTCCACTACTCAAATAGCGCCCTGTTTAAGGGTATAGGGGGCGATTTCGGACACAGCCAAGGAATAGAAATATTGCTTATGAACATGTAAAATAACATGATCATCAAACATTAAACAGCATATAAATCAAAACTGCCTGATGTTACTGAATGAAACGTTGACCCAGGACGAGCTACAGGATTGTGTTGCTTTGGGGTGTTGATGGACTCAATCTACTCCATCTGTGTTTGATCATCGTTCTTAATCTGATCCAGACGTAGACTTTGACAAAAATGTGATTTTCTCAGCTTTTTGTTCAAAATGTCTTTTTTATGAAACTTACCCACATTCAAGTGTTGATAAACAAAAGAGTGCATGAAGTGAGAATAAAATGTTTTTTATTTTTATTGTATTTGTGTTTTTTTAAAGCAGAGGCTCTGTTCTTTCTTTTGATATATTACAACAAAATATTCTGGAATATTCAAAATATTCACCGCCTGACACAGTTGGTCACCACGGCAGAGTACGACTTCCCACTAGAAACCAACAGCTCAGATTTAATCGCTGTCATTGTGAGCGCAGCTTAAGGGCTGTTGTAAAATCATGGTAATGCCTTCACCAATAGACTGTTAATGATTAGCTTGTGTTTGTGACTGTCCTGTCTGTGATGGCTCTCAGCGCGAGACACAGCATATGTAAATCAGAATGTCATGGAATTTGGAAAAATATCGGATTAATAAATAAAAAGTAGGGCTGAAGTCTGCTTGTTCTGTGTCTCTGTGTCACAGTTTCTATCTATCTATATGTAATTAGTCTATATGTGATATAAGACTTTGGTCATGATTCCTAACTGGGCTTACGTCAGTGTGACACAGAGCTGAGCAGACTGGGCTGTACGTGTGTGTGTGCGGGCAGGACCCACCTCTGGCTCAGCTAATTGGTGTCTGTGAACCCAACGCCCATAGCAATGCTGCTAATAAGACACGTTTCCTCTGGCACACCCAGTTCTTCTCACAACAAAATAAAGCCACGCTCTACACAATCTGTTTCTTGAGGCAGAGCTGCACATTTCATTCTGCGTGCCAGATTTACTTCTCACTCTGCTCGTCTTGATCATTTTCTTTTCCTCAGCAGTCCTCCTTTTTATTTTAATTTAAGCACACTACAGTTTACGCTCCTGCTCAGCCAATAACACATTTACGTTGTCTTTTTGTCTTTCTTTTTTTTTGGTTGTATTGTTTGTCTGTGTGTGGTCTTTTTCCACCCATTCTTCCTCTCTTGCAAATTGCAATCTTACATTTTCCTAGTTGATATTTTCTACCTCCACCCACACTCTTTCCTTCGCTACCCTGTTCTCTCTTCTCTCTTTCGCTCAAAAATAGTTCCTTTTATGAAATGATAATGGCGACAACTAATTTGGTCTCATTTAGCCAGACTTTTGACTATTGCCATAATGTCTGGTATACCTGGTCCACTTATTCTGCCCCAAAAGTGCCCACTTAGACAGAAAGATACTAGTGATGTGGCATTTTTATTATTCAATGTAAATACCGATAGCAAGGTGGCTAATGTACGATATAATATTGAAATATATAATAAAACATATTCAATTATACCAAATTAAAAAAATGTGTACAAAATTTTATCTAACACTTATTTTTACAAACTATTTACTTAAAGGTGCACTATGTAACTTTTCCGTCCGCTAGAGGTCGCCTATTCAAAACAAAGGCGTAGTTTGATGAGGCCAAGTTTGAACGCAGAATCTTGGGACATGTGGTCTTCACCTCACAGCCGGTGGAAAAGAATCGGGATAGGACTCAGGCAGAAATCATGTTCATGGATGCGATTATTAACGTTACTGTAGTATGAAGTAGAGCAGGACCGAGTGTTGTGGGAGCTGAGCAAGGCCGCTGGAGCGATTGCGCAACACACGCCTCGTGAGCGGCGGTGCTTTTATTATGCCACAGTGGCCGGCGCCATTTCCGCTTTTCCGGTCATGAGTATGAGGTAACGCAGCTCTGTTTATCATATTAGATACATTTGAGTGTGTTGAAAATGATGTTATGACGTTACTCTGTGCCTTCGCTCGACGGCTGCTATGACACTTGTTGCACACTACAGTAAGAGTAAAGCGTTTCTGCTAAATAAAACCGGAAACCGAGGGTAACGCAGATATGACGCCATTGACAGGCGACTCCCTCACACGTCCCGGTTCCTTGGTTAAAATAGCAATTTTCTCACGATTTACAAATAGTTGGAAACATTTGGGATATTGTAAGTACTCAACTGAACAAAATATATAACACTGGCCTAGTGGTTTTTGGATATTTGACTGAAAAAATTTTACATAGTGCACCTTTAAATTCACTTGAAAAGGTGCTCTATCCATTGATAAGACTGTCAGTAAATTTTTTAATTAAGCAGAATAACCACATTTGTTACTTGGCCAATTAAGCACAGTTACTGGTCAAAGCTATAATCTCAAAAAAGGCCCAATATTGCTTCACAAATATCACTGTAAGAGACCATGAGGTCAGTTTGTAATGAAGCCACTGCCATTTGTTTTCTATACATGATATTTGAATTGCATAACAAACTTAATGTGATGCATATTTGATAAATGAGATGGGTAAGGAACAGATACGATTTCTATAATAGTACTAATCAACTAAATGTTTTAAATACACTATAACCAGCTTTATACATTTACTGTATAATCAATAAATCCAATTTGTTTAAATCTCTTACATGTTAACTAATTGACTATTGACTAGCCATATTTTGTTTACATATTTATATCTCAATAAATGTAATTGTTTTCACAATGAACAGATTTATGCTGATTCTAAGTAAATAAATGTATTTTGAAAATATTATTATTTAAATAAAATAAAATATGCAAATAGCTAATAATAAACTATGATTGAACTATGATTCATTTATGTATGCCTGACTAATATGCATCACATTAAAGGAATAGTTCACCCAAAAATGTCCATCATATACATCACACGAAAGGTTGTGAACTAAACTGCAGATGTGCATCGCTGAAATGGACCAAGGCGAGCATTTGTAGTTAATTTTTTTTTTTTTTTTCAGAAAATGAGTGATCATTTCACTAAAGAAGACTCTTTTTGGTCAGCTGGTAATGTGGACAGTGTTGGGTTACTCTAAAAAAAGGTAATTAATTACTAGCTACTAATAGCTACCTTCAACAGTGTAGATTACTATACTAATAACTCTCTCTAAAAAGTATTTCATTACTTATTACAAATTACTTTCTAAATCCTGTATCAACTTCAACCAGTTGAACAAAACAAGGATAGATTCTTTCAAATAAATAATAAAAAATTGCATAAATCATTATTAAACTGACCAAAGTATTTAAATGGAGAAGGTTACATTAAAAACATACATTTTAACATTAGACGTTAAATGTTGATGCTAAATCCACTATTGTTTTATATAGAATTGTTCTATAGTCTATTCAGTAGGAAGTCATGGTTCGATATTCGAGTTTGGTACATTTATATGCCAAGGAATAATGACAATGTTTACTTTACGATGTTTATATAGTAATATGTTTTAACAATGCACATTTCATATCTCTCTCATCACAACTTGAAAGAGTAACTGCAAGAGTAAGGCTCAGACATTTCAAAATAAGAGTCACGGTGTATTACACAATAAACTGTATTTAATTTCCTTATCATTTAATTCATAGTCAGGAGGAAAGACTAAGAACAGTATTTGACAAATTATTCAACAAGTATCAGGGTTATAATAGTTAACTAAAACCATTAAAAAATACTTGAAATTAAATAAATGTTAAATCAAATAAAAATAAAAAAAACCTGATATACTAACTAAAACAGAAATACAACATTATAAAAACTATATAGATGGTTTTAAAAAACAAACAAAAAAAAGTGAATTGAGCTCTTTTGTGTATGTTTGCGCTTGAAAGGTCAAAAACAATTATCTCAAAATGTCAGTTTGTAGTCTTATGATATTTAGTCGACTACAACTAGACTAAAACTAAAAACAATTCAGGTGACTAAAATATGACTAAAACTAAATGGCATTTTAGTCAAAATACTATGACTAAAACAACATTTGCTGTCAAAATGAACACTGCTTCGGTACCAAGTCGGTAGTGAAATTTAAAAAAATGTGACGATACCCTCTAGCATTGAGCACTGTTGAATAGATTCTTAAACATCTCTGATTGGCTAATGTGTTCACGTGCTCAACATATACACTATATTGCCAAAAGTATTGGGACACCCCTTCAAATCACTTCCAATCACTTCATGGCCACAGGTGTATAAAATCAAGCACTAGGCATGCAGACGCTTCTACAAACATTTGTGAAAGAATGGGTCGCTCTCAGGAGCTCAGTGAATTCAAGCGTGGTACCGTGATAGGTTTGCCATCTGTGCAATAAGTCCATTCGTGAAATTTCCTCACTACTAAATATTCAACTGTTAGTGGTATTATAACAAAGTGGAAGTAATTGGGAACAACAGCAACTCAGCCACGAAGTGGTAGGCCACGGCCTGACTGCATTGTGCCAAGTGTAAAGTTTGGTGGAGGGGGGATTATGGTGTGGGGTTGTTTTTCAGGGGTTGGGCTTGGCCCCTTAGTTCCAGTGAAAGGAACACTTAATGCTTCAGCATACCATGACATTTTGGACAATTTCATGCTCCCAACTTTGTGGGAACAGTTTGTGGATGGCCCCTTCCTGTTCCAACATGACTGCGCACCAGTGCACAAAGCAAGGTCTACAAACAGCGTTGCAATACCGTGCGCTCCCTTCTGGATTGGAGTGTGGATCGCCTGTGACTGACTGTATTCGTTGTCTGACTCTATGCACCAAACCGTGATGTCTGTACCGTGATGGTTTAAGACGAATACATGTACCGCTACACCCCTAATATACAGTATTTAATGCAATTACATCAGGAGTAACAAGTAACACCATGATTTGCCTATTGAATTTTTACACCCAGGATTTAGAATCTGGTAAACCTCCTCCCCAGTATTTCCCTCCAGCATCTACAAAAACCTGAGCCTCTGTGATGAAACCACATTTATCTCCATCAGTGCTAAACCTGCAGCTGGGTACAATGTTGACAACGCATTATTTTCCATGTTATTGTGTTCTAATAATTGGGTCCTATGATTGCACTGGCTGGTTTCAGATTAGCTCTTCACACCGAACATTATAATTATGGGCTTAATATAATAACTGGCCGCAGACCAGAGAGAAACCCCATGACACATTTGTTAGTATTACAGGAGACTCCTGTAATATAATATATTATGAGTCCATATGGTGCCGCCTACACGTTGCAGGGTCTCACGGCAGCACCCAGAGCTCTAATTGGTATTTGCGGAGGCCGAGTGGAGGCCCATTTGTTGCGGCAAGCAGCCTGTGTGAACTAGCTGGGAGGAGCGCCGGGGCACACCTTCACCAGATGATGGATATCCTTCGAAAGGAAAACGAACAAGCGTACCTTCAACCAAATATCAAACACATGAACGGACATGAACCACAAAAGAACAGACTAAACATTAACATGGTTTCAATTTCGATTGAGTTGTTTAGAAACCAAATATTAGTCTGAATCTAAACGTAGCTGATGGAGAAAATGAAGAAAGAAAGACAAAACATGGAGACTGGAACAGACTTTGGTCTGAAAGCGCACAATGTGCCCATGAATTCTTCAGCACGCGTGCGATGGCAGGGGAAGAGGCATATGGACAGTGCTCTTTCAGATCATTGTGTTTATCTGAGCTGTGGGAGAGTGAATTTAATTAAAGCAGGATTGTGGGAAGAGTGAAGCCAACAAAAACAGCAGCAAAGCCACACCTTGTGTAACAACAAGCATCTAAAGACCTTGTTTCCAGACAGAAAAGAAAAGATCCATGGACCAGAGATTGTTCTCAGTGTGTGAGAATATAACACAGCAGAGTGCAGAATCACAATGTCACAACTCTGAAATGTGCAAAAACACTACAGCTAAAACATAACTGTCTGACTTCAAAACATATGCTGCATGAACTTGCGGCAATGTTTGCTAGACGTTTGCTCCAGGGGTTTGTCTAAACACTGCAGCACTGGTACCAAAACCTTTTGACTTGTTTTCCTTCCTATATTATACAGCACATAAGCATCTACTGTACCTTCTCAGTGAGTATCTTAACCTCACAAACCACACACTCTTCATAGGCAGCAAATCTTCATGCCAGAATATACCTTAATAATAGTGCTGAATGAATAAATCTAAATCGTGATATGGCTTAAATATATATATATGTGCTGTGTGTTTCAGAGCGAAGCGCGGCACTGTGTTTATTTACACATGTGCAGCTCATGTTTCAGCATCTCAGAGCGGCTTGATTCACAGTAAATGCTGCTTCACACAAACTCAATCTCTACTCTACAGTTTGGGTTGCTTAAATTTGGAAATGCACTGTACACCACCCTTTCACCAGGGGCCTGTACCATGAAGCCAGTTTAGATTGCGCCAATCCTGGGTTTTAGGTACCATGAAAGTGGCTTGTCTTTTAGCTGTGTTCATCATCATAGTAACTTGCGCTCCGCGGCTAACTTGCTCCGGAGCAAGTTATGTTCCAGATAAGAGATTGATAAGAGATTGGAGATATGTTCCAACTGAAATTGGACCAATCAGCTGTGAGCAAAGTGACATGCAATAAAGTCACTCCCCCAGTTTCGCTTGCTCCAAATTAAAGGTCACTATATGATAAAAAAAATATATTGTCTGGCTTTAATGATAGTTACTTAATATAATAATTTTATATGATTTATAAAATGATATATAAAATTAATATACACTTAATCCATTACACACAAGCAATTTTAGTTTATAGTGATTCATATACACTCATTATTAGGATTATTAGGAACACCATACTAATACTGTGTTTGACCCCCTTTCGCCTTCAGAACTGCCTTAATTCTACGTGGCATTGATTCAACAAGGTGCTGAAAGCATTCTTTAGAAATGTTGGCCCATATTGATAGGATAGCATCTTGCAGTTGATGGAGATTTGTGGGGTGCACATCCAGGGCACGAAGCTCCCGTTCCACCACATCCCAAATATGCTCTATTGGGTTGAGATCTGGTGACTGTGGGGGCCATTTTAGTACAGTGAACTCATTGTCATGTTCAAGAAACCAATTTGAAATGATTCGAGCTTTGTGACATGGTGCATTATCCTGCTGGAAGTAGCCATCAGAGGATGGGTACATGGTGGTCATAAAAGGGATGGAAATGGTCAGAAACAATGCTCAGGTAGGCCGTGGCATTTAAACGATGCCCAATTGGCACTAAGGGGCCTAAAGTGTGCCAAGAAAACATCCCCCACACCATTACACCCCCACCACCAGCCTGCACAGTGGTAACAAGGCATGATGGATCCATGTTCTCATTCTGTTTACGCCAAATTCTGACTCTACCATCTGAATGTCTCAACAGAAATCGAGACTCATCAGACCAGGCAACATTTTTCCAGTCTTCAACTGTCCAATTTTGGTGAGCTCGTGCAAATTGTAGCCTCTTTTTCCTATTTGTAGTGGAGATGAGTGGTACCCGGTGGGGTCTTCTGCTGTTGTAGCCCATCCGCCTCAAGGTTGTGCGTGTTGTGGCTTCACAAATGCTTTGCTGCATACCTCGGTTGTAACGAGTGGTTATTTCAGTCAAAGTTGCTCTTCTATCAGCTTGAATCAGTCGGCACATTCTCCTCTGACCTCTAGCATCAACAAGGCATTTTCGCCCACAGGACTGCCGCATACTGGATGTTTTTCCCTTTTCACACCATTCTTTGTAAACTCTAGAAATGGTTGTGCGTGAAAATCCCAGTAACTGAGCAGATTGTGAATACTCAGACCGGCCTGTCTGGCACCAACAACCATGCCACGCTCAAAATTGCTTAAATCACCTTTCTTTCCCATTCTGACATTCAGTTTGGAGTTCAGGAGATTGTCTTGACCAGGACCACACCCCTAAATGCATTGAAGCAACTGCCATGTGATTGGTTGATTAGATAATTGCATTAATGAGAAATTTAACAGGTGTTCCTAATAATCCTTTAGGTGAGTGTATATATATGAATCACACTTTCTCTGTGTTGAAAGGCATGTGATTGGCTGTTCACTGCTGATGTCACACTTTCATGTGCATGCGCTCCACTAACTCACGATCAAAGCCTGAGTCAGGCCCCAGGTCTGGAATGAGAAGCGTTTATAAACCTGTTGCTAACAAAGGAGAAGGGCTCCTTGCGGTTTCCCACCAAAATAAAAGCCTGATGGTTTAACGTTTGAGAGTGAATAAATTAAGGCGCAAATATTAGTTTTTGTCATTAGTTTTGTTTAATATTTTATTTAATATTAATCACAATAAAAAATCGAATAATACTAATTTTTTATTTATAGTCATACTGAATGGGTCAAATTGAAGAGTGGGGAAGAATATAGACTTTTTTTTTTTGTAAGGGTTGGTGAATTGAGAAATCAACTTTCCCTTGGGCCTTTGATATATAAAAGTTCATCGTGATATAAGAATATCCTGTAAGTTTCAGAGCTGAAAACGTCCTTGTTAGTCAAAGAAAAGCTTTTATAGACACCAGGCCCAGAAAACGCTCGATCTCAGAATATGTCAGCCCTTGACGTCATAGAATGCAGAAACGCCGCCTCAACAGATAAATATGTACGCCTGCTTCTGTAGCCCCGCCCACCGACTCGTGGAGCTAAACGGATCGCGCTACCAAGCAATAAACATGCAGAAGAGAGTAACATATTGCGCTGTGCCTGGTTGTGGAAGAACACAGTCGCTGCGTAAGCTTCCTTCGGATTCTAATATTAAGAATGAGTGGTTGAACTTTATTTTTAATGAAGTTCCAGCTCACGTGCGTAAGACATTGCCCGTTTGTTCGCTTCATTTCACCGTGGAATCGTTTGTAAACAAGACACAGGTCGAGACTGGATTTGCAGACAGAATGAGATTAAAACACAATGCTGTGCCTTCTATATTGGATCCGACAGGAATGGTGCAACACACTTATGTGAGTAAAACATGTTTTTTATATGTGATAGTATTGCACTGTTTCAGATCGTTTTCCGTTACACTATAATCTAAAATTAGAAAAAACAGATACATTAGAAATAAACCTAATTAAGGATAACTTACCAAGCTGTCACAGGCTGTAATATCCTTTCTATTTGAGGTGTTCTTGGTTCATTGTCCTGTGATTCAGGATCAGACTCTGGGTCAAACATGTATGGGCGAATCATTACGGTTGCCATTTTTCCACATTGGACGTTTTCAAAACAATTCCCCACGTGTACTGACGGGGAGTCGAAACTCATTATAATATGCAAAACTGTAATCCAATCATAGCTGTGGGCGTTTACTTCTAAGTCTTCAGTGCAAAACGCCCATAAGAACCGAGCGTTCAGGAGAGAGGCTCAAAACCAGCCTATTTCTTATTCATTATGATGTTTTTGGATGTAAAAACCACGCAAATGTAATAAATTGACCTCAGACAACAATATAATTTTTGAAAAAAAAAAAAGCCAGTTCATGACCCCTTTAACTGTTTACTTTATGGTCTGAGTTGGTTCTTGTATGTAAAGAGTATACCCAAGTCTGAACAGCTGGCTTCATCCCTCCCTCGCACTTTGTAACAAATCCTTTCCCCGCGGTTCAAAATGTCCCGAAGGCCTAAAATTATACTTTTTGTTAATTTATTTCATTTTGATAATATTTATTCTATTTTTTAATGCAATTTTTTGGGAGAATTTTTGTTATTTGTTATTTTATTTAGCTTTAAATTATTAGTTTTTATCAATAAATAATAAATAATAATTTAATCACATTCTTCACATTCTTTCGACTTAATAACTCACAATTCCCTGCATAACCCTTTTAATTCAGCTCAAAATACGTATCTTACATTGGGTGTCTTTGCCGACCTCTTGTGGAAAAATAATAATATAAGATAATATTTCATGACTCTGGATGGCCTTATATCTCTATATGGAGCAAATGTTTGTCAGTTTCTCTTCAGTATGCATTCAGACACACATGTAGACATTATAAAATCATGTTTTGGTAAAGTTTTAGCAAAGTTTAGTTTGACTTTTGAGCATTTTTCTATGTGTACTGAAGCATTCATCTTATTCCATTCATTCCTAAGGGGGTCAAATTGACCTGTGAGGGAAGGATTTGTTACTTTTTTAAATTTTAAGCACAAAACTCCTCGAATCCAGTCAATTTTTGAGATGCCGCATTAGATTTTGGCCAAAACAATCCTGTAAAATAGAATAATGTTGCTGTAATGTTACCTTTCAGAACAGCTTTAGTGTCTGAATCAGACCTATGACGCCTCAAAATATTGAAAACTCATAAATGACACAGAGGATCAATCATGGTCATATTGATCAAAGTTTAATAATACATGCAACTTGTGACATAATGGTACCTAATTTTAATTTTGTGATTCATTGCGGAGGTATTCTAAATGGATTAAATTTTTTTTTTTAAAACAGAAACAGAATTTACTCCACCCCACTGAGTCACAGTCATGAGCGAAATGTAAAGTCATTTATATGATATCTCTAGTCCAAACAGGATTATACTTTAGTGTAGATATGAGCCTGCTATCATGTATCAGTGAGCGATGCTAAAGTTTACATCAGTCATTAAGCACAAGACTGCCGCTCTAATCCGACAGATTTGCAGCTGAATAAAGACATGCCGGGATTTGGATCCACTGACGAGTTCACACTACATTAAGACAGCTTTAGGGATCAGAGCCGCTCGGTTAACATGTCAAAACCGTATCTTCCTCTGAGCAGCTCACAGCAACCTATCCGGTCTTCAGCAGGACACAACATTTACAATGTGTCTTAGTCATGAAATGGCAAGTTTACAACCACATGCGATTTTTCTGTCATAGAAATACACAGAGGAACAAAATCACAGCAGGTAGTTATATAATCTAAGAAAAGTCAAAATATGGCCCAACCCAGCTAACAGATTTTTGTTAAAAGAACGTTCTCCAAATATTCAGTGTTGGAGGAAACGTCAGAAAGTTATTTAAAGGTTAGTTTGATGTTCCTGAAACATTCTCTCAATTATTGGTTTTCAATTCCAAAAGTAGGCAAAACTACAGAAAAATCAGTTGTTTAAACCACTTTAACACAGTCATTTGACCGCTAAAAGAGACATGTTGATCTGCTTTATCAATGCAGAAATGTTTTATGAAAACACCTGCAATTGCTGTGAAAAAGTAACTTAACAAAAGGGTCAAGAGTCCAACCAAACACTGATCACCATAATGGTGACCTCAAACAAAAAATCAACATCTAAACCTCTGTTAATTATTAGGTATTTTTTATCGCTGGTTAAGACTTGTGTGGATGGAATGGAAGCTGATATATGTATAGCAGGTTGATTATATGGTTGTTGTCTGTTGTCACAGGGCGGCTGTAGGGATGCTCACGGCTGGAGGGGAGAGGTGCCTTCAATTAGTATGTTCACACTGCCAGATCCCAGCCGGGGTTCAACTGTCTCCCAGCAGAGAGAGAGAGAGAGAGAGAGAGAGAGGTGAGAACACACCGGACGCGTGACAGCAGAGGTGGTAAGACAGCCTGATGTGTGTTTAGGATAATGACTGAGACACTCCTGCACAGACGAGTAAAGAGCATGATGACAGCAGAAATGATTCAGAGATACAGGGTGTGTCTGATTACTGCATCATAACACAACACACACACACACTCTTATGCGTCGCATTCTCTGGTGAAGCACCTTCACATGCGTTCATTGGTGATCCATTCTAACATGCATTGGGTGCTTGTGCACTCAACATAAAATTCATATAATATATAAGGGTAATTTGGTGCAAATTTGACTACATTTTCATTTTCTAAATGTCATGTATATTAAAACATGGCCCATAATAAAGACCATGGACATTGTAATGTGTGATTTTCAGTATTTTGCGCAACTGTAATATGATATTTTGTTGAGTATTTGGATCTTAGGACTTGAGCTACAGTAGTCAGTTTACTTAAACTAAACAAATTAACTTCTGATTTAAAATTCTCAACTGCTAATTGGTTTATTTGACTTTACTTTTATCATTTACTGTCAACATTGGGAGCAATTTGTTTTAAATCAGTGGAGTACAAGCAAATACAAAAAACAAACAAATGCAAACCTTATAAATACATAAAACATGAATAAATATTAAACATGTACAATAACCTAAAAATTTACATTTTGCTATTTGAGCAAGGAAACAGCACATGGAACAAATGGAAATTTAAATCTAGTAGTGGTTAGGTATTAATAAAGTGGTTTAGTAATGACACTTTCAGATTATGATGCAAACAAGTAAAAGAATCATTACAAAAAAGTTTTTCTCTCCATTAATACTATAAAGACTGCACCAACGCTCTGATATGTACAGAAGTGCTTTAGCAGAATATAACTGTAATTATACTTAAAAATGACAAATTATGCACAGTAATGCATATGCTGATAGCCCAAGCCAACATTATTCAAATGCTAATTGAAAAAGCTGTATTTTATTATGTGCCGGAGAAAAAAGAAAAGAAAAAAAAACACGCTGGGAGAAATGGTCCACAAGAAGGTCCAAAAAGAAAGTACAAGTTTTTGGGATGTATAAAAGGCCAGTGTGTTTGTGTGGAATAAGAAGAGCTGATGCTTGCGATTCTTACTTTAGAGCCTCATTAATCACCCTGTCAATGTACTTGAGCATGAGAACGAAACATATGCAGAACCAACTTACACCAGCACATTTTCACCTGTTCTGCATATGTATTCTTCAAAAAAAGTCTAGGAGTGGGTGATAGCTGAAAACTTAACAGATAAATTGTTTATATATTAAATAACCAAATGCCAATGCCTATTGTTGGATAATCCAGTAAATTAAATACCTGTATTTCATTTATTGATTATTTAAATTTTATGGATGCAAACCAAAATATTAACCCTAAAATGCATGAATGTTTCGCCAATCATTCTTACATATTCGAGTCGTTAGCGACCCGGATCTATATCTAACAGGGATGGATCTCTACCTGTCGCGATAATATAAAACTCCCCTGATATTAGAGTAACAATTACAGAAGAATAAAATAAAGCATATTTCGTTACCGTTTGGAGCTTGTAAGTGTTCAGTTTGAGCAGATGTTTTACACCATCATCACTGTCCTCGTCAGAGCTCATTTCCCAGGACCTTCAGCATCTGCCTCATATTGACCATCTCAAACATATTCTCAAAACTATCATTTTCAGCATCTTCAACATCAATATTTTGATCGCCGACAGCTTCTTCACCAGATCCATCAAGTGACAGTGACACTCATATTTGATCGCGTTCAGCAGTAAATCTCTGAGCCGTTTCAAGTTTTGCTGATGATTCTTCCTATTCTTTTGTTTTCTGCCTGCGGTGACTATGAGTGAAACGTCACTTCATCATTGTTTATCAGACATCGCCACCTTATGGAATAAAGGTGAATTCAAAGATTAAATTATTGTTGCACAGAAAAAAATATACTTGCACTATTACACACCTTGGGTCACTAGCGACCCCATACACTTTTTTACAACAACAAATTCTCATATTGTTTATAATGAATAGATTTAGGAATACTAAGAAGGTTGATGTCTAACATTAAAAGAAAAAAAATATATATATATATATATATATAGTGAATGACGTCCCAGGTCGATAAAGACTTGAGGTATGTGTTTAAATCAAAATCTAATCAAAAATGTCTTGAGCAAAAAAGTCATCCAAAGATTGTTATATTTTAGCTTTGAATGAGAAAGAAGGGATAGTAAAAAAAAGATTAAAAATAATAATTGGAATAATGTGATTCAGAGTTCATGTTGTTCTATGCTCTATTATTTCCATTAGCAGACAGTAGTGCCTTTAGCAAAGGTCACATCATGACATCAGCATCATTACCAGCTCTGAGCTGATAGATGACTGTGATAGATTGACATGGTTGTGTGTGTGTGTGCGTGTGTTTGCATGTTTCTCACAGCTCTGCCTAAATGAATCCGCAGAAGAGCCGCTAAATCCCCCCGCCTCTCGCTGCTCATTAGTTGAGCCTTTGCTCAAACAGTCCTTTCCTATTCCTGATAGTCACAAAACCTGTGACAAACTCATATTGTGATGAGCACGAATGCAAGCCTCTGCAAAGAGATTCAGATGATACAGGAACCGTTTCCTTAGAACAAGCTCCTTCCAAGCATGTAAGGAAATTGTGTAAAACAGCGTCTAAATACTTTTCCATGACCAAAAGCTGACCAAAAAGTAGTTTCTAAGAAAGAAATACCTATAGTTTCTATAGATGATAGAAAGATTGGACAGCGAGACAACGCAAAATGGTGAGTTTGGTCCCAGTGCGATTTTCTCAGTGTTACATTGGGAGCTATGTTGAAAACAATCCATGTCAAATTCTTCCAATAAACTTTGAAAGAGGAAAAGTTGTGTGTGCATTGCAAATGGCTGGACATGATCAATGGAGGATATTATGGATATTAAAAAATAAGAAATTTTGCATTTCCAAAAGAAACTAGTTATAACTAGTGATACTGACTGTCAACGGATGTTCTCGGTGTAGACGTCGTAATAGGGCTGTTCACACACGTTCTTGCGATTAAAAAAACATAAAACACTAAGGAATAGTAGAAAAAAGCCAGTTGTAGAAAGATGGGGTTTCCAGACATGCTTTTATGCTCCAGGAACAACTGGAAATAAAAGAAATAGCTGACCAGCACACTCTCAGAAAAAATGTGCAAAAATCGTACCTTTATGGGTACAACAGCTTGTCACTGGGGCAGGGCATATTTGTACCTTACTTACCCATAAAAGGGGTCATAGTACCTTAAAGTAAGTATTGCTACTCTAAGTTTACACAACACCGTTTTCAACTAAAAGGCGTTTTGGGGGACTGAAAATGCAAACCTTTGAAAACAGGATTCAAAGTGCAAGTTTTTGAAAATTATATTTTTTTAAATTATATTGTATTGACAAATGCTTAGTGTAGTTCACTGATGGAGTGGAAACGAGCCATTACACAAGAGTTCTAGTAACTAAAAAAGAATAAATTATAAATAAAATGTAATTGTTACCATTGTTGTGTTTTGCATGCTCAATGTTGAAGTCTGTGTGTGACTCAAGCATGATCAATTGCATGATATTGTCACAAATATATCAACCCAATTAAAAGTTTCACAAGGTGTTATTTGACATTAAAAATAGACTAGTTAAAGATTGTGTCCGAAGCTACAGGTCACTTTTTAATAGCAACCTATTTATTACTTCCTTCATTAATATAAATGAAGTTCCAAGTGCCCACCCAAAGGGAACACTGATCACCATAATGGTGAGTTTAAACAAAAACATTTTGGGAAAGTCAACCTCAATTTATGAAGTCAGCTTATGTGATGTTCCCTCAATTTTTTCAGTTATTGACAATTCAACATTCAAGATGACTTTGGGAAATAAGTGAATGCAAGTAGAGAAAGATGTGGAGGAAATGAGTGAGTCTATTAAGAATTGCCCCGCAATTTTTTACCCAGGACAAAATGGCACTCAAACCAGTCAATTAATCTCAATTTGGGTTTTCTGAGTAACCAAGCCATAGTACGTGAATAGTACAGATTACTAGATTTGTACAATTTAGTTAAGACGTTAAGTAAAGTTAACTACAAAGTGTTAGTTTGAACAACTGTTGGATTTTACACTTTTGTGTAGAAATGCACAAAAAACGAATCACAAATCATTATGCAAATACCACTGTCGGTTCTACATTCTACAAGTTACACTCCAGAACAAATGATTTTGCTCAAAAATAAATACATAAATAACATAACAGTTTGCATCAGTCTTGTTTGTGTAATGATTATGACAACTTTTAATGAAATTATGTTCCGCCAACAAACTACATTGAGTTAGAGCAACTTACTTTATAGTCTAACAAATTTTGAAGTTGATTATTTAAAAAAAAAAAGTTTGAACATAATTGAGTGGTGGACCTGGAATCAATTATCCATCTTATCCATTTCAGCTCAAATTAACAGCTAGCCTAGCATAATGCTAATTGTGCGTACTGTATGCTATGGGGTTTGGCTGTAACTGTGAATGTTTAGTATTTGTGTTAGGCTCAGAACAAATCAAGATTCTTGCAAACACTGTAATAAAACTGTGCTGTCATATGTGGTGACTCAGGGCAGCTGGACACGCCAGCCTGTGCGGGGGAGCGGTGTTACATCCCCAGCGTTTCCCCTCATCGCCACCATCTCTCGGACTCCATCCCGCGCCCAGATGAGCCGTTACCCTGGCAACACAGCGCTTCATTCATGTGACAGGCTGTTGATGCTCTGGAAGAGGCATGAGTCGCATTACACGTAATTACAGCTAACGGAGCGAGCCATTACTCTCACTGTAATTAATGTCATTGGTGTCACTCAGAGGATATATCGAAGGACTTGGCTTGAATTAGCAGTGTCTTTTTAGATGAATGATGCAAATGGAAAATAACGGGTGGCTCAGGCTGATTGAAGTCCTGTGTGACAGCGGTCAATCAAAGACATTTTGCTTTGTGGCCTCAATCCCCAATGTTGATTAAGGTGAGGAACAGGTATGCAGTACATAAGCAAATCTATTAAAAGCACATAACAAGTTAATGGTATTTTTTGTGAAGCATTATATAATTTCGGTAACACTTTACAATAAGGCTACATAAATGAACAAAATATTTACAGCTTAGTTCATGTTAATTTCAACACTTACTGAAGCTGAACAAGGTTATCTTTCCCAAAAACACACTTCTTTAGTGAGATTGTTGTTGATGTGCACACATGCTCATCCGGGAGAAGTGCCCATACAAGGAATTCCTCCCTTTACGACGTCATGCAAGGCCATACTCAGAAAAAACTTTCCTGAAGGAGTGTATTTGGCACAGAAATACTCCGTCATACATCCAAATCGTTTTTTGAAGCTTTGGCCATGTTTAGCATGAGAATCAACTCTTTAACTTGTCAGAATGCATGAAATAGCATTAGACCCCCCCTTTAAATACTGTATTACTAATAATGCATCAATTAACATTAAGTAATAGAACTTAACGTGTTGCCATAACGTCATATAAATATTTTGTGTGATTGTTCCAAATGATTCAACTCAATGGTTGTTTTGTTTTAAAGCTGAAGCATCAGCCAAGTCTAAAACCTTTGTTTTGGTGCAATAATTGCGTTTTAGGCGAGTAGGAGGTACTTCACTGTTGTCCGGGACACATTTTTACCACCTTCAAATGTGGTTTGATATTCATCACATTTAATCACAAAACACTATACCTTTATTTTGTGCTGTACACTTGATTAGATTAGATCACCCAAAACAAATGTGAAATAAAACGAGAAACTGAACATGACGACAGGAAGACCAGCAATGTAAATCGATGAAAAGAACTACAAACGAGCAGAAGATAGATGATGCCCGATGTCCAAAACACTTAGATTTAGTTCCCTCTAGAATAAGACTAACATCCAAATCCAAATTTTGTAGCTTTGAACAAAACAAAACAAGTGGATCTTAAAAACATCCAACCCACAATTAGGTTTTTTTGGGCCTGTGATGGACAAAGTACTTTGAGGTCTGGCTGAATCACAAAAGCTTCTAAGAACATAATAAAACAGAGAATAAAGGCCATTAAACAGGGTTTACAAATGTAGGCCAAACGGTTCAAAATGACCCTGGTCAATTGCGAAAAGGTTCAAGGGATCCTATCATGCCCTTTTTTACAAGATGTAAAATAAGTCTCTGATGTCCCCAGAGTGTGTATGTGAAGTTTTAGCTTAAAATGCCTCACAGATCATTTTTTATAGAATGTTAAAGGAACACGCCGACTTTTTGGGACTTTAGCTTATTTACCATATCTCCCAGAGTTAGATAAGTCCATACATAGCTTTTTTTATCTCTGTGCGTGCCATAACTCTGTCTGACGCACCCACTGCTAGCCTAGCTTAGCACAAAGACTGGAGGTAAACAGCTGAAGCTAGCCTACTGCTCAATAAGAGACAAAATAACGCCAACATTTTCCTATTTACATGTTGTGATGTGTATAGTTGCATCGTGTACTAAGACCGATATGGCTAGGGACTATACTCTCATTCCTGCGTAATAATCAAGGAACTTTGCTGCTGTACCATGAGTGCAGCGGCGCAATGATATTATGCAGTGCCTGAAAATTAGGCTAACTTCCGTCAACATAACCAACGTGACAGCCTGCTTACACAGAGAGCGTGCTGGGTACTATTTTCAGGCACTGCGTAATATCATTGTGCCGCTGCACTCATGGTACGGCAGCAAAGTTCCTGGATTATTATGCAGGAATGAGAGTATAGTCCCTAGTCATATCGGTCTAGAAAATTGCAACTTTTCATTTACCGTCGGTCTTAGTACACGATGTAACTACACACATCACAACATGTAAATAGGAAAATGTTGCCGTTATTTTGTCACTTATTGAGCAGTAGGCTAGCTGGAGCCGTTTACCTCCAGTCTTTGTGCTAAGCTAGGCTAGCGGTGGGTGCGTCAGACAGAGTTATGGCACGCACTGAGATAAAAAAGGTATGTATGGACTTATCTAACTCTGGGGTATACGGTGAATAAGCTAAAGTCCTAAAAAGTCGGCGTGTTCCTTTAAAATTGTCACTTTTTGAGGGTGAGCAAAAACGCGTCACTTTTGTGTCCCTTTAAATGCAAATGAGCTGCTGCTCCCCGCCCCCTTTCAAGAGCTTGTGTTAGCAGCTCCAATAAACTATTTGCACTGAGCTTCGTGACGCACTTCCATTTTGAAATAGTACAGCTCACTTGTTTCCAGTTATGTATATTTTCAGTGTATTGTAGTCATCAGGCTGACTAAACGCCACCTAAAATGAGTGTCCGCAATAAGATTTAAAAATCTGGACATTTTCAGAGACAGGAGAAGAGATATTCTGATGATTAATGTTTAAATAATTTTCCAAACTCAACTGAACGTGAAGCAGCGGCTGTTAAACATACGTGATTATTTCACCACAAGGTGTCAGTGCTTGTCTAAACTAGTGACAATGCTGAAGTGTTACGAACCTGTATTTGATTATATTAAATATTTTTTTATCACTGTTCTGCTATTTTTTTGTCAACAATTTCACCGGAAACTCCCATGATGTAATAATGGAGCACGCAAGTAGTCCATTACATACAGTAAAATGATTGACCATGAAAAATGGCAGAACAGTGATTAAAATACAAAATTTTAGACGAGCACTGACACCCTGCTCTACTTATTACATTTTGGGAGTTTTTTTTAATTACAGCCTCATTTCCACATCAGCTGGCAGTTTCACATACTGTACAGCTTGTGTCATTTAAAGTAAGCGATGTGAAAGCATGTGCTCTCCCAGCAGGAGGCATTGTGCTAAACTAATATTAATCTACAGTACAGAAAACCCTACTATTAGCTATTAGTAATAACAGAGCAAACAATCTTGAGAGTTGGACTTCTGAGAAGGAGCGCAGGCCGTTGTGTAACGTGTTTATTGTTTCATGTTCTCATCACAGCTCGTGCTTGCCGCCCACTCACTTCTGCTGGCTGATTGGTTAATGAGCTCAGCTGTACTCTAAGATGAGGTGAAGTACTCCCCTCCTACACTACAACTGAGAGCTCAACACGGCAACAGCCAAACTCTATCATCATTCATCAAGACGCCGATATGATGTATTAACATATATAGATAATCAGCTGCTTATACGAAAGAAAAATCACAAGTGACATAAATTTTATATCTTATCTGCTCTCCTAGACAACTAAGACACTCACTTCAGTTCTCACTTCAACTAAGAAAAAGACCCGAAGTGAAGAGATCTCAACAATGACTCAAAATGTGCTCAGATTTGCCAATATTTGAGTGGCTGAACCAGTAAGGGGTTTGTAAATTACAAATCCCAAACTGGTTCAGCCACTCAAATCGTGGTAACAGGCTGGGGTGTTATGGTGTTTTTACACCTATAGATCGTTTGTTTTGTTCTGAAACAGAGACTTAATTTGGTACAATGTTGCATTTTCTTCTTGGTTCGGTTCGCTTTCACAAGGCAACATTTCAAAACGTACAAAAATGTGTTTACACAAGTCACATGCGAGTACAACTGTCCTCTTATTGGTCATTGAGTTTCCTCTGAGTCATCCATCAAGATGATTGACAAGTTCGCTCCATTAGCTTACAGTGGCTTTATTTGTAACTGTCGAAACACACACAAGCTCTATACAAATGCAGCCGTCATTCCCGCTTTTAAATTATATGGTAACACTTTACAATAAGGTCCATTAGTTAACATTAGTAAACTACATTAGTTAACATGAACTAATAATGAACTACACTTTATATTATCTTTGTTAATGTTAATTTAAAAATGTACTAATGCATTATTAAAATCTTGTTAACATTAGTTAATGCACTGTGAACTAACATGAACAAACCATGAACAGCTGTATTTTTATTAACTAACATTTACAAAGATTAACTAATGCTAAACAGAGGTGTTGTTCATAGTTAGTTCATGTTAACTAATGCATTAACTAATGTTAACTAATACAACCTTATTGTAAAGTGTTACCAATTATATACTACATACGTATTAATACTGCAGAAAATTCAAACTTAAATTCAAACTCAAATCTTTTGGTTTTCAACTGTGATAACTAATGTGCTCACTCACAGAAACAGACACTACTGCTTTTTACATAGCATATTTCCCGCTATGAATTATAATACCATTCGGTTCGTTGGGTCAGATTGCTTTCACACCTTAAGCGAACCGCCCCAGTGTTCGTTTGCAATCTGGCCGAGACCACCTCGTTCAGACGGTCTCGGAGCGATTGTTTTGGTGCGGATCCGAGCGCGATTGCCATGTTTACATATGCCTAAACGAACCGAACCAAGGTAGAAAATGCACCACGTTCCGAAACAAACGCTCAGGTGTGAAAGCACCCTTAGTGGGCCAGTATGATGATGTTGCTGCAGCCAACTCAATACCTAGATAGCTCTGCTCTTAAGGTAATGATACACGGGGCAACTTTTTGAGCAAAGTGCCCAAGCAACATCGCTCGGCAACATTGCTCAAAAAAGTTCCTCCGTATATCATCACCTTTAGGGGCTCTTGGCTGTTGGCTCGGACTGGTCAAGCGTAGGAGTTCCCTTATTAGGTAATTTTGGCAGTTGAGCATTTTTCCCTACGCACTAGCTTTACTAGGGAGCAAGGCTATGTACAGTATCACAGGATGTGTCCTAATTGTGTGTTGACGCTTATATCCACCTCTGGATCGAGACCCATTGAGCTCTTCAGTGCGTATGTTTGGTGGCTTTCACAGTTTGCAGGCAGGCATTGGTCACCCTTAAGCCATGAAAATACATTTCCATATATTTATGATCAATATATTAAATTGTTTAATATGTTGACAAATATACAGAATAATATATTGTGTTAATGTATTACAATATATTGAATGATACATTGAAAACATGCAAAGTCAAACACAAATTAGTTGAGTTCAAAATACTTCAAATTCTGATGCAAATAGTTGCCTCAATTTCTTAAACCAAGACAAAAAAGTTTTTAGTGTGTGGAAACTGATTGTCTTTAATTTCTCCTCAAAGTTGTAAGTTGTTAATACAAAGACATACAAAAGAGTGTTGGGACAATGATAGACCGTTTCATTTGAAGTCACCATTATGGTGATCAGTGTTTGCTTTATTTAGGCTCTTGACACTGGACTTTTGATGTTAGTTTTTCTCTTGTTGTTGTATTTGTAAGGTAAATTTGTTATGGCAAAGAAAACCTAGGAAAATGTTGGGGATAATCAATTGGTTATTTAGTGATGATAACAAGTATCATTAAATAATTTAAAATAATTCTCTCCTGATATTATGGTAAGAGAGTCAGCGATGTTGTGACCCCAATTGTGTTTGTGTGTGTGAGCACAAAACATTACGAACTATTGCAGCATTTAGACACACAGACATCAAGAATCAGCTTATGAATCTCAACAACGATGACAACGTCATGCTGCAGTGCATGCTGGGAGCCATTATAGCAGTGTTACTCATTGCGCGGCTCGCCCAGCTTAATTTGCGGCTCACATCGCATGCAGTCAATACATTTTTTTCATAAAAACAAGCAGGGCTATAACATAACCCACTAAAAACTCAAAGTGTCTGCTCTATTAGGCTACAAATAATTTATATTTAAAAAATACCCAAAACAGCAGCATTGGGTATGGATGGAAATATAGACTAGAAAGGATATTTAAACTTGCTCTGCCCTTACGTCCATGACTCACTGCGGATTTGCCGGTCTTTCCAGGTTTTACCGCCGAATGTGCTCTTATAGATCAACAAGCTCATGAAGCTCATGAAATGCGTATCTATAACACAAATTGCTAGAATCCAGTTCTCTCTTTCACTCTTGAAAAAACTATAACACACAGAAGAATTATGCCTAAATGTCCGTTTTGTCGAGTATCCTCATAAGAACAGTTTTAAATGAGTTAAATAACTAATGAACTCAAAGCAGTAAGGATGACAGCGCGGTAGCGGCAGATCTTAAAGCGACAGCAGCCGCTAATGATGTCTGTCATTAATGTTAATCACTCACTGCTCTTGACTAAAGAACTTTTGTAGCTTTAATAAGGATTAATATATATTTAATTCATATTAAGTTTGAAGCCTAATAAATGTTAAAACGCTTTCAATTACGCTGTAATGTTGAATGGCTATAATTAATGTTTAATTTCATAGAGACATCAGTATCAGTATTAGTATCAGTGAAACTGGCCTTCATTCATAAAAAGATGCCATTGAACAAATATTTAAAATATACTGTCTTTGTTTTTTCTACATTAATTTGGTGATTTACTGTGAAATGATTACATTAAAATATATTAATAACATGTTTTAAACAGAAAAATGTGTGAATAATCTAGTTAATTTTTTTAATCGATTGACAGCACTAAAAAAAAGTTTACATTAAAAATATATTATGCATACCCACTATCTATCTACCTTTTGTATATATTGCATTGCATATTGTATGTTCAGGGATGACAGACTGATAGGCAGACATGGTATTTATGACTGGATGTAACTTTTGATACTTTGCGGTAAAAGTGGCTCTCCTATTGATTTTGTCCTATCAGTGCGGCTCTTCTGAAAAAAAAATAGCGAAGACCACTGCATTATAGCATAAAATTCAAACCTGGCTCCCAGCATGCATTGCAGCATAAAGCATGTCACCATTGTTGAGATTCATATGCTGATGGTAGATGTCTGTGTGTGTGTCTAAATGATGCAGAAGTACAAACACAGTTACAGCAGCCAGAGAAAAACTAATGTTAAAAAGTCCAGTGCCCAACTAAAGCAAACACTGATCACCATAATGGTGACTTCAAATGATATGGTCTATTGTTGTCCCAACATTCTTTTGTTTGTCTTTGTATTAATTTTCCTCTGGGTCACATGGATCATGGATCTTAAACACATTTGGAAATTCTATTTCACTGTCACTACAAAGAAAACCTCATGAAAACTTCAAGTCATCATATGTGTACATGAAACAACAGAACAAATTTAGGCCCGCTCTCGTAACGAGGCTAACAACGCTGTAAGGTGTCAGCCATGTCTTCAAAATCCTTCTCACAAGCCTCATCTTCTGTGGCACATAACATTTGGGATATCTGACAGAGGGATGTGGTAATGGAGGGTACAGCTCTGAGAGACATCAAAGCAAACAGGAAGTGTAGCAGAGCGGTGCAAGGGCTCTTAATTTGGCAGAGGCCTCTGAAGATAGATGTTCAGATGAAACTAATTAGCATAGTGCTGAGGAGAGACGGCGGGAACAACCAGACACATAAACACCTCAGCTGCACTAAAACACATTTCTGTCACTTCAAATGAAACAAATAGCTCAGATGCAAGTGTTTTCATTTGCAGTATAGTTTAAATTGCTTTTTGAATAATGTTACGATGAAGCACTTTGCACTAAAAATTCACTGCTCATTCATTCATTAATTTACTTAAAGGGCCTTATTTCATGAAAAACATAATTTTTCTTGCCTTTTTAAAATAAAAAAGTTATATGTAGATACATACAAAAGGTTGGGTCAGTACAAGTTTCTTACACTCACCAAAGCAGCATTTATTTTATCAAAAATACAGTAAAAACAGTAATATCGTGAAATATTATTATAATTTAAAAATTTCGTTTTCTATGCGAATATATATTTAAAATGTAATTTATTTATGTGATGCAAACCTGAATTTTCAACATCATTACTACTTAGTCTTCAGCAGTGTAACACATTACAAGTAACGTGAGTAATGTAATCAGATTACTTTTTTTCAAGTAACTAGTAATGTATTACTTTTAAATTTACAACAAAAAAGTAACACAAGTTAAAATGCAAACTCAGAATATTGTGCAAATCTGCAATAATTAAATATGTTAAATTAGACTTTATGTATTTAATCTCACTTTATTAACTAATGTCTTTGCTGTTGACCTTTGATGATGCAGTTCAACCATATGAATAAGCTATTTTTTTTATTGCTGAAGTAACAGTGTTGAACTTTCTTTTCCTGCGTCCTATTCTTCTGTGGTCCAGAATGGCAGCACAGCTGAAAGGTTTGTTTGAGCGGCGCCCTCTACTGTACAGGAGTGAATTTGCATTCCCTTCAGCCTGAGGTTTATTAATTTCATTTTTTAAATGTCCTTTACATTTGCCAAAAAAAATTACTTTTGTATTTTTTGTTATTAAAAAACAAACAAGCTCAGCCCACATGAAAAAAAGTAATGCAAAAGTAACATAATGCATTACTTTCCATAAAAACTAACTAAAGCTACGTTCAGACTGCAGGTAAATGTGGCCCAAATCCGATTTTCACATCTGTCACATCTGTTTCTCTCATGACAGTGTGAACAGCACAAACCACATGGAATCTGATCTTTTTAATTCTGTAATAATAAGTGCCACTTCCATAAGTGGTACTAAATCCAATACAGGTCAGATGTTTTGGAACGCGACCTCAATCTGAACGGTCATATCGAAATTCATGCGACTTTTATGTCACTCTAGAGCGACATTCGTCTCAATTCTGCGATCATGAGAGTCACTTCAAAGATTTTACATACCTGACGTTTTGAAGACAGTTGCAAAAGGTAGTCAGTGAAGGACTGTGGTCTGTCAGAGCTCACAGTGACAGCTTAAATACAAGCAAAATATGAGGGCTTGTATCATAAATGTTTAAAAACTCTAAGCGAAACTCGCATAATCGCTTATTTTAAAGTCCTCTTTGTTTACTGTGTTTATGTGACGTCTTTTTATCGTTCTTTTGCGCATACATGGTCCAGGACCATGATATGTTCACACTGGAATCTGATATTGTTCACATTTAAAACAACAATGTAAACAGCTATACCAAAAAAATCGGTTCTGAGTATTAAATCGGAATTGAGCACTAAGGCTCGCACAGTGAATGTAGCCAAAGTAACGCAATTTGTTATTTTTTTTTAATAGAGTAACACAATATTGTAATGCATTACTTTAAAAGTAACTTTCCCCAACACTGGTCTTCAGAAATCATTCTAATATGCGGATTTGCTGCTTGAGAAGCAGTTGCTTCATATTATTGTGGAAACTGTGGTACAGTCTTTATTTGTAGTTTTGGTCAATTTAATGCTAATTGAAAGTATTAATTATTTTAAAAAATAAATATATTTAAGTATTTTTATCATGTTGCTATGTGCTAGTCCACGGCCAGGTCTGTGATATTCTCATCTCTAGATAAGAGTCTGATCTCTCCTACAGTTTAAATCTGTTGGATTATTTGCCTCTTTAAACAAAAATAGCTCACCTCTCCTCAACAAACTGCATGATTTGAGGTGTCATTCATATCTGCAGTACAAAACATGCAGGCCAAGTTAAGTGCTAAACTTACCTTCACTAACCCTAACTAGGAACAACAGTACTAGAGTTGATAATGGTGAACTTAACAAGCACTAAAGTAACAACAAAATAACAGTTGGAGTGAGTCACTCTCACGCACATGAATGAGGGCATGAGCTGTCCCATGTGTCTGACATTTGGGCACATGTGCTCTTATCTTTTTTTCAACAGTTCTTCGAAAGGCCAACTAAAACACAGATAGCGAGGGAAATCTTCCAGACCTTAGAAACAGCAACCGTTACCCTGTCAGCACACACCGCGGGCCACTAAAAGACTGCTCGCGTTCTGCTACCGCTCACTCTGTGACCAAAACATCCACTTCTGTTTCCATTGCTCTTGCCTGTCAACTCAAACCGCAGCTGTCAGACTGTTTACGTTCCCCTTGCCAGTGGCTCGCTAACTTGCTCAAGCTCACAGTGACTCTTACTTCATTTCTGGACATGGCAAGACTCTCCAGATAAAGTGGCACCTGCTTCAAAGGCCCGAAAGAGATGTTGAAGAGACGGGCAGAACATCTGCATTAGCCAGCTGATATACAGTATATCTGTGCCAGTGCTGAAGAGGGCAGACTCACGCTATTAACAGAGAGCAGTTAGAGCGCAGTGGTGATGACAGACCTGTTAGCACTGACCCTTGAAGAAGAGAAACCCAGACAAAACAGAGCCAAATTTGGACAGAGAACAAAGACAAGGTTGTGTGCTCCAAAACGGCCTCTTCTTTCCGTCAAAGCTGTACTTCTGTGATGTATTTCTGAGTGAAACAGTGTATTCAGTAAGAAAAGTAAGCTTGATTTTAACCATATGGAATTGATTAGATGGTGAAAAGTTTATATTAAAGGTGCAGTGTGTAGTATTTATGAGGATATATTGACAGAAATGCAATATAATATCCATAACTATGTTTTCAGTGGTGTATAAAGACCTTACATAATGAACTGTTATGTTTATATTACCTTAGAATGAGCCATTTCTATCTACACACACCGCGGGTCCCCTTACAGTGAAGTCGTTATTTTGCGCCGCCATGTTTCTACAGTAGCCCTAAAGGGACAAACTTCTCTACAGAGCGCGAGCTACTCTCTGCTGTCTCAGACGATGACATCTTTGTCCTGTGTTGGCCACCGTAGCTTCTCTATGTGCTTCGAAAGGGAGGGGTGATTCACAACCTCACCACTAAATGTCGCTAAAATTTACACACTGCACCTTTAAGTGTCTTACCACTATTTACTAACATTTAAATTAATAATTTGATACATTGAACTTATTGTCCCTTAGGAAAATTAACCATGGTTTGACTACAAATAAAACCAAAAAAATCATGGTTATTGTAGTTAAACCAGTAACCACAAATTAACCATGGTTTTGCTTAGTGGTTGGCTGATATTGTTTTTTGATTGGTTATTGTTCGATATTTTAGACAGCAGGGTGGCCGATGGCCGATCTGATGCCAATATAAAAAAAAAAAAAAAAAAAAAAAAAAAAATATATATATATATATATATATATATATATATATATATATATATATATAATAAAATATAAATTATTTATATTTATTTTAATCAACATTTAAATAAAGTATAAATAAATATGAAAACACTTTTACAAAATACAACTTTAAAATAAACTTTCTTGAATCTGCAATTCCTATTACAGTATTGTCACAAATAAGTAATTGTTTGTCAAAAAATATGAATATATGAATAAAAAGTTCTGTTCATAGTTTAACCATGGTATTTCTATTAAACTGTGGTCATGCAAATGATAATCAATCCGCCAAAAAAAAACCCCACTACACTACACTTTTGTTTTAATAAAACCATGGTTCCCTTTCAGTCGGTCACGTTCGACGTACGTCGGACGTCACCGACGAATTGGGATCACTTCTGGGAGCCCCTATCAGCTTCGATAGAGAACGGGCCAATGGCCATTGGCGTGCGAGATTTGCATCTCGCGCTCCGCCCCGCGCTGCGGGTATAAACAGGAGGCGAATGCAGCGCACTATTGTCATTCACTTCGGAGCCGAACACGGTGTTGACGAAGGAGACTGATCCTGCTTCAGCAGAGAGACGAGAGAAGATGCTTCTTTGAGTGCTGGGAGAGAAGGCACGATCAGCGGCGGCCGCGAGCTCACTGATACAGTGATAAACTGCAGTTTTTACAGCACTGTTGGTTTGGTGAGTGCATACACAGGCTGCACTACTCTCCTGTGTTTTGCCGCGGTCGTTCCTGGGTGCTTCAGCACATTTAAAAGAGATTTCTTCTAAAAGAGCAGAGCTGGTGTGACACTGCGTCTTTTCAAGACGTCATTCCACCCGTGCGTTTCTGGATGCGGTTGTTTCCTGTCCTTTGACGGCCACGATCCCTCTCGCATAAGCATGTTGAGATTGCGTTCGTGGGTGATCCATGTTCTCTCAGGAGAACGGGATCACGTCGGCGTGTTGTTCGTCTCGCCTTCCTCGTGAGGGTTTGAGTGTTCAGCGCGCCGTGTGCCGTCTAGCTGCCGGCTGACAGCGCGGGTTGTCACGGCAACCCAGCGCGTCACTCGGCGCTTTAGATGCGCGGTCGAGACTTAACCTCAAACGGGGTTGAGTCCCTTCGCCTATTCCCCGATCTAGTTTCTTTTCTGGTGCACCAGAAAGGGGCTACTTCGGCTAATAAGCCTTGGTGACCTGAGGATTACAGTGGGGCTTCCCTGCCGAGTACATCTCCGTGGGCCCTCACTCCTCTATCGCATCGCAAGCATGCTGAGACTGTGTTCGTGGGTGGTTCATGTTCTCTCATGAGAGCATGACCACGTCGGCGCGTTGTTCGTCTTGCCTTCTTCATAGGGGCTTGAGTGTTCAGCGCGCCGTGTGCCATCTCGACGGCCACGCTCACGGTCTTACATGCCTGCTGGTAGCTTACAGGTGGGATTGCTGGTTCCAAAAAAAATAAAAAATAAAAATAAAGGGGACCTAGCGTTTCATCTGGGGCTCTAGCAGAGGACAGATGTCAATCGCTGCATCGGAGAGAGGGCTGTTATAAGCTGGAAATGAAGATGATGCTGAGTTTCCCACTATAATGGTGTGTGCTCATGCTGAATCAGATTCAGACTTGACAGCCATGCTTTCCCGGGTGGCTAAGGCGTAGTGCAACGCGTAAATCGCCTTGCCCGCCCCCTTGCCTTTTTCCCGGATGTGCATTGGAAAGCTTTGGCAGTGTGGAACTATTTGGTGCCAAAATATGGGGTGCCAATGGGGCCATAATCTGGATAAAGTTTTCCTCTCTCTCACTACCCTCATCGGTGAGGTGGCAGTGACACTGGCAGGCCACCTCCGCCCTGCGCTCTTAGTGCACGGGGGTAGTTCTGAGCCGAGGTTGAGCTGCACACAGTGACTGATTTACATTTAAAGTCACAGCGCTGGCCCTTGGCCAGACGATGTCCACCCTGGTCCAGAAACACCCTTGGGCTACCTTGCAGGGGTGTGAGACGTCGCAAGAGTACGCTTTCTCGATGCTCACATCTCACAAGGTGACCCTTTTCGGCGACACTGTCGGTGACTGTGCAGCAGTCCTCCACAGTGCAAAGCAGATGGAACCCCTCAGTCTGCTCGCCATGGGCATCCCACGATGCCACCCGTCTTGGCTGCCAGTCAGCTGAGACGGGTGACCCGGACTTGGTTGAAGCTGCTCTTCCCCGGAGGAGGGCCGGGTGGAGAATCATTGCTAAATTTTGTTCCGCCACTGGTGTTACAGCCAGTGGTACCCAAATTCTTAAGAGCAGTTCCAATACCTCTGGGTCTCGGGAGTTCAGGAATGGCAGCGTGTGACGCTATGAAGCCGCGCCGCTCTCATTCCCCTCCCCACAAGAGGGCGAGAATGGCAGTGTGCGACGCCGGGGAGCCTCGCCACTCTCATTCCCCTCTTCTCAGCGGTGTGAGGACGGCAGTGCGCGACGCTATGCCTCGCCACTCTTGACCCCACTTCAGGACGCTGTGCCTCTTGGGTCGGGTCCCTGCCCTCCACTTCGCTGCCCTACTGCGGGTATGTCTGTGGGGCGGGTGTGTTCATGGTACGGTTTCCGGAAGCCTAGCTAGCACTTCCGGGACGGTCCCGCTGACTCACCTGCACCACCAGGCTCGGCTATGCGATTCAGTTCGCACGGCATCCTCCCAAGTTCTGGGCGTCCACTTCACTGTTGTGTGGAACTGCGACACCCATCTTGTGGAAAGAGATCGAAGTCCTACTGGCGAAGGACGCGATTGGAGCCGGTCCCTCCAGCCGACATGAAGTTGGGGTTCTATAACTCCTACTTCATTGTGCCCAAGAAAAGCAGTGGGTTATGACCAATCTTGGACCTGTGAGTCCTGAACCGGGCCCTTCACAAACCGCCCGTTCAGATGTTGACGCAGAAGCGCACTTTCGAGTACATCCGTCCCCAAGATTGGTTTGCAGCGATCGACCTGAAGGTCCTTCCCTTCAGGACTGTCCCTGTTGTGTGAATACAGAGACACGGTGATCAGTCACCTCAGCCTGTTGGGACTTCGGGTCAACTGGGGAAAGAGCAAACTCTGCCCCGTGCAGAGGATCTCTTTTCTCGGTATGGAGCTGGACTTGGTCAATCTCACAGAGGAGCATGTCCAGTCGGTGTTGAACTGCTTGAATTCGTTCAAATGCAGGACAGCGATACCACTGAAACATTTTCAGAGGCTCCTGGGGCATATGGCATCCGCAGCCGCTGTAACCCCGCTCGGATTGCTTCATATGAGACCGCTTTAACGCTGGCTACACGACCGAGTCCTGAGATGGGCGTGGCACAGCGGATCCCTCCGTGTCCCCGTGACTCCGAGGTGCCGCCAAACCTTCAGCCTGTGGTCGGACCCTTCGTTTCTACGGGCAGGAGTTTCTCTAGAACAAGTGTCCAGGCATGTTGTTGTCTCCACGGATGCCTCATCCACCGGCTGGGGTGCCACGTGCAACGGGCTTGCAGTTTCGGGTCTGTGGACAGGGCCTCAACTGCAATGGCACATAAATTGCCTCGAGTTGTTAGCAGTTCGTCTTGCGCTGGGCCGCTTCAAAACGCCGCTACTAGGCAAGCACGTTCTGGTCCGTACAGACAACACTGCGGCCGTTGCGACTCTGTGCAAGGTCAGGGAGGACGAGGAGCAAGTCCTGTTGGTTGCTCTGTATTGGCCCAACTGGACTTGGTTCCCGGAACTAGTGCTTCTCGCGACAGCACCTCCCTGGCCCATTCCTCTGAGGAAGGACCTCCTGCGTGAATTCCCCGCCCGGAACAGACGGGGTCTGAGGGGCTCTCGCTGGGCGCTGGAAGTGGTAGTAACTGTGGCGTTTTCCAAAGGGATCCCAATTCGTCGGTGACGTCCGACGTACATCGAACGTGACCGACTGAAAGGGAACGTCTCGGTTACGTATGGTAACCCTCGTTCCCTGACGGAGGGAACGGAGACGTACGTCCCGTCGCCACAGTTTCTGTACCATCACTGCATGGCCGAGTCACTAGTTCGGCTCCGCAGTGAAAAACAATAGTGCGCTGCATTCGCCTCCTGTTTATACCCGCAGCGCGGGGCGGAGCGCGAGATGCAAATCTCGCACGCCAATGGCCATTGGCCCGTTCTCTATATCTCGAAGCTGATAGGGGCTCCCAGAAGTGATCCCAATTCGTCGGTGACGTCCGACGTACCATACGTAACCGAGACGTTAATTTTCATAAGGGGTGTACATACATGTTTTTACATTGTACTTATATTTAAAAAATACCTGCATGTAATTATACCTATATAGTTATTACATCTATAATTACACTGTTGACCTTCCGTTACACCTTAACCCACCCTTAAACCAACCCACACCAGAAATGATTTACAATACGACATCAGCACAATACGTACATTGCTCTTGACAATTTTTTTTTTTTGACGCAAGTACATAGTAGTAGGCACATTAGACTAGACACATCTTAGACGGCTAAAATAAAGTGGGACCAAAGTCTTTTTATCGGAAAAGGGGAGGGGATTGGAGGGAACGGGTTTGGTGATGTCAGGGGAAAAGGAAAATTGCTTGATATAACGGTATTTTATTTGATTTATGAGTAAGGTATTTTATTGAACAGATACATTGCCATATGTAGCTCTCTAACAGAGTTCACTGTAAAGCATTATCTATTGTGAAGAGTCATATTCATCCACACAGTTACACAGAGCCAAAGCACAACCAAAACAATGTTCTTCCACAAAATACATGCAGTTTTGTTTTTTAACCGCTAGAGGGCCAAAATTTACATAGGCTGAATCCGAAATCGCCCCCTATACCCTCAAATAGGGCATTATTTGAGGGGACAGCCATTTGTAGTGGTGTCCGAAACCATAGTGGACATAATCAAGTGCACTCATTCAATCCCACAATGCACCGCAATAACGAGTGTACAGCCGATGTACGCTCAGCAACTGTCTGAATTTGCTTACTCGTTTTCATTCACTCCTTTAAGTGAACTATATTAGTGGACTAATGTAGGGAATAGTGATTGAGGGTTTAGGGGGCGATTTCGGATTCAGCCAATGTGTACTGTACCTTTAACAAACTTTCAAAGGATGAGGTCATTAGATGTTGGTTAGTGCTTTGAAGTAAGCTAATGTAACTAACACATTTAAAGAGTTATATTGTAATGTTTTGTGTTAAAAATAAAATGCATTTTTTAAATGTATCATTTCATTTCTACCCTAGCTTCCGATTTTCTTTAGACAGAATGTATTTAATACAAAAACCTCAAAATCAAAATAGTATAATTAAGAAAAAATAAGGCATTACTTAAATGAACAAATGATTTAAAGTAGCAATAATGCTATATTTGTTATTTATTATGTATTTTATGTATGGTTAACTTACGGTTGAGCAGGGAAGAGAAGAGGCGTAAATCTAGTTGCAGCAGTTTATTAAACAAACAAAGATAATCCAAACAGGGAAGATGACGACAATAATCCAAACAAGAAACAGACACACAAGAGCTTTTCTCAAACACATATAAAGACAACAACCGACAAAAGACAACTAAAACACAGGGGTATTTACACAGGATAACAAAGGGCTAATAAGGAACAGGTGAGAGTAATCAATCGTTATGGAAACTAACAAGGAGAACTATGGAAACAAAAGAAAACAGGAACTAAACACAGGAAGTAAAAACCAGAACCAGCAAAACAGCCACAAAACAGGGGGAACTGTGACGTTAACTTAAGTCCTATTCAGACGGTAATTGTTTCTCATGTGGACCTCCGTAAAAATTAATTTGCATGCCACCTCAGTGATAAAACTCGTGCATTCGGATGGCTGTTTATTCACGGTGGAGGAGTGAGTTTTGTGATCCTACGAACCTGGGAACGCGCTGCTCACGTGGTCAGTCGCATGATTGTCTGCTGTAAATAAAATGTCATATGCTTGGAATAATACGAATAAATTCATATTTGATTTAATAATAGAAAAATAATTGTCACCGTCATGTTCTGTGTCATGGACTTTCAGTGTTTTCCTCCTGGTCACATGTTCCAGTTTTCCCGCCACTCGTGCGTTGTCATGGTCACTGTCTTCATTAGTTTATCATGTACCAGCTGTGTTATCATCCTCGTTTGTGTGTCCTATTTAAGTTCTACCATTTCTGTCACTCCTTGTCCCGTATTGTAAGTCTTAGGTTGTGTTCACGTTTGGCTGTGAGAGATCATTATATATTAAATTCCTTTTGTTATTTGAATCTGTCCTCCTTTGTCTTCCTACCAGCGTTGAACCCTGACAATAATATCCTAATTCTTATTTAATTATTAAAATCTCCTATTTAAAAAAATAGAAAGGTATAGACGTTTTTTTTGTCTTGTGTTTTATCTTAAAATGATGTATGTTATTTTAAAAACGTGGAAATGAGTGGAAATAAGTTAATACATTTACAAGAAATATTGTTCTTGTAAATACTTTCCAGCATTTCAGTAGTAAAAGTGTAGGCTAGATGATCTTTAAAACGCATTCCAATAACCGCGAAGCGCAACGATACGGTGGTCTGCAGTGGTCAAAATACACTGTTACACAGACGTTCTTATTGAGAATTAACAGAGGTTTAGATGTTGATGTTTTATTGAAAATGTTGGTCACCATTATGGGGATCAGTGTTTCCTTTAGTTGGGCAGTTTGACTCTTTCCTTTTTATGTGAGTTTGTGGTCTTTGTAACAGTGTTTACCAAAACACATAATTTATTGCAAAGAAAGCCAAAAAAATGTATTAATTAAGCCACTTAATTCTATAAGTATTATCATTTATCAAGCTGGGAACTAGACATTTTCAGTTTGAGTTCTGTTTCAGTCATTGTGTCCACGTAACTTTCGGTAATATCTGAGTGTCATGAACTCATTTTTATTTAGTACATATAACTGTTAGGTTTTACAGTGAATAAGAAAATAGCAAGGAAGAATGTTATTCTTAAGAATTACAGTATATTATATACAGTATATTTGCTTCGAGAAGCATTGACTGCTCAAATGCTTTCTAGAAAAAAAATAATGAATTAGTCTGTGTAACAGTGTATTTTGAAGTGATCTCTTCTTGAAAACTCAGAGATGTGGATTCGGACGGCAATTAAATTACCAGACGACCTTGATGTTTGTCAAAAAACAGTATTCAGCCGGGGATTTTTATGCGGGTGGTGGGAGAAAAACACTGACATTCTGGATTCGGACAGCAATAAAATCACAGACTAGCCCCTGTAAATGATGAAAATAACTTATGACCCTATGATAAACAATTACCATCCGAATAGGGCTTTAGGACTTTTTATTTAATAAACACATGATTTTGATGGCAGACTACTAATGTAAAATTGATTTGTCTACTGTTGTTAATACAACTTCACCTGTAAGGCAATGGGTCTTCACACAATTTTCTAGTAAAGTCATATAATCCGAGTTAACAGCAGCACCCACATTTTCTTCAGACAGACATGTTACTGTTAAAATAATGATACTATAATGATAGTTACAATTGACTCCACAGCGGCTAGTAAAAGAGGAAAGTGGAAGAGAGTGAGAGAGAAAATTGGGTGAAATCAAATAATCTCTACATAGAATAGCCCATAGAAAATTACCATTGACATTTTTATTTCCAGGGAGTACTGAGGCAAAACGGGGATTCTCATCAAACTCCTAATGATCTGTAACAAGATACAGCACATTGCACACTAGGTAGAGATCTCTCTCAAGAGCTCACTGTAGGTAGAGTGAGGGTGTAGAGCAGCTGGTGTCTGTTTGTCATCTCCGCTGAAACAAACGGCTTAATCCAGCCTAAACTACTTTGGTGGTCTTAGCTGGTCAGGCTGGAAGACCACCTTAAACCAATTAAACACCAGCTACTCTGAGAACGGAGTTAGACCATCAGTTTTAGACTAGACTAGGTCTAGACCATAGTTTAGACCAGCTGAAACTAGCAAGCCAGTTTAGGCTTTTTTTGTCTGCAGTGACAACATCATTTTGTGTTGGTCAGATTCCTGCTTGAAGCATTTGAGCAGTTTTGTATGCTTCTCAAAGCAAATATACTGTATATACTGTAATTCTTAAGAATAACATTCTTCCTTGTTATTTTCTTCTTCACTGTAAAACCTAACAGTTATATGTACTAAATAAAAATGAGTTCATGGCACTCAGATATTACCGAAAGTTACGTGGACACAATGACTTAAACAGAACTCAAACTGAAAATTTCTAGTTCCCAGCTTGATAAATGGATAATACTTATAGAATTAAGTGGCTTAATTGATACATTTGCTGGCTTTCTTTGCAATTATGTGTTTTGGTAAACACTGTTACAAACACCACAAAGTCACATAAAAAGGAAAGAGTCAAACTGCCCAACTAAAAGAAACACTGATCCCCATAATGGTGACCAACATTTCCAATAAAACATCAACATCTAAACCTCTGTTAATTCTCAATAAGAACGTCTGTAGACGGAAATAAAGTCAATCTGGTTAGTAATATGTGAAGCTGGTAATGCTGGAGTTGTTTAATCCTCCTCTGCTGAGATCTTCAGAGATTTAAAGAGGTCATGAACTGCGTTTTTTTATTGTTTTGTGATGTTTCCTGGGGTGCACTTATAATGTTAGAATGCTTTTTACATCAAAAATTGCCATCATTTATAAATAAAAGGCATTTTTCCTACCCTGATTTTAGCCCTATGATTTGAATGCTCTGTTTGAAGGGGCGTGTCCGCTGTGAGACTTCAGTGCTGTGATTGGCTAACATCTTTCCATTTGAAATAGCTAAGTTTTATTAGTCTCTCTTTTAGTCTCTCTCATTATATTTAGATCTATGGCATTATATTTAGATCTATGGCATTATATTAAGATCGTGGCATGAAAGGTTGCAGTGATGATCATTGTAGCCAATCACAGACATGTTGAGCACATGAAAGCAGTGATCTCATCATTGCAACTCAGTTTCTGTACACTAACGAATGCTTTCATCTTCACTAACAGCGCAAACGTGATATAGTTAAGAGATTTGTTGAATAAACCGGGAGTCACTGATAAACGCGTCACTGATAAACTCATTGACGGGTTCAGCGTGTGCTGCTCCAACGATTGCAAAGGGAAATCTTTGATCGCTGTCTTTATAGAATTTAATCACTGTTAAATAACAGATTATTTTCATCCTACTAAGAGAAAAAATGCAAGTTGACGTTTAGTCACTGGTCTGATTTACTGACACAGACAAAGAAGATCTGACTACATGAATCATCACATTTCAGATCAGGCATCAGAATGAACACAGTTGCATTACTGTCGAGCCCAGGAACTGCACAATATTTTGTAATCCTCAACGGCATGTTTATTTACTACCTATTCTATTGCATGTCATACGTGAATAGGTGGGCGGGGCTAAACAGGCAGTGATGAAGTAGGCGTTGATCTTCTGCAGAGGCGGTGTTTGCCTTCCTTTGACGTCATAGACCTCTCGTTTGCTGGGCCTGGTGTCAATAAAAGCTTTTATTGGACTAACAAGGAAGTTTTCAGCTCTGAAACTTGCAGGATATTCTTATAGTATTATGACCTCTTATATGTCAAAATCTCAAGGAAAATTTTATTTCTCAGTTCATGACCCCTTTAATGTCTTCTTTTATCTTCAGTTGATTTCATCTAACACTGTGTCTACACTGGACGCGACCGTTGGCGCGTCGCCGCAACAGCTAAAAGCGGTCTACACTGGACGCGACAAAGCGACCATTGCAAAGCATTTGTCCCTTTAATGTCAGTATGTCATAAATAGAACGAGGCATCAGTTTACTGTCGGGGATTTGTCGTGTCGTGCTACTCATAACTATTACTTTATTAATAGTACTTTACTATTATATACTATTAAATACTTTATTGGGCTGTTTCTAAGTAAGCATTACAACGTAACACTACATATAATACATATTACTCTTAGGGATGTTTACCAATTCTCTGAAGTCACACCAATGATAGATAATGTAAACAATGTTCGGTCATGATTATGTGTGATGGGACTTTTTGTTGAACCCAATTTTAATGAACAACTCTACAAAAACGAGTCAAATAGGGACTTTACACAGTACATTTCAAAGGACACATTCACTCAAACAATTGTCAACTCAAACACACACACACAAACACAAACATAGGATGCATATATGCAGAACTTCTGTTAACGCAATCACGATGAAAAGAACGTGCACGCTAGTGCTGGGCGGTATACCGGTTCATACCGAATACCGGTGTTAATTTTTGTTATGATATGAATTTTGATGGGGGGTCCGGTTTCACTGTTGCACTGTAGTAAAAGTTGCAAATTTCTAGACTGATATGGCTAGGAACTATACTCTCATTCCTGCATAATAATCCAGGAACTTTGCTGCCATACCATGGATTCAGCAGGCGCAATGATATCACGCAGCGCCTGAAAATAGTCCCCAGCACGCTCTCTGTGTAAGCAGGTTGTCATGTTGGTTATGTTGACGGAAGGTAGCCTATTTTCTGGTGCTGCATAATATCATTGCGCTGCTGCACTCATGGTACGGCAGCAAAGTTCCTGGATTATTACGCAGGAATGAGAGTATAGTCCCTAGCCATATCGGTCTAGAAAATTGCAACTTTTCATTTTCTGTCGGTCTTAGTACACAATGTAACTATACACATCACAACATATATATAGGAAAATGTTGGCGTTATTTTGTCACTTATTGGGCAGTAGGCTAGCTGGAGCCGTTTACCTCCAGTCTTTGTGCTAAGCTAGGCTAGCGGTGGGTGCGTCAGACAGAGTTATGGCACGCACAGAGATAAAAATGGTATGTATGGACTTATCTAACTCTGGGGGATACGGTGAATAAGCTAAAGTCCCAAAATGTCGGCATGTTCCTTTAAATGTATTGAAAATATCCTTAGACATTTTAAATGTTCTTCCGCGTTTCTCCCTCATTTTGGCAGTTTGTTGTTATATAGTGAGGACACAGCTGAGATCGCATTACAGTCTTATGGCTGAATCCGAAATCGCCCCCTATACCCTTAAATAGGGCATTATTTGAGGGGACAGCCATTTGTAGTGGTGTCCGAAACCACTGAGTGCACTCATTCAATCCCACAATACACCGCAATAACGAGTGTACAGCCGATGTACACACAGTGGCTGTCCGACTTCACGCACTCGTTTTCATTCACTCCTTCAAATGAACTATATTAGTGGATAACGCAGGGAATAGTGATTGAGGGTATGGGGGCGATTTCGGATTCAGACCTTGATTACAGCGGAGAATTCAAACAGCATGCGGCGCGCACATGAGAGCGGTTTCTGCGTGAGATTAACAACGCTCACCACATGGATCATATATATCAGATACAGACGATACAGCGAGCACATTTAAGATTTTTATGGACATATTTCATATACTCTAGTGCTGTAAACATGAACCAGCAGCGTGTATGTGCACATATTTCATCATGTCTTCTTCAAATGAAATACATGTGCAAACAAGGACACTGATACAGCCATAGCTACGTCTGATCACGACCGCGATGACACAATGGATTATTCTGATACACAGAGTAAGTTAATAAATAGACTGACAATTCAAAGAAGAAAGGGCAAAAAAGTAACTGCTTTATTTGTTCTGTGTTAAACTGACGTGTGTCGTTTGTTGAGAGACTGTAGTGCTCTTAAATGTATTGAAAATATCCTTAGGCCTTTTAAATGTTCTTCCGTGTTTCTCCCTGATTTTGGCATTTTGTTGTTATATAGGGTTAGATTTTTAAAATGCTTAAGGTGCCTTCAACTCTGTTTTTTTCTCTCTGTGGTCATATTTTAATATTCATGTGTCTGTAATGAGTGTGTTGCAGGTCTGTGTTTTATTCGTTGTTACTGTAGTATGAAGCAGAGCAGGACCGAGTGTTGTGGGAGCTGAGCAAGGCCGCTGGAGTGATTGCGCAACACACGCCTCGTGAGCGGCGGGACTTTTATTATGCCACAGTCGCCGGCGCCATTTTCGCTTTTAGGTCATGAGTATGAGGTAACGCAGCTCTGTTTATCATATTAGATAGATTTGAGTGTGTTGAAAATGATGTTATGACGTTACTCTGTGCGTTCGCTCGGCGGCTGCTATGACACTTGTTGCACACTGCAGTAAGAGTAAAGCGTTTCTGCTAAATAACACCGGAAACCGAGAGTAACGCAGATATGACGCCATTGACAGGCGACTTCCTCACACGTCCCGGTTCCTTGGTTAAAATAGCAATTTTCTCACGATTTACAAATAGATGGAAACATTTGGGATATTGTAAGTACTCAACTGAACAAAATATATAACACTGGCCTAGTGGTTTTTGGATATTTGACTGAAAATTTTTTACATAGTGCACCTTTTAGGTGTTTCACACAAGAAACACCAAACAATCAGATAACACCAAAGCCTGACATTTTGTTCTTTAGAAGAAAAAAAAAATTCTCTAAAAAATAATTTGTGAATCCGGCCCCTGGTTCTGTTCAGGATACCTCATGCATCTCATCCTCTCTCAGCAGCAGTTTTTGACCACAGGTCTGGTGTCTCTCATCATGAGTCTCAAAGCACTTGGTCAGGTATCAGAAGCCTTTTCATTGTTACACACCATTACACATCTCCCTAATGCTTCCAAGAACATGCACTCTCTGGCCTGGCCCTCATGTTCGCTTCCCACTCCACCGCACACCAACCAGCTCCCACAGCCAACCGTCCATCAGTAAAGCCATCTGTGAGCGCACCAACAGTGTTCTCATGCTGTCCTCACTTCTCTGCATGCAACACATTCTCCAGTGAAGAACAGGCAGGTTAATGCACGGATGGAGGTCAGGGCACACGCTGACTGCAATGACAATTAATTAAGGACTCAGACTATGAGACCATGTGGTATGTGCTTGAAAGCAAGAAGCGGTTATGACAGGAAGATATGTCCTCACCAAAAAGCTCTGACACAAGGGCCATCAAAGTCTCTTCAATAACCTTCACCATCATGACTGCTTTAGGCTGACTATCATTATGAATGTGATATGTCAGACCCAAAACAGTCTACACAAGAGCTTCTGGCTATGCCAGTTTCAAATGTACAATTCATAAAAACTCAGTTGCATTGTTAGGTCAGAAACAAACTTGGTTCCATTCTAATTGCAACTAACGTGTGTCAATATATTAGTGTATTAGTAGACTGTTAGGTGTTAAGGGTTCGGGTTAGTAGAATACATTGACATATTGTTGCATAGTCAGAAGAATGTCTGTTGGGGAGCATCACAATAAAGTGTTAGCAGATATTAAGCAGGCAGTCTACTAATAAAAATACAAAGTTACTTATAGGTAGTAAAATGTCTAAACAACCCTCTACAATACGAGTAAATCTTTACTCTGGGCAAATTAATAATATCTATCATTAGCCATTGGCTAATAAATGCTTAGATTTTACTCGCCAGTGCGTGTCTAAGAGGCTAAAGCTTGGTACATACTCTGCAAGAACAAATAAATGTTTGTTTTCTCGAGGTGGCAAGAACAAAGTTCGTTCTGGCCAGGACATTCCATACTTCACGAGAAAAGCAGGTGCCGAACATCTCCGTTTCTCCGCATTAACCCCGCCCACTTAACATTTCTGACCAATCACACAATAGTTCTCGGACACCCACAAGAAAAAAGTTCTGCTCAGATGATGTGTCGAGAACAAGCTGCGAGAACTCCCAAACCAGGGCTGCGAGAACAAAATGACGTAATTTTGTTCTAGCAGCCCTTGGAGCGAGAACTTTTTTCTCTGTTCTTGCGGAGTATGTAACGGCCTTTAGTAACGGCCTTAAGAATAAGTTCTGCATAGATATATTTTCACTCGCTGAACACTCAGAGAAACAGTTTCGCTCTCCGTCAAGCGATCTGTCTATTTCAGTTCAGCTCAATGGATGCGTGCGCACCTATATCTGACGTACCATAAACTCTAGTGTGAAGGCGCACAACTCGCCGTCGCTTTGCCGAGAGCGTTGTGTTTCTCTCTCACACACACACACACAAAAAGAGAGAGTCTTAAATACCACGCAGAATCGACGCGTGACATGTAAACGATATTCTTTGTTGTATTTTCCTGTCAAAACAACGGAGTTCATTTGGAATTATTTAGCGTTTAAGAACAAGCAGAAGATATGCTGGTTTCTCCGGTAGTAGGCGGAGCTAATGTGCAAACGGCAATCTCATTGGCTGGTGCTCATCAATTACCTTCACTGTTTTGATTTCAGCAAATCTGTTCGAGCGAACGCAGACAATGTGATTAATATTCATGAACCCAGCAGCTTATCCTTAGTGCGTTGTATATTATTATTAGCAGCAGAATTAGTAGTATTATTATCTTATTAATAATTACTATTATCTATTACTATTATAATTTTTTACAGAAATACTTAATGACCAACAATATTTTAAGCACCACCACCAGTCCTAAGTTTAGTTAAAATATCAAATATGCATTCATACGTGTGTGTGTGTGTGTGTGTCTGTGTGTGTGTGTGTATACTCACACTCACAAGGATTATTAGGAACACCTGTTCAATTTCTCATTAATGCAATTATCTAATCAACCAATCACATGGCAGTTGCTTCAATGCATTTAGGGGTGTGGTCCTGGTCAAGACAATCTCCTGAACTCCAAACTGAATGTCAGAATGGGAAAGAAAGGTGATTTAAGCAATTTTGAGCGTGGCATGGTTGTTGGTGCCAGACGGGCCGGTCTGAGTATTTCACAATCTGCTCAGTTACTGGGATTTTCACGCACAACCATTTCTAGAGTTTACAAAGAATGGTGTGAAAAGGGAAAAACATCCAGTATGCGGCAGTCCTGTGGGCGAAAATGCCTTGTTGATGCTAGAGGTCAGAGGAGAATGGGCCGACGGATTCAAGCTGATAGAAGAGCAACTTTGACTGAAATAACCACTCGTTACAACCGAGGTATGCAGCAAAGCATTTGTGAAGCCACAACACGCACAACCTTGAGGCAGATGGGCTACAACAGCAGAAGACCCCACCGGGTACCACTCATCTACACTACAAATAGGAAAAAGAGGCTACAATTTGCACGAGCTCACCAAAATTGGACAGTTGAAGACTGGAAAAATGTTGCCTGGTCTGATGAGTCTCGATTTCTGTTGAGACATTCAGATGGTAGAGTCAGAATTTGGCGTAAACAGAATGAGAACATGGATCCATCATGCCTTGTTACCACTGTGCAGGCTGGTGGTGGTGGTGTAATGGTGTGAGGGATGTTTTCTTGGCACACTTTAGGCCCCTTAGTGCCAATTGGGCATCGTTTAAATGCCACGGCCTACCTGAGCATTGTTTCTGACCATGTCCATCCCTTTATGACCACCATGTACCCATCCTCTGATGGCTACTTCCAGCAGGATAATGCACCATGTCACAAAGCTCGAATCATTTCAAATTGGTTTCTTGAACATGACAATGAGTTCACTGTACTAAAATGGCCCCCATAGTCACCAGATCTCAACCCAATAGAGCATCTTTGGGATGTGGTGGAATGGGAGCTTCGTGCCCTGGATGTGCATCCCACAAATCTCCATCAACTGCAAGATGCTATCCTATCAATATGGGCCAACATTTCTAAAGAATGCTTTTAGCACCTTGTTGAATCAATGCCACGTAGAATTAAAGCAGTTCTGAAGGCGAAAGGGGGTCAAACACAGTATTAGTATGGTGTTCCTAATAATCCTTTAGGTGAGTGTATATATATATATATATATATATATATATATATATACATATATTAGGGCTGTCAAATCTCGATATATAATATAGATGTCAATCTCGATATAGATGTATAGATGTATAAAAATATAAAAAACATTTCTTAAATATATACATGCATGTGTGCATATTTATATACATAATAATTATACAGTACACACACACATATTATGTAAAATATTATGTAAAATATTATGTAAACAAACTATTAATCGCGATTAATCGACTTGACAGCACTAATATAAATAAAATAGTATATCAGTCTGGCGAGTAAACTAAAAAATGTACTAGCCAATGGCGATTCTATTGCCAAGGTGTGCGTAGAGGGTTTGCTAAAGTGGACCATCAAAATAAAGTGTTACCATAAACCTTTTCAGAAGTATCATATTTTCCAGAATATAAGTCATCTGAAATGTTCCCCTCATGAAATGTTTTGCTCATGTTCAAGTTGGTCAGGCAAATTTGCTGTGCTGATCAACAGAAAGCTGTTTGGATTGAAGGTGATTTCTGTCTGTAAATGACAAGTTTAATTATTCCAGCTGCTGTGAGAAAAGGCTAAAAATGATCTGCCACCTGCAGCATCCTCACATCCGATAGCCTACTACTAGCCGGACTCCGCCTTTATGTACACAGACGTGACGCAATGACGCAAAGACGAACGGCGCCATGCCCTAATTTCCGGCGGAAACCCACCAGTACCACTCAAATTATATCACATTATTACAAGCTCACCGTTGTGAATCGGGCTAAGGTAAGGAGATCGTTTTCAACACTGGCTGGTTATGTACTTGCTCAAAAATTGATTTTGAATTATTTTTAACCAAAAAAAGTTATGTACTGCAGCTTTAAATTAATTTGATACGCTACTCCACATAGGAAGAACAGACATGCCATAGTTACTGACCTGATGCAGACACATATCTGAAGCGGACTGATGTTGTCTTGGTCTGGAGCGAGGTTACATGTTTGAAATCTGCCCCAATCGTTCTCAATTAGAGCGCGGTGCAGTTCCATTTTTCACCAGAGATTTACATTGGAAAATATTGGGGCGCTATAGAGCTGGAGAGGACTCGGGCACCCGCTGCCCTGCTTAGTATCATAAACACATGCCTGCCGAAGCCACACTTTAATTTTAATTTATCCTGCTCACTTTACGGCTTGAAATAGTCTAGAAAATCCAAAAAAATTCTTAATTGTGTGTTGGGACACACTGATGCACAAAATAAAAATTGCACATATTTGGGTGAAGTACTGTATGTATCAAAAGCCATTATAGCATGCATTAGTCTTATTTCAAAGTCAGATTTGTTACTATGGTTGCTGATTAGCTCACACCTGTTCCTTGTTTCATTAGCTGCTTTTCCACCGTCGCGCCAAACTGTTCTCGTTGCTTAGCTGTTCCATTCTGTGCCAATCCGGCACAGCCTATACGGATATGGTTTCATTTTCCACTGCAGGACTGAAAACGGAGCTCTTCGGGATGTAATACAAATGCGTCAGTCATTGCCTCAGAGTTTACAGATGATATGAGATGTAAATAGCGATTGTGTTATGGAGGATGATCAAATATTACTTTTAATTTTATTATTAACTCATGTTTACCTCGCTCAAATAGCGCACTTGGCCAGCTAAACTGCCAGGCAACAGACAAGTGACCAATCCTATGTGGCGATGTCACTAAACTTATTCGACCAGCACGGTTAGCCAACCGTCATGAGTAATCAGGGCCGAGAACGCTTTGGGTTTGTAATCCTGGAACCGTAACTGGAACCGTGCCGCTCCCCGGATTCTGTGTATTCAAGCCTTCAGTTTGCTCAGTTCTTTGTTCCGCCTTAAAGTTATGTTAGCCGTGTTTGTTCTCTGTGATTAATAAAGTACATTGAGTTTCTTCGTTCATCCGTGACAAGTTTGTTACCACCACACTAAAGCAAGAATTTACATACCCTCCAGGGTTTTGCGGTCTTGCGATAGCTATTCAACCAAGCACTGCATTTTTAGTGGCTGCTTGTCTTTTTTCACAATTTTTCCACCAAAAACGACCAAACACAAAACATTAATCTGAGGGGGAACACAATATTAGCTCATCAAAATAAATAATTCCAAGCCCAAACAATCTGGAGAAAAAAGTCCTGTGTAATCCTCATGGGACTGAAAAATATATGCTCACACTTTGGCACTTGTGTAAAGGATGTCTCAGGTCCAACACAGCAGAGGGCTTTGGAGATATATTCACTGATGTACACACACATCCTCAAAGACTTGACCATCTTCCATGGCTAATGTCCAGTTGACAGGAAGATATACACAAACATGATACATGATATACCTTTGCCATCTGTGACCATCTGAGTCTGCCAACTCTTGTGTCCCCATGTATTTCTGCCCAATGATTCCCAAGAGCCATGGTGAAAAGATACACTTTTAAGCTCTCATATTGTCAACTAACATACAAACATGGATGGATTTTGGGGTCCTGGGAACATAATTGTTCAGTGTCTCCATTATAGGTTTTTTTGACCATCTGACAAGCCCTGTGTTATTTCTAAATAGTGTTTGGGGATTGAAAACGTTTAGCAGAATTGTCCGCGCAGCATTAACAAGCGACGTTAGTCTAAGACATTTTGTTGGCCACTTCTATTTCTGGAGTGCTGCACTGATAAGCCCCACCCACAGTGAATGTCATTGGTCCAAATGAGATGTCCATTTCACTGCACACAACTGTATAGCAAACATCAAATATGTTTTGACTGGCTGTCACATTACACAGCACTTTACTTTCAGTGTGCAGAGACAAATTACTTGAGTCGTCACACCTGGTTAGGACACGGTCTAATAGTCCAGGGAACTTGAGAATTAAGACTGCTTACCTGGCATCTTTTACTTTTGACCTACTTGGAATACATTTTTCAAGCAGTTTTTTTGTCTGAAGCTACAAACTTCCTGCACTTCCTGTATTTAAAAACACATTTAATTGGTAATATTATTAAAAACGGTCTACAAGGCAATTTTTCTTGTACTAAGTGCATACTATATTCAATTGCAGCTGGAGGGGTGGACGTGAATTCCTTAAAATCAATTATAATATAAAACAAACAATCAAATGACACTTTGCAGTTATATACTATGTACTCATGCACAGAGTTGGGGGTAATGCTACTAATTTTGGGTAATGGGTAATATTACTTCTGACCTATAAAGCTGCCAAAATAATAAACATACACTGTTTGTTAATTGGCCAGAGGAGAACTGGCACCCCGACTGAGCCTGGTTTCTCCCAAGGTTTATTTTTCTCCATTAGGACACCTGATGGAGTTTTGGTTCCTTGCCGCTGTCGCCTCTGGCTTGCTCAGTTGGGGACACTAAATTTTCAAATAAATATCCAAATAAATTGAATTACTAAAGTAAATTATATCAACTACATTACTTGAATATATATGATCATTGAAATGAGCTGATGACATCACCTCTGTTCATTATTTTCCTGTTTAACACTGTGAAGCTGCTTTGAAACAATCTGCATTGTAAAAAGCGCTATATAAATAAAGTTGACTTGACTTGACTTAATGCATTACAAGTAATACGTGTTACGTAATCAGATTACTTTTTTCAAGTAACTAGTAAAGTAATTACTTTTTTAACAGTTTCCTTTCCCATTCATTGACTATTAACTGTGGGTCATCGTAAGTGCAGAGGCGTTGTGTGTGAACATGATGGGCATTGTAGTTTTAGACTAAATGTGAGCGTTTACTCATCTCACCTGCACAAAAACACATTCAGTATTCCTCAAAATGAGTAAAAACAATGAAATGCAAACTCTGAATATTACGCAAACCTGCAATAATTAAATATGTTACATCAACAAATATACTTTATGTATTTAATCTCACTTTATTAACCGATGTCTTTGCTGCTGTCCATATGAATAAGCAAAAAAGGTTTGTTTGAGTGGCGCCCTCTACTGTACAGGCGTGAATTTGCATTTCCTTCAGCCTGAGGCTTATTCATTTCACTTTTGGTGTGAAAGTGGCTTTACATTTGTCAAAAATAGAAAAAAAAATTTCAGGTAAGAAGATGTAACAAAAAAATTCCGTAACGCATTACCTTCCATAAAAAGTAACGCAATTAGTTACTTTTTTTAGGGAGTAACGCAATATTGTTACTTTTAAAAGTAACTTTTCCCAACACTGCTCTTGCACTATGCATAGAATAGAACATAAGAACGTGAATTGGGATGCACCTCAAATTTCATTACATAAATTAGTTTTCTTTATTCTGAAAATGAGGGGAAAAATTTGAAACTATAATAATAATAATCGCAAATAAATAATCGCAAATGGAACAGGTTGCCTACAGATCCGGTAGGCTTTTGTGGTACAGTGTTAAGGCCCGTTTACTCTAAGCGTGCGCTGCAGTTTTGTCGCCTGCCGCTTTAAATGCTCGCGCTCTTTAAAGCAGGATGGATTCTGATTGGCTGTCAATGTTTTTATCGTTAATCAGCTGGAAAAAAAATTACTCAAAGTAATTTCAGAGATATTGTCTACTTAGGGCGTGTCCGAATCCACTTTTGCTAGTTTATCGATGCTAAAAATGGTTGACGCGCCAGACGCATGATCCAAAAGGGTTGACCCTAGTCTCTTAATGAGTCATGGGTGTGTTTTGGGCGTAACGTGCAATAAACCAATCAGAGTCTCATCTCCCATTCCCTTTAAAAGCCAGTTGTGCTCGCACCATGGCGGATATGCTATTTACATGGAGGAATTTGCGAGCGGAAAGACTGACCGCTCAAAGACTGAACAATGCTGCTGAACACACCTGGGTTTCAGACCAGCACACCCATGGGTGAACAGATGCGCCAGTGCATGTGCTATTTAAACAATGTGGAGCTGGACGTAAAAATTATAACTGCGTCAGGCTGAAACTAGCAAAAAACACTTGTGTCGTGCCGGGTGTGTGATAGGGCCCTATATCTTTATGTTTATCGTTTATATCGTCCAGGTCTGGGCTTTGTCTAGGCCAGTCAAGTTCTTTACAGGGACGTAGTCATTTCTGAACACAAACAGTGAGGGCCCTCCTCAACATGTTGCCACAAAGTTGGAAGCACAGAATTTGCCAGAATGCCACTAAATATTCAGTCAGCTGCATAGTGTTCTTCAAACCCTTTCTGATTTGGGACCTGCCATTTATCAAAAGCCAACGTTGACATAGAGGAGCCAAGATTTAAACAGATTTGCCCGAGACCCTTACAAAAGAGCCGGAGCTCTGGCAAGCCCAGCTCTTTCCACATTATGCAGACGATGTGCTCCTTTAATGACACAAGGGTGACATAAACTGAACATCCTCATCTGCCACTGTAGAGTAATAATAATAACCCCTCAATACTTCAACAGATTCATCAGAGAACAGATTCAGAGACACTAAACCACATCGTCTCACTACAGCACACACACACACACACACACACACACAGTACCTTGGCACTGGAAGCCTTGTTTTCCAAATCCCCTGTAGAGTTGCATTTGATAAGAGAAAGAGACAAAAGTGCGTTAGTCACAAAGCAGCAAAATTGATAACTTAATAACTTTCACTGTTAAACAACCTGTAATTAGTTCATTATCAAAGGTAGGATGTTTCTGATTTTTTTAAAAAGGTGAAATGTGCAAAATAAACACTTTAACCTTAACGATTGCGAAAGGTTGAATAGAATTAAAGCAGGGTTTAGGTATTAAAATGCCTGAAACATCTGTTCAGCAAATCCAGTTTGATGCGCATTAATAGCTCATTATCATTTATCTTTAAATAACAATTATCTGTCTTTAGTCTAAATGAAACATGTTACATTTATTATTATTGCAAAAGTATGATCATAATAACACACATAAGCCTGTTGGAATACCTTAAATTATAAATTATAAAATTATCTGCCAATGGGGTAAGAAAAAATATCTTATTTCTGATTGGGACAGAAACAAGATTTCAATCAGAAATAAGATTTTTTTTACTCCATTGGCAGATAATTGTGCTTGTTTTTTTTGTTTTTTTAGATATTTAAACTGGAAACAAGTCAAAAATACTAAATAAGAAAAGCATTTTTTGCAGTGTATATATAATGCCTTCATGCAGTGGAACTACAAAATATCTCCTTTTATTTGAACATTTAGGTCATTTTAAGCAGTTTTTCCCTCATGCAAACAAACCACCATTTAGTAAATATAGTTTAAATACTATATAAATAGGCAATATGCAAAATAAACAAGCTCAAACTAGACATGCAAACACATTGTTATGCTAATGTATTCATTTATGCACCTCAATTTAGTTTTGAGAAAGACTGAATTATGCTTGCCAAATAAAAGTAAGAAGTTATTGATAGCTGTCAAGACAAACATTGAAAAGTGCCATTTCTGAAAGTTTCATGCGTAATGCATGAGTGTGTGTTACCAGATAAAGTCGGTGCAGTGGCTGCAGAATGTGGGCTGCTTGAAGAAGCGAGCGATAAATTTGTGGTTTTTAACTTCGTGCACGTTCTTCTGTCGCAGGGCTCCTTTCCGCGCGAATCGATTGACGATGGTGGAGTCATTGATCTGTATCAGATGATCAGCCATCGCGCCGCTATTCCTCAGGTGTGTGTGTGTGTCCTCCGCTGCGCGACGCGTCTACTGTACGCGTCTCTCCTGATACAGCCTCTCTCACTGACACTGACGTCAACTCTCTCCGTTATGCGCGTCTATTGGTCACGCGATGCGAGGGCGAGCAGCGCCACCGCGTGGAAGAACACGAGAGCGCGCCATCTGGCCTGTTCCATAGGCGCGCGCTGCGTAACAACACTTATTAGAAACCTTTGTATGACTATTAGATAATGAATATTTACAAGTATAGCCGTTTCTTTGGTCATACATTTTATTTTAGAATTGGCCACATTTGCAAATTATTTCAACTGTTTAGGTAATATATGTATATATTTATATATTAATATACGTTTATTATTATTATATATTAGCCATTTATTTAGTAGGTTGTAACAGCTGACCCGGTAAAGGCGGATCTATATGCAAGACCAGCACAAAACCACTAAAAGCTCAGAAAACCCTTGGTGATGATTTGTTTATAATTATAATTAAGGGCTCAATTTCTCAATTTCTTAAGCATATCTTGTTCATTGTCTTGATTAGTGCTGAGAGCTCACGGATGGATAAATGGATGGATGGATGCATGGATGGATGGATGGATGGACTAACAGACAAAATGGATGGATGGATGGATGGACAGGATGGATGGCTGAATGGATGGATGGCTGAATGGATGGACAAACGAACGGACAAGATGGATGGATAGATAAATGGGTAGATAGATGGATGGATGGACGAACGGACAAGATGGATGGATGGATGGATGGATGGATGGACAGGATGGATGGATGAATGGATGAACAAACGAACGGACAAGATGGATGGATAGATAAATGGGTAGATAGATGGATGGACGAACGGACAAGATGGATGGATGGATGGGCGGACGGATAAATGGACAGATGGATGGATGGATAGATGGACAGACGAACAGACAAGATGGATGGATGGATAGATAGATAGATAGATAGATAGATAGATGGATGGACAGGCCAATGGACAAGATGGATGGATGGACAGACGAACGGAGAAGATGGATGGATGGATGGATAGATAGATGGGTGGATGGATGGATTGATGGGTAGATAGATAGATGGATGGACGAACGGACAAGATGGATGGATGGATGGATGGATGGACGGACAGATGAATGGACAAGATAGATGGATGGATGGATGGATGGATGGATGGATGGATGGATGGACGGACAAGATGGATGGATGGATGGATGGACAAACAAGATAGATAGATGGACGGATGGATGGATGGACAAGATGGATGGATAAGTTGGATGGATGGACGGACAGATGAATGGACAAGATAGATGGATGGATGGATGGACGGACGGACAAGATGGATGGATGGATGGATGGATGGATGGATGGATGGACAAACAAGATAGATCGATGGATGGATGGATGGATGGATGGACAAGATGGATGGATAAGTTGCATGGATGGACGGACAGATGAATGGATGGATGGATGGATGGATGGACAGACGGACAAGATGGATGGATGGATGGATAGACAAACAAGATAGAAAGATGGATGGATGGATGGATGGACAAGATGGATGGATGGACGGACCAATGAATGGACAAGATAGATGGATGGATGGATGGATGGACGGACGGACAAGATGGATGGATGGATGGACAAACAAGATAGATAGATGGATGGATGGATGGATGGATGGATGGATAGACAAGATGGATGGATAAGTTGGATGGATGGACAGACAGATGAATGGACAAGATAGATGGATGGATGGATGGACGAACGGACAAGATGGATGGATAGATGGACAAACAAGATAGATAGATGGATGGATGGATGGACAAGATGGATGGACAAGTCAGATGGGTGGACGGACAGATGAATGGATGGATGGACGGACAAGATAGATAGATAGATAGATAGCTCAGTTATGCAGTGTGGTGTTTTTATCTGTTTCTAATAAAAGCACTTTATCATTCAAACAAACATAAATTAAGTTTCCTAAAAATCAGGCTAAACTAAACGTAACACATTCATATTAAATGGCAGTCACAGCCATAGATATATACACGTATATCTATGGTCACGGCACTGTACGGCAGTGATAAGGGTTTGTTTAACATGCGGTTTTATGGTTGCTAGGAAACGGAAACGCTCCTCATGAGAACCGGAATGAAGCCACAAATAATGAGCTCCTTTCCGTCGAGTCTTCACATTAAAAGTAGTAAGTGCATCTTCTCATATAATATAAAACATAAAGTTAAAATAGAAACAACGGCTAAATAAAATGTACTTAATGTGAGTGGTATTGCTAAATTTTAAAGCTGTAACATACTTGAAAAAAATATACTTTATACTTTAAAAATGTACTTTATTATAAATATCGTATAATGTGTTTAACAAATAACCAAGTTTGTTATGAAGTATTTGCATCTCAACTTACAATGAAAATAAAATAAAAACGACACAAAACCAAGCTCAGTAATTAGAATAAATAACAAACAGTACACGAAATTAACGAAAAAGAACACAATTTAAACAACATTACAGACTCTGATATGGATGTGAGACTTTTATTTTGAAACATGAAGGACGCGCGTGATATATGACTTCACAGAGTGTCAGTTTGAAACCGTTTGGGAGCGTAAAGTAGCAACAAGTGCACAATCACAGCCACAGACAACACTACAAGAAGACATTATTATGATTATTCATAACGCTTTAGTGCTCGACAAGTATTGACACATACTTGCGTTTACATTAGCACTCTATATAAGCATATCCCAGAAGTTAAAAACAGAAGTAGCGCTTCTCAATATTTGTGAATGAGTTCTGCTAACTGGTGAGTTAATATAAAATATGTACACTAACTACATTACACAATGAATGCTAATTATGTATTCATAAGAATTTTAAAAGCGTGTCACTAGACTGTATTTCTGTTGGCTGACAAATCATGACATGTCTCTCAATTGTGTCTGTCTGCTATGATAATGACCTAAAACTGCATTATTTCTGAAGTGTACAGTAAAGTGCAGGATGTTTTCATTTGTTTGTTGTATTCAGGAGCAACATGAGTGACCTGGACTCATTCGGTATTTTGGACTCTGAGTTTGATCATTACCTGGTCGACATGAAGCCTTATGTGCTTAAACTGACACACAAGACAGGTGAGAATAGAGTACACACACACACACGTCTGGTTCACTATCTTTGTGTGGTCTCTCTATAGGCGTAATGATTTTTATACTGTACCAACTGTATATTTTCTTCCCTTACACTAAACCTACCCATCACACACACACACACACACACACACACACACACACACACTCACACTCACACTCACACTCACACTAACCCTACCCCTAAACCTACTCACACACCCACACACACTCACACTCACACTAACCCTACCCCTAAACCTACACACACACACACACACACACACACTCACCCTCACACTAACCCTACCCCTACCCCTAAACCTACCCATCACACACACACACACACACACTCACACTAACCCTACCCCTAAACCTACACACACACACACACACACACACACACACTCACACACACACTCACCCTCACACTAACCCTACCCCTAAACCTACACACACACACACACACACACACACACTCACACACACACTCACCCTCACACTAACCCTACCCCTAAACCTACCCATCACACACACACACACACACACACACACTCACCCTCACACTAACCCTACCCCTAAACCTACCCATCACACACACACACACACACACTCACACTAACCCTACCCCTAAACCTACACACACACACACACACACACACACACACTCACACACACACTCACCCTCACACTAACCCTACCCCTAAACCTACACACACACACACACACACACACACACACTCACACACACACTCACCCTCACACTAACCCTACCCCTAAACCTACCCATCACACACACACACACACACACACACACTCACCCTCACACTAACCCTACCCCTAAACCTACCCATCACACACACACACACACACACACACACACACTCACCCACCCTCACACTAACCCTACCCCTAAACCTACCCACACACACACACACACACACACTCACACTAACCCTACCCCTAAACCTACCCACACACACACACACACACACACACTCACCCTCACACTAACCCTACCCCTAAACCTACCCATCACACACACACACACACACACACCCTCACACTAACCCTACCCCTAAACCTACCCACACACAAACACACACACACACTCACCCACCCTCACACTAACCCTAACCCTAAACCTACCCACACACACACACACACACACACACACACACACTCATCCTCACACTAACCCTACCCCTAAACTTACCCATCACACACACACACACACACACACACACACTCACACTCACACTAACCCTACCCCTAAACCTACTCACACACACACACACACACACTCACACTAACCCTACCCCTAAACCTACTCTCACACACACACACTCTCACACACACACACGTCTGGTTCACTATCTTTGTGTGGTCACTATCTTTGTGTGGTCTCTCAACCAACTGTATATTCTCTTCCCTTACACTAAACTTACCCATCACACACACACACACACACACACTCACACTCACACTAACCCTACCCCTAAACCTACTCACACACACACACACACTCACACTCACACTAACCCTACCCCTAAACCTACTCTCACACACACACACACACACACACACACGTCTGGTTCACTATCTTTGTGTGGTCTCTCTATAGGCGTAATGGTTTTTATACTGTACCAACTGTATATTCTCTCCCCTTACACTAACCCTACCCCTAAACCTACTCACACACACACACACTCACCATCACACTAACCCTACCCCTAAACCTACCCATCACACACACACACACACACAAACACACACACTCACCCTCACACTAACCCTATCCCTAAACCTACCCATCTCACACACACACACACACACACTCACCCACCCTCACACTAACCCTACCCCTAAACCTACCCACACACACACACACACACACACACTCACCCTCACACTAACCCTACCCCTAAGCCTACCCACACACACACACACACACTCACCCTCACACTAACCCTACCGCTAAACCTACCCATCACACACACACACACACACACACACACTCACCCACCCTCACACTAACCCTACCCCTAAATGTACCCATCACAAAAAACTTTCTGCATTTTTACATTTTCAAAAAAACTCGTTCTGTATGATTTATAAGCTTGTTTTTTGTCATGGGGACCAAAAAATGTCCCCACAAGGACAAGGATTTAGGATATTGGCATCTTTATTATGACATTTTGTCCCCATAATGTAGAGGTTACCAGCCCTCCCCCACACACACACCCTTTGAACATAGTGGTTATAATCTAAGATAAATCGCTTATAATGTAAAAATAATTCATTACATATGGTTATCCATATCGAACAAAGTAGAAACTATGTCTGTAGAATCAATATCTCTAGAAATCTATAGGTGTACCAAATGGATTAACCATTAAAGAGTGTGTGACCTGGCATTTCAACACAGGGTTTATATCACCAGTTAGGTAGGAAGCTACACGATCACCATCAATTGTGTCATAATAGCACAGACAAAAATAACAATTATAATCACCCTATTACGCTTTTAGATCATTTGATGTTTCCAAACTCATTGTTGAATTTTCCAACACCCCTGCACTTTTTTTTCACATTAAGTGTTATGTCTGTATATATGTGACCACAAAACCAGTCATTACCGTAATTTTTAAATAATTTAATAATTTAAATAAGCTTTCCATTGTTGTATGGTTTGTCAGGATAGGAGCCGAGACACAACTATTTGAAAATCTGGAATCTGAGGGTGCAAAAAAATCAAAATATTGAAAAAATCTCCTTTAAAGTTGTCCAAATGAAGTCCATAGCAATGCATATTACTACTAATAATACATTTTTGATATATTTACGGTAGGACATTTACAAAATATCTTCATGGAACATGATCTTAATATCCTAATGATTTTTGGCATAGTAGAAAAATTTATAATTTTGACCCATACAATGTATTGTTGGCTATTGCCACAAATATACCCGTGAGACTTTTTTTGTGCTCCAGGGTCACACACACACACACACACACACACACACTACTGGTCAAAAGTTGAAACACAGAAAATACAGTAAAGTAATATTGTGAAATATTATTACACTTTAAAATAGCTGTTTTCTATGTGAATATATAGTAAAATGTAATGTATTCCTGTGATCAAAGCTGAATTTTTAGCATCATTACTCCAGTCTTCAGTGTCACATGATCCTTCAGAAATCCAGCTGAATAAAGGTATTAATTATACATTTAATTTATCTAAGTTCTTTCCAAAAAAAATAAAATAAAATCTACTACTGACCCAAAACTTTTGAATGGTAGTACAATGTTGCAAAAGCTTTCTATTTCAGATAAATACTATTCTTTTGAACTTTATATTCATCAAAGAATCCTAAAAAATATTTTACACAACTGTTTTCAACATTGATAATAATCATAAATGTTTCTTGAGCATCAAATCATCATATTAGAATGATTTCTGAAGGATCATGTGACACTGAAGACTGGCGTAATGATGCTGAAAATTCAGCTTTGAGCACAGGATATAAATTACACTTTAAAATAAATTCAAATAGAAAACAGCTATTTTACATTTTAATAATATTTCACAATATTACCGTTTTTTTTGTATTTTTAATAAAATAAACGCAGCCTTAGTGAGCTTAAGAGACTTACCGATCAAAAGCTTTTGAAAAGCAGTGTATTATTTTATATATATATATATGTATAATGTATTTTTTACAAGAGTACATTTGTCCATCAGAGCGTCAGCGTTGTGCGCTGTGGATTAAAAAGCTGTGTGATCCTGTGACTTGTGGCTCTGGACTGACTGGAAGGAAGAATCGTAACATGTACGCCCGACTTCTTCTGCACATGCTCAGAAAAGGAGTTTTAGAGGGTCCCTTTACCCACAAACCTGAAGCGGGCGGCCTCAAGACTTTACCCACATACATGGTAAATGCTGCACTGACATTTAGCTTTCATCTTGATGTGTGTCTTTACCTTGATTTGTGTAAGGCAACTTGAACTATGATTATTGAGCTTTGTTTTCCTGTTATAGTCCATCTATTTTGACGAGCCATTGTTGGGAAGCTCGGAGCAGGGATCTGCAGCGCTGCCGGACTGGGTGTCTGGTGAGTTGGGTCAGGCTGATGGCACATGGTCCACCTCACCCCTCTCAAACACACACAGGTATGACACTGACTCCACCTCCTGTCAATCTTGACTGCTGTGTTGAAATGCAATATGATTTGTTAAGTGGGTAATTGAGAATTAGGCTCCAGCATCCCCACGATCCTGCGTAGGACAAGCAGTTGAATGGATGAATAACCCATCAAGGACATACATGTCCAGGTCATATTGTATTTCACCCCAAAATCAAATAAATTTAGAGAAGATATTTTGTATTTAGACAACAAAGCCTATTTTAGGACAACAGGCCTTTGATTAATAATAATATTAATAATAATAATAAAATAGGCAAATACTTGTTTCATATGTTTAATTTGAAAATAAAAACACTCAAAAGTTCATCCTGAAACACTAATGTGAATTGATGGTGATTGAGATTTTTTTTTTCAAATCATTGTTTTTCTTTTCTATTCATCATTCAAAGAATCCGGAAGAATGTATCACCATTTCCACAAAAGTATTACATTTTCATGTGACACTGAAGACTAGAGTAATGATGCTGAAAATTCAGCTTTGATCACAGGATATCAATTACATTTTAAAACATATTACAATAGAAAACAGCTATTTTAAATTATAATTATATTTCACAATATTAGGGTTTTGACTGTATTTTTGCGACTATATTTTGAGTCAAGTCACCTTCAATTATATAGCGCAGGTCCACCATCTGATCTGGATATGGCCCGGATCCGGCCGACTGCAGTAAACCTCGGGATAAACAGAGAGACTAACATTAGCGTAGATGCCATTCTTCTTATGATGTAACGAGTACATCAGGTGTTATGGGAAGTGTTCCCGGTTCCGGCTGACCTAGTTAATGCAGCCTAACAATCATTTAAAGGTCACCTATTATGCAAAATCCACTGTTACAAGGTGTTTGGATATAAATGTGTGTTGACTGTGTGTGAACACAACCACCCTACAATGATAAAAATCCACCCACTCCTTATTTTTTAATCCCCATTAAACCAAAGCAGTCTCATTAGATAAGCCGTTTTGATTCTCTGAGGAATGTGACGTCACATTCCTCATGCCCCGCCCACGGCTGCTGACTGACAGCCCTGCATTACCATAGTTTCTGAAAACAACAGGCCAATCAGTAGAGAGGCTCATGAATATTAATTAGACAGGCCAAAATCGACCTGTTCTGTAAAAATATATTGCGATGGTTTTTGGTACTTATACCGCAAATATATATTATTAAGGACATCAAACTCCAGAAAGGTGTACAATATGGGACCTTTAGCTGATTTGAATAGTATAAATTGATAATGTTCTATGTGTATGCCAGGTTAAAGAGATGCGTTTTTAGTCTAGATTTAAACTGACAGAGTGTGTCTGCTTCCCGAACAATGCTAGGAAGACTATTCCAGAGTTTGGGTGCTAAATAGGAAAAGGATCGACCGCCTGCAGTTGATTTTGATATTCTAGGTATTATCAACTGGCCAGAGTTTTGAGACTGCAATAGACGTGATGGACTATAATGCGTTAAGAGCTCGCTCAAGTACTGGGGAGCTAAACAATTTAGTGCTTTGTAAGTAATTAGCAAGATTTTAAAATGTATGCGATGTTTAATAGGGAGCCAGTGCAGTGTTGACAGAACCGGCTAATATGGTCATACTTCCTGGTTCTAGTAAGAACTCGAGCTGCTGCGTTTTGGACCAGCTGGTGTTTGTTTATTAAGCGAGCAGGGCAACCACCCAGTAGAGCATTACAATAATCTAGCCTTGAGGTCATGAATGCATAAACTAACTGTTCAGCATTTTGCATTAAGAGCATATGTCATGAAATGCAGGAAATTACTAGTCATCTAATTTTTTGTATCAGCTATGCATTCCGGGCGTTTCATCAGGGCGCGAAGAAATATAGAGCTGAGTATCGTCATGATAACAATGAAAACTAACGCCATGCTTCCTAATGATATCTCCCAGTGGTAGCATGTACAGGGTGAAAAGCAACGGTCCTAGCACTGAGCCCTGCGGTACTCCATATTGAACTTGTGATCGGTGTGACATCTCTTCATTTACTGCTACAAACTGATAACGGTCAGATAAGTATGATTTAAACCATGCCAATGCAATTCCACTAATGCCAACATAATTTTCGCGTCTATTCAAAAGAATGTTGTGGTCGATATTGAGCATAAAAGAGTTTTTTCAAAAACATTAAAAAATATTCCCAACCCCAAACTTTTGAAGATGTTGAGTGGGAAATAATGTGTAAAGGCCCGTTCACACCAAGGACATTAACTATAACTGTAAAGATAAAGACCCTTATGAAAAAAATATATATATATTTTTTTTTATTACTTATTGTTTTATAGTTTTTTTTTGCTATATTGATACTGTATTTATACCTTCCTGAAAACATGTAATAATACCCTTATTTAACTGGCTAGAAGTGTCTTTAATTTATGTGATGTACAGTAAGAATTATATTATAATAATATTTTTTTTTAATCTTGTGCATTCTGTAGGTAGTTTAAGACTAGATTTAGATTAAAAAATGTATTCTAAAAGAATACAAATGGTTTTATGCCTAATAATATTATTAGCCTATATGAAAGTTTGTTTCCGCCAGAAGATAATTGTGACCTTTTGTCGCACAATTCTAAGTTTATATCTCGCTATTCTGACTTTATAACTCGCAGTTGTGAGAAAAAAAGTCAGAATTGTGTGATAAAAAGTCGGAGGTACCTTTTTAATTTTTTATTTCAGTGGTGGAAACAAGCTTCCATAATTTTATGCCTAATACAAAAGACTATTTTTGGGGGGTTTAGAAATTTATGACAGGGTTTTTGGTGAGTTCATAAAGTAATTAATTTCTGTTATCACATTATTACATAATGATCATTATTTTATTACGCTTTGAGAAAATTATTACATGATTGAACATTTGAACATTTAATTTGATTAATAATGTAATATTTATTACACTATGTGCAGTTATTACATTATGCTTTTCTATTTAGAAGACAGGATCTCTAGACTCGTGTTCAGACACTAAGTATGAACTTTTGCAGCAACAAATCTTTAAATAAAAAAAAAAGCATTTACCAAGTATGAACATTCACCAAGTGAGAAAGCAACATTTTGGTGTGACTGTTTTGGAGGAGATGTTGTTTTGTCGTGTCGCTCTTGGTGTGAAAAGGTCTTGCAACCTCAAATATGCCAGGCAAAATCACTGCCGAAAGACACGCATGTGTTTAGCCACACGAGGCCTGTGTTGTTCATGACTCAAAGAGCCCATTGACCCTCCGAGCTGAAGATTAAACTGGTTCTTCTGAAATCAGAGCTCTCTCAATCGGAGCAGTCAGCAGATAGAGGAAGCCTGGACTTGTGCTTCAGTGCTCCGTTTGGAGAAGACCATTAAAGGCATTTAGATCACAGACTCAAGTCCTGCTGGAGAAAATTGCAGCCCGTGTCTTTTATGTGTCGCTCTCATTTAGATCAGATTAAAGCGTCGAGCTCTCGGCTCTTCTCTGATGTGGCTGTGTTTGCTTTCAGTCAGTCAGGTGGTGATATAACAGCACTTCTGCTTTTGTGGTTTTCATGGGAGTTTTCCTTTTCTTTTTTGTCTTTAGTCCGTTGCTATTGAACACTGTTTGAAGTTTTAATGTTTTTGTATACAATCATTATATCTAAATGTTATATATGAAACACGCATGGTGATTTTTTTTGGGGGTGTGGAGGGTCTGGATTGCAAATGCATCTTCAGGCCATAAAGTGGTAATTTATGCATTTTAGACACTTTATTTCAGCCTGTATATGGACATTTCAGATGGTTGATGTAAAATGAAATGTGAAAATGTTAAATTGGCTGACTGAAAACAAGAACAAGTCTGAGTCATATTTCGCCTTAAAGGGTTACTTCAGCGATTAGCATTAAGCTCTGTATCAGTATAAACCCGGTAGTATAATCGAATGATCGTGCTTCTCCCCCTCATATCCCCCTGAGACTACAGCCAGTAGTAGGAGCTAGTTCTGCATGTTTTCAACCCGCCCATAGGGGTGGGATCTCACTCACAGAATGTAAATGCGCACGGCCGCCGGGCATTCATAACGGAGCGGTGCGGAGCAAAGCAAAGCAAGTGTTTCAACTTTTCAATGAGTTCCTATAAAAGTTAAGCTTCCATAGGCATGATCTGAAAACGCACCAGACTGGACATGCACCGTGAATGACTGCTGTGCTCAGCTCAGCTCTTCGCTCTCGTGATGAATGAGATCTGACTCCTGCGACTCTCGTTCGGCACTGTATTGAGCAGACAAGTTCAGTTTTTAATTGTAGTGTCTGTTCTCTAACTGAACTAAATTATTTTATTACTATAAAAATGATGACGGTGGGGGGCGGTGTTGTAACCGGTAGCCGTGGCTTGGGAGTGGCCTCGTAGGGCAGTGAAGCAAGTGCATTCTGGGAGTTGTTGTCTTTCATCCACATGAGCCAAAAATAAATTTTCTGGCTTTTCTCAGTCTAGAAGGCACCAACTTCTAAAATAATTTCACATTTCTACTACATAAATGACCCAATTTAAATACACATTCATCTTTCCAACAGTGAAGTACCCCTTAACCAAAAATAAAGGAAAATGAAACAAAATGAATTTTCCCTCTTAGGACCATTAAGACGAGACACTACAGGTGAAATCTTTTCATAAATCTCCACTTCAGTAGCACTTACATGCACCAAACGTTTTAGTCCTTCTGAAGGTTTGAGGGGGTTGTTCACATATCATTATTCCTAAAAAAAAAACTTGGTTGTTGAGAGTACTTTCTGATTTATGTGATAAAAAGACATCCAAAATTGCCTCTGTAAAAACCTTTAGCTGTGATACTGTCAGTAGAATTAAATGTATGTAAATTAGTGTATTTTTAATTAGATAATGCTTTATGTGCATATTTAAACATAACATTTCAGAAGCTTGTAATACTTAATGCACTGTGATTAATCAAGTGGGGAAGAGTGGTGATATCTATTAGTTAACACTTTGACTCCATTCACCAGTAGTGTCTAAAAACATTTTTGCACTGCCATTATTTCTATGACAATGAGCAAATCTTCCTCAAATTGCTAGTAGTCTACTGTAAATCCAGAAATATCATTTGCATTACTGTAATTTGAAATGCAATTCTTTACATTGTAAAGTACATCTGCAAATATGCATCGACTTCAAGACATTTGTTATTTTGAAGTTATAAAGATTTTCTCCAAAAAAATATGTACTTTTTGTGTATATGCTGTTACAGTAAATATACACCGATCAGGCATAACATTATGACAGGTGAATTGAATAACACTGATTATCTCTTCATCACGGCACCTTTTAGTAGGTGGGATATATTAGGCAGCAAGTGAACATTTTGTCCTCAAAGTTTATGTGTAAAGGCCGTTACATACTCTGCAAGAACAGAGAAAAAAGTTATCTCCGGTTAATGCGGAGAAACATGTTCGGCACCTGCTTTTCTCGTGAAGTATGGAATGTCCTGGCCAGAACGAACTTTGTTCTTGTTCTTGCCACCTCGAGAAAACGAAAAAAATTCTTTGTTCTTGTGGAGTATGTACCAAGCTTTAGAAGCAGGAAAAATGGGCAAGCGTAAGGATTTGAGTGAGTTTGACAAGGGCCAAATTGTGATGGCTAGACGACTGGGTCAGAGCATCTCCAAAACTGCAGTTCTTGTGGGGTGTTCCCGGTCTGCAGTGGTCAGTATCTATCAAAAGTGCTCCAAGGAAGGAACAGTGGAGAACCGGAGACAGGGTCATGGGCGGCCAAGGCTCATTGATGCACGTGGGGAGCGAAGGCTGGCCCGTGTGGTCCGATCAAACTGACGAGCTACTGGAGCTCAAACTGCTCAAGAAGTTAATGCTGGTTCTGATAGAAAGGTGTCAGAATACACAGTGCATCTCAGTTTGTTGTGTATGGGGCTGCAGAGCCACAGACCAGTCAGGGTGCCCATGCTGACCCCTGTCCACCGCAGAAAGCAACAACAGTGGCACGTGAGCATCAGAACTGGACCACGGCGCAATGGAAGAAGATGGCCTGGTCTGTCACATTTTCTTTTACATTATGTGGATGGTCGGGTGTGTGTGCGTCGTTTACCTGGGGAACACATGGCACCAGGATGCACTATGGGAAGAAGGCGAGCCGGCGGAGGCAGTGTGATGCTTTGGGCAATGTTCTGCTGGGAAACCTTGGGTCCTGCCATCCATGTGGATGTTACTTTGACACGTACCACCTACCTAAGCACTGTTGCAGACCATGTACACCCTTTCATGGAAACGGTATTCCCTGGTGGCTGTGGCTCTTTCAGCAGGATAATGCGCCCTGCCACAAAGCAGAAATGGTTCAGGAATGGTTTGAGGAGTACAACAACGAGTTTGAGGTGTTGAGTTGGCCTCCAAATTCCCCAGATCTCAATCCAATCGAGCATCTGTGGGATGTACTGAACAAACAAGTCCGATCCATGGAGGCCCCACCTCACAACTTACAGGACTTAAAGGATCTGCTGCTAACATCTTGGTGCCAGATACCACAGCACACCTTCAGGAGTCCATGCCTCGACGGGTCAGGGCTGTTTTGGCAGCAAAAGGGGGGACCAACACAATATTAGATCATAATGTTATGTCTAATCGGTGTAATTTCTATGGTGTTTTTTTTCTTGCATTATGTAAATGAGCTTGTGAATGTCTTTAATTGTCATAAAATAATGGCAATGGCACAACACTCAAAATAAAGCTTTCAAAAGGAGGTTTTCGCAGGGATGCCATAGAAGAATCATTATTGGTTCTCCAATGAACCATTATTTTCTTAGTGTGAAGAACATTTTAATAATCTAAAGAACCTTTTTCCACTATAAAAACCTTTTGTTGAATGGGAAGGTTCCATGGATGTCAAAAGTTCTTAATGGAACCAATAAAGCCAATAAAGAACCTTTATTTTTAAGAGTGAATGTTAAAACTACAGTATTGTCAAAGTGTTGACAGTTCCATGTTTGTCCACCTGATGGCGTTCTTCACTTAAATTTGTAAGCATATCAGCTGAGTTTAGAGAGGCTTGAACACACGCACGCGTGTGTAACAGATCTGAGAGCATGTTCTCAAAGATGTCTGTTGATGTGTGTTTAGTGCTGCCACAGGAGTTTCACGTCTTGTTTTGCAGTTATGGGTTAATGTATGAACTTTAGATCATTTGCTGAGGCACGCTTCACTATTATTGTTGCTCATACTTAAATCATGCAGTGCCTAGCAGTGTCTTAGTGACTGCCCACCCAGGACACCCTCAACCACAGGGCCTCCGCAAGCTTCACAGGGGCTGCAGGATGACTTAAAAGTATTTCAGTTGATAAACTATTAATCAAATACAGAAAATATTTTAACCTAATTGGGGTGGGGTGGGGAATATTCAAATATTGTGTTGGACATTGAGTTAAAATGGTTGAAAACCAATGGCAGCCCTAAAATAGTGGTATATGGAAAAACTAAAATATCTGGAAACTAAAAACCCATGTTAGACCAACAGAATTCACCCAAATATTGTCCTGAAAAGGCAAAACAACAGTAATAATAATCTAATCTAACGATATTGCTGAAATGTTGAGTTTGTGAGTTTCCAGCATACATTGTAGCATAAATACATGATGTGGTGATTACTGTTATAGGATTATTGTTTTGCTTTTTGTTGGCTTTTTTACATTTTGTTGTTGTTTTGTGATTATTATTAGTTATTTGTTAAGTTGTGATGTTAAGAGCTCATCTTTCTGCATTTTTTGATTGTCGCCATTCTTGAAGTTTGAGTGTCAAGTGTCAAATGAGACATTTTGCATTTAGTGAACAAACTAATTTAAATTTAGCAAAGCAAACTTAGGACAATTTTTAGATGGTAGTCGAGAGAACCTAAAAATCTGATATATATATATAGCTGTATATTTTTTCTACAGCTGTACAGCAGCTCTAGAAAAAAGTTATTGTCCAGCTAAAGCAAGTTTTTGATTTGATTCATTTCCGTTGTAAAAAATTATTAGTTATATACTTTGGGGCCACTTACACGACACCATTTTCAACTAAAATAGAAAACTTTTAATGCGTTCTGGCCGTTCATTTGCATGGCAACAGTGTGGTGGCTTGAGAACGCAAACTTTGAAATAGGATTTGAAAAAGTTTTGAAACAATACCGTTATCATTTTTGTGTAAACTTCCAAAAACGTGAATCTGTAAAAAAAAAGGTGACGGCATGCACGTAAGCATTATCGCAAGCGCGTTTGAGTACGTATGAGCGCAGGTGCATCGTTTTTCTTTTCAAAATGGCCGCCAAATTACTTGTCTGGCATGCATAATACAGTGTTTTTAGTTGTTCTCATAATTTTGATAACGTTTTCATTTGTACAGATGGAAAGTGAAGGAGGCCTTCACAGGGGAGAGTCTAGTTGACCCTGTCTCTGCAGACACTTCAGGGCTGCGCTGTGGTCATGTCCAGGCGCAGGTCCACCATCTGATCTGGATCCGGCCCGGATCCGGCTGACTACTGTAAACCTCGGGATAAACAGAGAGACTAACATTAGCGTAGATGCCATTCTTCTTATGATGTAACGAGTACATCAGGTGTTATGGGAAGTGTTCCCGGTTCTGGCTGACCTAGTTAATGCAGCCTAACAATCATTTAACTGACTTGAATAATAGAAATTGATAATGTTCTGTGTGTATGCCATAGTAAAGAGATGTGTTTTTAGTCTAGATTTAAACTGACAGAGTGTGTCTGCTTCCCGAACAATGCTAGGAAGACTGTTCCAGAGTTTAGGAAAATTATCGACTGCCTGCAGTTGATTTTGATATTCTAGGTATTGTCAACTGGCCAGAGTTTTGAGACTGCAATAGACGTGATGGAGTATAATGCGTTAAGAGCTCGCTCAAGTACTGGGGAGCTAAACCATTTAGTGCTTTGTAAGTAATTAGCAAAATTTAAAAATGTATGCAATGTTTAATAGGGAGCCAGTGCAGTGTTGACAGAACTGGTCTAATATGGTCATACTTCCGGGTTCTAGTAAGAACTCGAGCTGCTGGAGTTTGTTTATTAAGCGAGCAGGGCAACCACCCAGTAGAGCATTACAATAATCTAGCCTTGAGTTCATGAACGCATGAACTAACTGTTCAGCATTTTGTCGTAATTTAGATATATTTTTAATATGGAAGAATGCCGTTTTACAGATGCGTTTTTTTCAGTGTATCAAACACACTAGCACTGGAAACACCTGAGCATCCACATAGCACTGCCCTGGCTACCTTCTACAACACCCTAGCAGCGCCTTAACGTCCGGTCACATTTACCATCGTTCTGCATATTTTCGCAGGTGAAATCCAGTAAGGAGTTCATAGGAGTTCACATGATTTGTAACTGTACGTACAGGGCAAAAGATTTCTCCATGCAGATTTCCCATTGACTTCACTTGGTCACTTTTTGGACTTCACTTTTTGCTAATGTGACCGCACCTTTAGTGACCACACAATAGCAAGACTAGTAATGCACTTACTACCAATGACAACACATAAGTAGCTTCCTAACAACACCATAGCATTAGCAACTATCCAGAACTCACATGTTCAGATCATCTAAAGACCTAGTTGCCATAGTTTCCTCATGTGAACCTCCCCGTCTGTCTGTTTGGGTTTTATACACTCACTGGAAACATTAGCCAGAGTCTCCAACCGTTGCCAAATGCGACAGTGGCAGCGACGGCCATAAGAGACATCAGATGTGTTCCCGAGTCCAAGGTTTGAGTCAAGTACGCATGAATGCTTTGGCCTTGTGTTTTTAAGTGGTGTGGATGAGGACGTGTCCCTGAGACTGGGGCCGTTCTGAGCAGCTGCAGGTCAGAGCATGGGCTTTAATCAGGCTGCGGGGCAGCAGCACCTCCACGATCTGCCCCCACAACTCTTTGATCCCACACTCTCATCTGATTCAATTATCCCCATCCACCTGTTAACGGCCAGGCGCCAATCACAATGGCTGGCCTCATCTGACATCTCAAAGGGAAGGTAGACTGTGTGTGTGTGTAGTATGCATGCAGTCCAGCAGATTTAGCTGCTGTGCCCTTTTAGATCTGTTCTTTGATGTAGTGTGCAAACAGAGTCACATATAGCCTATATATATATATATGATTAATATCACGATTAATCACACCTAACATTACAGATTTTCCATTATCTCCATATTAATGTAGAAACAACATAAAGACAGTAGCCGATATTTTAAATATTTATTAATGGCATCTTTTAATGACTCAATTTTAGCCGTTAATTATAGCCATTCAGCATTATAGATAATTGAAAGCTATCAATTTTAACATTATGCTTTAAAAAATTTAACAACTTTTCATTTAAGTGAACTTAAAGGATTAGTTCACTTCAAAATGAAAATTTCCTGATAATTTACTCACCCCCATCTTATCCAAGATGTTCATGTCTTTCTTTGTTTAGTCGAAAAGAAATTACGTTTTTTGAGGAAAACATTCCAGGATTTTTCTCCTCATAATGGACTTCAATGGCAACCAACGGTTGAAGGTCCAAATCAATGCAGTTTCAAAGGAAGGGCTTCAGAGGCTCTGCACGATCCCAGCCGAGGAATAGGGTCTTATCTAGCCAAACCATCGGCCATTTAAAAAAATAAATAAAATGAATATACTTTTTAACATTAAATCATATTGTGCTGCTCTGCTACGTGCTAATGATTGGTTGCGCAATCCATGGCACGTCGTAGAGCAGCGCAAGATGAGCAATTTAGGTTAAAAAGTATATTCATTTAAAAAAATAATAATTTAAATGACTGATGGTTTGGCTAGATAAGACCCTATTCCTCGTCTGGGGTCGTGCAGAGCCTCTATACGGCTGGGCAACAAATTCAATCTCCTCCAAAATTTCTCTTTAAAAAGTCTCGTTTTACTCTTCTAATTTGTGACCGGTGTTTTGTTTTGCTCTATCCTCTGCGCTTCCGCGTTCATCAATGCGTCAGGTCAGGGTCTGGTCACTCTTTCGCCGTAAGTCGATGCGTACGGCCATCTGTTGGAAGCTAGTTAGTTTAGTTTATAAAGTTGTAAATATGGATATTTTTCTTACACAAGCACCTTTACACCTTACACAAAGGTCTTTATTAACCCCCTGGAGTCGTATGGATTACTTTTATGATGGATGGATGCACTTTTTTGGACTTCAAAATCAGGACCGCCATTCACTGCCATTATAAAGCCTGGAAGAGCAATGATATGTTTTAATATAGCTTTGATTGTGTTCGTATGAAAGATGAATGTCATATACACCTAGGATGGCTTGAGTAAATCATGGGATGATTTTCATTTTTGGGTGAACATTAATGACAGATCACAGCAGGCTGCTGTCACTTTAAGACCTGCCACACATGACGCAGATCTGACACGCATCCCATTTAAGACTTAATTTAACTTAATTTTACTTTGTTTTCATGTAACGGTAAAATGCGAGAGGTGAAGAAATATTGCATTTTAAAGGGGTCATGAACTGCGTATTTTTATCGTTTTATGATGTTTCCTAGGGTGCACTTATAATGTTAGAATGCTTTTTACATCAAAAATTTTCCTAATTTATAAATAAAAGGCATTTTTCCTACCCTGATTTTAGCCCTCTGCTCTGAACGCTCCGTTTTAAGGGGCGTTTCCGCTGGGAGACATTTGAATTAGTATTACTCTCTCTTTTAGCGTGTTTTTTCAATTACAGCTCTCATGGTTAACTAATCGTGAAAAGTGTTGCATTACATTTAGATCTATGGCATTGCATTTAGATCTATGGCATTATATTCAGATCTATGGCAAGATCGTGGCATGAAAGGTTGCAGTGATGATCATTGTAGCCAATCACAGACATGTTGAGCACATGAAAGCAGTGATCTCATCATTGCAACTCAGTTTCTATACACTAACGAATGCTTTCATCTTCACTAACAGCGCAAACGTGATATAGTTAAGAGATTCGTTGAATAAACCGGGAGTCACTGATAAACGCGTCACTGATAAACTCATTGACGGTTTCAGCATGTGCTGCTCCAACGATTGCAAAGGGAAATCTTTGATCGCTTTCTTTATAGAATTTAATCACTGTTAAATAACAGATTATTTTCATCCTACTAAGAGAAACAACGCAAGTTGATGTTTAGTCACTGGTTTGATTTACTGACACAGACAAAGAACATCCGACTGTGCATGAATCTTTACATTTCAGATCAGGCATTAGAATGAACACAGTTACATTACTGTCGAGCCCAGGAACTGCACAATATTTTGTAATCCTCAACGGCATGTTTTTTGCTTTGTAGCTCGATGGTTTAACACCAGGCCTATGTTTCATGTGCAAATCGGTGGGTGGGGCTAAACAGGCAGTGATGAAGTAGGCGTTGATCTTCTGCAGAGGCGGTGCTTGCCTCCCTTTTGACTTCATAGATCCCCACTTTGAAAAACCTGTCGTTTGCTTGGCCTGGTGCCAATACAAGCTTTTCTTTGACTAACAAGGAAGTTTTCAGCTCCGAAACGTACAGGATATTCTTATATTATCATGACCTTTTATATATCAAAAGCTCAAGGGAAAGTTGATTTCTCAATTCATCACCCCTTTAAGGTACTAATTCGATATGCTCGATATGTTTAGATTAGTGAATCATTGTACTGTTGTTTTATTGCACGCTTAAAAGTATCTGTATATATACTGAGTATATGTCCTTCTGTGCATATTTGGATCAGTCATCATTGCTATAAGCACATAAATAATCGTGCATTCATCTATGTGATTGACAGCAAAATAAAAAAACGGCAGTGCTTTTAAAACTGCCTTTTGATGTGTATTTTAGGCTAGAGCTTAATAGTAAGTCCAAAAGAAACCGTAGAAAAAAGAGGGTGTATGTGTTTCCAAATACTTGTCGAGACTTTCATATAGTCATCACATCCTCACTCTCTTCATCATTTGACTAACGGGGGATTAGTTTAATTAGTTGAGATTTGCGTTAAGCATTCATAATTAGCTCGAGAACACGTTCTTAATTTGCCCGTGAAACAAATGTGTCATGGCTGTTGAGATCAGCGACATCTAGTCAGACGAGTCCCAGCCTTTGAAGTTGTCGTTGGTGGCCTCGGCGTAGCTGATCAACGGGAATTATCTGGGCAAAGAAAGAGATCATAAATATCAGTCAACTGGAAATGATATATAATAAATGCCCCCGACAGGCATGAGTGTGTGCCAAGTCTGCTGTTGCTTTATACTAGGAACATGGACCATGTGTTAAAGATGATGCAATGTTTCCATCACATGTATAAGAGAAGCTTTTTTATGCTTCCCTGCATGGATGTGTTAAACACAGAAAAGGCTTAAGCATCTGTGCATGTGGATTTCAGAATAAGGGCGCTAGGATACAGGTTAACATTTGGCTCTTGTTTAAAAATGAGGTGAGAATGACCATCTGAAATCTTTTCTCCTCCACAGGAAGTTGCTCAGCGATAAGTCACAAGCTAGACCCTTGTCCTCAAGTCCCGTCAAACACAATATCAAGGATGATGCCAAGATGGTGAGTGTTATGATTTCAACTCATCTCAGCTTGAACTTCCTTCAATAAAACGCTGAAACCAACCTGACCACAATAATACAAAGCTGTAGACCTCACAGGGTTTTTTTCACCAATTGACCACACAGAATCACCATGACCTTTCAACCTAACACAAGTTCTATATCTTTGGGTTATAACCAGAATTGTTCCCATGTGTCCCAGTTTTTATCAGGTATTTGGGTTCAGACACCTTCCTGTAACGTGAGTTGTTTGCTCAACGTGAACTATCCCCTTCCCACAGTCCTATTAAGCTTCAGCAGTATCCATGTACTTCATTAGAATTGAGCTTTATTGGACATTTCCTTGCTTCTCTTTCCTGAAGAGCCGAAGCTGAACTCAGGAAAGTGAACTTGGAACAACAGTTCCCTGGAAACTTATATAGAGCTCATAAAGACCTAGATTGTCCTGACAAAAGAGCAGCGCCTGAAAAACAAAGAGGGGCGGGATGTCATGTGACCCTCCGCAGGAATTTACTGCATGTGAAGGGAAAAGCAGAAATGATGTGGAACAGTCAAACATCTGGTGTGCCATGATGTCCGTGTCTCCAGCCATCTCGCAGTTACTGCATCTCTCTCTCTCTCCTATATCAAACATCTATAAGCATTTTTTCATTTGAATATTTATTTAATATTTGAACAATATTAAACATTTTAATTTGTGACAATATACATAACTAGGTTTGGGAATCAAAAATCGATTCCAATTCTGGAATCGGTTACTTAAAGAGAAAGTTCTTACCCTCAAGCCATCCTAGGTGTATATGACTTTCTTCTTTCAGACGAACACAATCAGAGTTATATTAATAAATGTCCTGGCTCTTCCAAGCTTTATAATGGCAGTGAAGGGCAGCCCAAAATTTGAAGCCCATAAAAGTGCATCCATCCATTATTAAAGTGTTCCACATGGCTCCGGGGGTTAATACAGGCCTTGGGTTTCAATTAGAGGTTTGCTACTTTTTAGTTACAAAACCGAACCCGACCCGAAACCCGCAAGTTTTTCGCGACCCGTCGGGCTCGGGTCGGGTTCGGTTTTGTAACAAAAAAAAACTAAATCGGCTATGTACATATAGTTTGCGTGCCGTGTGCTTTGCCTGCTTGCTGTGTTGTGACCAAAAGAGCACGCGAGAGAAAGCACATGCGCAGATTAATACATGCATACATACACACACACACATACATGCATAGGCTATATATATATATATATATATATACACTCACCTAAAGGATTATTAGGAACACCATACTAATACTGTGTTTGACCCCCTTTCGCCTTCAGAACTGCCTTAATTCTACGTGGCATTGATTCAACAAGGTGCTGAAAGCATTCTTTAGAAATGTTGGCCCATATTAATAGGATAGCATCTTGCAGTTGATGGAGATTTGTGGGATGCACATCCAGGGCACGAAGCTCCCGTTCCACCACATCCCAAAGATGCTCTATTGGGTTGAGATCTGGTGACTGTGGGGGCCATTTTAGTACAGTGAACTCATTGTCATGTTCAAGAAACCAATTTGAAATGATTCGAGCTTTGTGACATGATGCATTATCCTGCTGGAAGTAGCCATCAGAGGATGGGTACATGGTGGTCATAAAGGGGTGGACATGGTCAGAAACAATGCTCAGGTAGGCCGTGGCATTTAAACGATGCCCAATTGGCACTAAGGGGCCTAAAGTGTGCCAAGAAAACATCCCCCACACCATTACACCACCACCACCAGCCTGCACAGTGGTAACAAGGCATGATGGATCCATGTTCTCATTCTGTTTACGCCAAATTCTGACTCTACCATCTGAATGTCTCAACAGAAATCGAGACTCATCAGACCAGGCAACATTTTTCCAGTCTTCAACTGTCCAATTTTGGTGAGCTCGTGCAAATTGTAGCCTCTTTTTCCTATTTGTAGTGGAGATGAGTGGTACCCGGTGGGGTCTTCTGCTGTTGTAGCCCATCCGCCTCAAGGTTGTGCGTGTTGTGGCTTCACAAATGCTTTGCTGCATACCTCGGTTGTAACGAGTGGTTATTTCAGTCAAAGTTGCTCTTCTATCAGCTTGAATCAGTCGGCCCATTCTCCTCTGACCTCTAGCATCAACAAGGCATTTTCGCCCACAGGACTGCCGCATACTGGATGTTTTTCCCTTTTCACACCATTCTTTGTAAACTCTAGAAATGGTTGTGCGTGAAAATCCCAGTAACTGAGCAGATTGTGAATACTCAGACCGGCCCGTCTGGCACCAACAACCATGCCACGCTCAAAATTGCTTAAATCACCTTTCTTTCCCATTCTGACATTCAGTTTGGAGTTCAGGAGATTGTCTTGACCAGGACCACACCCCTAAATGCATTGAAGCAACTGCCATGTGATTGGTTGATTAGATAATTGCATTAATGAGAAATTGAACAGGTGTTCCTAATAATCCTTTAGGTGAGTGTATATTCCAGAGAAATTTGTGTGCTGTTCGACCACAGCAAAGTTTACCATTGCAAGCAATCTTTAAATACAACATATTGCAAAAATGTTATTTGCTGTGAGAAACGGACCTCGGGTTCGGGTCGGGTCGGGTTAAATGATCTTGGGTACAGGCCGGGTTCGGGCTTCAGTTTAAAGCCCGTACAGACCTCTAGTTTCAATGAATATCCAAAAATATCCATATTTAACACGTTATAAAGTGAAATGTAGTTTCCGGAGGACCGCCTTCCGTATTCAACTTACGCAGAAAGTGTAACGCCTCTCGCAGTTCAAAACACTTACGCTATGTCCAACGTCATCGTCGCACCAGTTACGATTTTTCTTACTCAAATTCACTTCAGAAGGCCTTTAGTAATCCCTGAGCCGTGTGGAGAACTTTTATAATGGATGGATGCACTTTTTTGGGCTGCCTTTCACTGCCATTATAAAGCTTGGATTAGCCAGGATATTTATTAATATAACTCTGATTGTGTTCGTCTGAAAGAAGAATGTCATATACACCTAGGATGTCTTGAGGGTGAGTAAATCATGGGGTAATTTTATTTTTTGGGTGAGCTATCCCTTTAAGGTCAGGAATCAGATACTTGTAATAAAAAAAAATGTTGATTCCTCTTGACGATTCCTTTGTGTGCATTTTAATATGACTTTAAACCATTAGTGCGCTATTGTCTGTGTTGCTCACATCCGAAATGTGCGCACAGAAAGCCGCCTCTCATAAGGAATACTGAACTGAGTTCTCTTCCGCGTCTTTTTGCAGTTGAATGGACAGATACACACAAAAAAAGATGTCAATATACCCTCAAAACACAGTCGTTATGTTTTAAGTGAATGTAAACAGTTGATAAATAAAGTGCATGTGTATCAGTATATTGGATCTGTGCAGCTCTTAAAGTGACAGCAGCCTAATAAACCTGCTGCCGTCTCTATAATAATGTTTATCAAACAACAAAAGACAAAGCTTAACAACTCTTGACTTTTGGAACTATATTAAATGTATGTATATTATAAAGTATGTTTTATTTATAAAGTGCAGTTTTGCACTGAATACCTGAAAATCTTGAAACACTGTTTATTTAAATTGTATCTTTGTTCAGTTCTATTTATTAGTGTGATTGCTAAAGTGTTTAATTGTCTTTAATAATGCTTGAAATTTATATTAGTTAGGCTAGTTATTGTTGCTATGGTATTTTTAACCCATAGGCTAATTTTCTTGTGTCAGTGTTCTTTAGTCTGTTGATTTTTGTTGATGGTATTAAGCTACAATTAAATGTTCTGCTAAATGTCAATGATATCTACGTTTTTTTGTACTTTATTGGTATCAAAATTAGGAATCGATAAGAATCAGAATTGTTAAAATTCAAATAATGCCCAACAGATTTTTTAAACTAATGTTTAGCTTTTATAACACTTTTGTTTAATTTCTCTTTTGATTCATACAGTATCTTTCAGAGCTCACAATGAACAGTCAAGATCTTAAAAACGGTTCTTCTAAATCCTAAAAAGAGTGGATTAAAGTGGTTTTCAAAGGACATGTTATACTATATATGTTACTGGTTGAGGAATGTTACATTCTAATGTTATTATCATGAGTTGGGGCTTTGTAAGGTTTCTTAATCTTTGCCCTTGTCTAGCAGATTTAGTTCAAACCCAATGAGTCTCAGTCAGCGCTCTCCATCCCTGGACATAATTTGCTGTCTCTCTTTGTTCCTCACTGTGTTTTTCTCCTCCAGGCGGCGGCACACAGGAGGCCGCCCATCTCCTCTGATGATAGTGACTTTGAGGCTCGCTTCAACAGCTGGAACCTGGGGGTAAAGTTGGATGTTTTTTTTAAATAGTTTCCCCCAATCTACCCATTCGTTTAAAATTCAGTTTTCCTTCACCATGTATTTCCATATATGACTTTGCTGCTATGATGACAGTAACCATTTCATGTGAGCTGAGCCAAAAAAGAATTCATTTGGACTGTGAAGGAGACCTTCAACGGTGATTTTAGCATTGATGACAATGGAAACACAATTTGCCACAATGCTAATTCACCAATACGGCAAATTCAGCTGTTGTGCCACTTCAGCGTGAAGTATTTCATCAAAAAAGCCTTATTCACCTGCACAGCGTTGTGCCATGCGCATTTAAATGAGGTCATTGGCATTCAATTCAGTGCACACATGCATTGCTATGTAAATTAGGCTTATTATAGAATTTTCACCAAAATCAGCGCTATATTTGTCCTGCATCATTATCGTTGCACTATTAAACCATTAAGTGAATTTTGTCCACAAGACAGTTTATTTGCTATAACAACAGCAGTAATTCATCAACTGATGATGAAATGATGGAGAAGAGTTTCTGGTTCACTTTATGATTCAGTCTCAGTACAGTGCATCCATCACAACTTACCACACACAAGCAAGCTAAGAAATCGTGCATGCTCATTTTGCATTATTACATTATTTGCATAATTCATTTGCTAAATCAACGCAGACAGTAAGTGCAAATATTGTATTTCCTGGAAAATAAGATGCACCGGGTTGCATTGTTGAGAAAAGCACAAATAAGTCAAATCACAGATAAGTGGCATCGGTGTACGTCACGTTTTATTATTACATTCGGAAATAATGTAAAATATTGTCAAATAAAACATGTTTACAAACAATTATAAATCGCCTCACTCCACAGCAAATCCATTAAATTCAACTGTATTTAGAACCAAACAGGTATGAACAGTATACTGTAAGTATAAAACTAACATAAATTATTGTCATTCATTATAAACAGCATTTATTCATACGTCAAGCCTAGACAAATGTATTAAAAGCGAAACTGAAACTACTATACACGTACCTCTGTCATTCAGCGTGAATCCAAATGTTTTGTGTGCTTGACATTAATTGTGTTTTATAAGAAGCCTAGACTTTCAGTGGATAGACAAAAAATTATGAGATAATATTAATGATATCTATATGTGACCCTGGACCCATGGTTTGTTAGGATATGACAATATTTGGTCGAGATACAACTATTTTGAAAATCTGGAATCTGGAGGTGCAAAAAAATCTAAATATTAAGAAAATCGCCTTTAAAGTTGTCCAAATGAAGTCCTTAGCAATGCATATTACTACAAATAATACATTTATAAAATATCTTCATGGAACATGATCTTAATATCCTAATGATTTTTGGCATAAAAGAAAAATGGATAATTTTGACCCATTCAATATATTGTTGGCTATTGCCTCAAATACACCCGTGAGACTTATGACTGGTTTTGCGCTCCAGGGTCACATATGGGAGTTTTTCCTTGAGGTATCAAAATTGGTATCAAAATCTGTATTTTTTAAAGGTATCATATCAAAATTAGAAATTGCATTATCGTGACAACACTACTTTGGAATGTAAGTCACAGCATGTTTCAGATTATGAAAAAAAACTAGATTTTTATATATTCCAGAAAATGACACTATCAGTGTCCATGGTTCATTTTTAGCACATCCTGGGTTTGAGTTCTTGGTTAAACCTTAAAATTAAAAATATCAAAAGAATAGCATTGTTTGCTGCGGATGACTACACCATGTGGGAGGAAAAATGTGCTGCAGTGATTGCTCAACACGTTGGCATGCTGAGTTCTTGGGTTCAAAGCGTTTGAAGCTTTATAGGACTGTGTTGGGCTCCAGATTTTCTCAATAGCCACTTCTGACTTCCCAGCAAATTGCGAAACCTTCCGAGTGCTTGTTTCATTACAAAGTTTATGCAGAAAAACAAGAGTCTGAACTTTGCTCTTATCAGAGAGTGGAGTGTTGAGATAAGTATGTGCACTTGCGGGCGGGTTTTCAGCGGCTCCGGGCCCCTGTTCTGTGGGCACTGATGCTGGACTAATCAACAGCTGTATCATATGTGGACGTGAAGCGCAGCACCGCTTCGTTCTGCCTGGAAACCGCTGTGATAACACACTGCTGTCGTCCAGTGCTGTTCAGAGCCACATCACACTCATGCAATGTTTGAGCACTTACACTTTTGACTGGGTCAAAGTGATTCGAATGATTCCATCACCCTGTTTTTATGCGCAAGTATCACATTGGAAACGAGTGATGGAAACTAGGGATGGGCATTTTTCCAAAATATTGTATTTGAATATTTGGGCTCATAAAAAACTAATATTTGAAAATTTGTTTATTTAAATTGTTATTTTGAGAAAATGAGAAAGACGTTTTTTTTGTCACCATTTCTGAACAAACTTACGATTAGGCAATATACACAAGTTTATGTTATATCTTAAGTTTTTCTTTCAGTTCTAAACATTCAACAATATAGGCCTAAAGAACAAAAGCATCATAAGGTCAAGCAGCGCGAGCGGAAAAAACGCTAATAAAGCAGACTGCACCTTGCCTGGCTATCACCAGACCAAGCTCAATTTAAGATTGAACATTGGTCTGGGGAGTCTGCTACGTATTTTCTACTGCACAAGAGATGTGATAAACGAGCATAATTCAAATGACTCTGTATGCAATTGGATAGTCCTTCCACCAATCAGACCACAAGAGGCGTGATCAATGGGCAGCGACCCATCGCTTCTCTATCCGTCATCATGTTAAACCCGCCAATAGCGTGCCAGGTGGATAAGCCAGTCTGTGATTGGTTCCCGCAAAAGTGTAACAGAAGCAGTAGAAATGAATGCACAGGTTTCCAGACTGAGTTGCAGGGCGAAATCAAATCGCCAGCAGATCAGGCTGGGTTTACCCAGTCTAGACTGCACCAGTTATCGTGCAGAACGCACATATGCACTCGAGTCAGTATATGGTTATTATATTGTTTCACATTTTCATGTTGAGAAAAACAATAATGGATGATATTATGTTTGGGTGAGAAAACGTGCCCCGCTGACAGACGTTGCAGAGACACAAATATAACGGTGTCTGTTTTTAAACCCTCGACGAAACTTAAAGGAAGCATATGTCTCGAGATCATTTTGCTATCATGTAAATGATCTCGCGCTCAGTCAGGGTAAGGCTGCGCTCACCTGCACTCGTGCAGTGATGGACAACTGTCTATCCTCATTCGACTGGTGTTTGGATTTCATGTGATTTCTCATTGGGGTCGTGATATTATGATACGAAGTGTCTGTTTACACCAAGTGCAAATAGCGTACCTTGTTTCAACGTCTTCAGTGACATAGTCAGTAGAGCTCAAGGATCTAGGTTTTGACGTGATCAACCCGGGTTCGAATCCGCTTTTTGCCGAGCTCACTCTTGAAATAAAAGCATTTATTGGGTAGGGTTAGGAGTAGGTGTAGGGAGGGCTTTTATTGTCCCATTAATGCGGCATCCATTTAATAATTTTAATAAATATAATAATTTACACTCTGTTATTATTGCATCCTGTTAATGTACAACAATACTAAGGTGCAAATAGTATGTATCTGTCAAAATAAAGTATAAATAGTATTTAATTACTATTTACACATATTGCAAATAACTACTTTTACATGGTGTAAATAGAATATATCACTATTTTCACTTAGTAAATAGCATCTACAGCTATTTGCACTTAGTGTAAATATCATCTATCGCTAAGAAAATATGTTATTTTCACTTAGCCGCTGCCATTATGATAACTCAGTTCCATTAAAGGTGCACTATGTAACATTTTTTTCAGTAAAATATCCAAAAACCACTAGGCCAGTGTTATATATTTTGTTCAGTTGAGTACCTAAAATATCCCAAATGTTTCCAACTATTTGTAAATTGTGAGAAAATTGCTATTTTAACCAAGGAACCGGGACGCATGAGGGAGTTGCCTGTCAATGGCGTCATATCTGCGTTATCCTCGGTTTCTGGTTTACAGAAACGCTTTACTCTTACTGTAGTGTGCAACAAGTGTCATAGCAGCCGCAGAGAGAACGCACAGAGTAACGTCATAACATCATTTTCAACACACTCAAATGTATCTAATATGATAAACAGAGCTGCGTTACCTCATACTCATGACCGGAAAAGCAGAAATGGCGCCGGCGACTGTGGCATAATAAAAGTCCCATTGCTCGCGAGGCGTGTGTTGCGTACATCTTATTAACAATCGCTCCAGCGGCCTTGCTCAGCTCCACAACCTGCTCTGCTTCACACTACAGTAACTTTAATAATAGCATCCATGAACATGATTTCTGCCCGAGTTCTATCCCGATTCTTTTCCACCGGCTGTGAGGTGAAGACCACATGTCCCAAGATTCTGCGCTCAAACTTGGCGTCATTGAATAGGCGACCTCTAGCGGACGGAAAAGTTACATAGTGCACCTTTAACTCCATTTTTTAAGATCATTTTCAATTTATTCAAGTAATTCTAAACATTGCGAGGCAGACGACAACCTTATGTGATCAAATACAATCAACGAATTAACCCGCTCCACAGCGCAGGGATTTAGTTATAACTGTGAGTTTTAGAGGGATTTATCATGGATCCACTGCATTTACGGCCAGCAAAGCAACGTAGTAAAATTCGAATAGTATTTTTATTTTTCGAATATTCAACTATACGTGCACACCCCATAATGTAAACGGCAAAATGAAAAAAAAATTTTTACGCTCGCTTGAGGTGGTTTTTGACTTGTACAAAAAGAGTTAATGCAAATAATGGATTAACGCATTTGCTGAATAAATTCTGACATAGTGAACATTAAACCCACGTGACTGATCAGCTGTTTCCGCTGATGGTGTCAATAACATTTCATAACATTTCAAATGTGACCTCTAACATTCTGAAAATCCTGACTCCTAAAAATCCTGCTGACGTTGTCTTTCCCATATGTTTGGGACTCGACGTCGTCATAATGCCCTTGCTGCTAGTGCCTTCATCAAAATTTCGAAAAAATTATTTAAAAAATAAGTTGTATTTACTTAACTTTTTTATATCAACGGGTTCCACATAACTTAGCATTTAATCAACATTATTTATTTCAGTAAACTTAGGTTTATTACATTAGGTTAATTCAATGCCATTTAGTTGAATTAGGTTAACATTCTTACTTTCGTCCAAAAATATTAAGCTCAATTATCCTAAAATAAGCTACGTCGTAGGCTGTGTGTAGTACACGTAGCCTGTGGCGTGGCCTGACGTGCACCTCTCCAAAAAATTTTACAAACGTGTCAATTCGATGCGACCCGCAAGCGCTGTGATTGGTCTGCTATAGTGTTGTAAAAAGTAACAAATTCGGTACCTAGTCGGTACTGAAATTTTAAAAATGTGATGCTTTGAGCGCTGTTGAGCAGTATCGTAAACACCTCTGACTGGCCATTGTTCTCACACACTCATTAAACATGTCTGTGATTGGCTACAATGGTCAGCGCTTCAAAAACATCTTGTAAATATACATCAATGCCGCTTTTCCCCGAGCACTTGCACAGATACACATGGGAGCGTCTGAATGCAGGCGTCTATCAGCGGACCCTTGTGCTTTCAAACACTCCCGCTTTCAAAACACTTTCAAACATTTCCGTGTGCTTTCACTCTCCGCCGTGCGTTGATCATTGTAGCCAATCACAGACACATCCGATGAGCGCTTGAACACAATGGCCAGTCAGAGTCCGCTCAACAGCACTCAAAGCGTCAAATTTTTAAAATTGGTAATGAAGTCAGTACTTTTGACAACACTAGTTAGCTAGAAGCGGACCAATCACCAAAGAGGAAGCGCTGTGATCTGTCTGCATGTGTAATTGCATGTCGACGCGGATAACAAAGCAGGAGTATAAATGAAACAGAGTTGAGGAGACACAAAATTTTAAATCAGAATTTAGCCAGAAGATGGTTTTGTTACATCCATGGCATGCACATAGTTTTTTTTAACAACTTTAATTCTTTTAGTAGGTCCTCAACCCAAGCACATGCTCTACACTTCACCACAATGGTAACCCTAAAACACTAACATACTCTTTTAAACTGCAAACATAAAAGAACATTACATTAGCAAGTCTCCTAATTTTATCATCTTAATAAAACTGCATAAAATAACATTTTATTTCAACATTTACTCTGCCTATCCAGCCCTGTGCAAAGCATGATGGGAAGTGGAAATTTTGTTCCTAGTTTCTACTTCAACACAACTGAAATAATTTATGTACTCTCATCTCAAGTGGATTAAGTAAAGTGATTGAAAATAATTGTTAAATTAACTTGATTTATTTAAGTCAATTGAATAAACATCACATTTTTATGAAACAATGAAACATGTTCTTTCAAAATAAAGACATTAATAAAAAAAACATTTCAAGTCGAAAACGCACCTAATTCGCATTTGTTATTTATTTATTTATTTTTGCGACCTTTCAAAAGTTATTTTGTTTCACGTTTGGATGGAAACCCAGCTATTGTGACTTATTAAAGTAACTTAACATTAGCCGCGTTTCCATTACCCTTCAAATTGCGCAAATTGAAATTGCGAATTGAAAATACGCCAATGGAAACGCGCCAATTTCACAAAAACTCACATATATCGCAAAAAAATGTTTTACACTCACATGAGGTGGTTTTTCAGGCAATTTAAAAAAGGACTTTTTCAGTGCAATGGAAACAGTTTTTCCGCATTTACAGGTCATCTGGCATACGTAAAAGATCATTCTTTACAGATGACGTGGTGTGTTTGGACTGAAGATGAGACCGAGTTCTTTATTAAACTCATAAAAGACAATAGAATTACAGTAATTCTGGATTCTAGACAACAAAGAAATGCCGCAAATAATCATGAAGACCTTGAAGCAGATATAAGGGAGAAACACCCACAAACACCTCATACGTGCCGCTAAAATATAAGGTGCTTTCCTTGCCATTACACACTTGGATAACACGCCTGCATCTCCTTCCAAAAAAAATAAAGGCTAGAGCGGTCGAAGGGATATACATAAACCTACCAACATACGTGGCATAATTTTTGTAATGACTTATCGCGAGAGGAAAAAAAAAAAGTTTTAGTCGCATAACATCGGTTAATGGAAACGCCGTCATTTCGCAATAGTTTTTTATCAACATTTAGAAAATGTCGCAAAACGTTTGCGTAAATCTGTAATGGAAACGCGGCTACGGTTAAAGCAACAGTGTGTAAATTCTGTTGCTGCTAATCACCAAAGTGGAACTGCAAAAATAAGGACTTTATGCAAATAGTTTTCCAGACACTTCCCCAATCTTTGGTTGAACCAGAACACACCATCACACTCTTCATAAGTCAACTTACGGCTTATTTATAGGTGACTCTGTTGACTTACAGTTGGATTTTTCACACCATGTTGTGAATTTTTGGCACAATTTTGAATCTAAACGCCCTATAAACCTCTTTACACAAAGTGTGAAAAGTTGTTTTTTGGTGCATATATATATATATACTGTGTGTATGTATATATATATATATATATATACACCAACAAACATATATTAGGTCTGCCTAGGCACCGGCCCCTGGTTGAGAACCACTGTTTAAAAAAAATAGATTCGAGACTCGAACCCTTCCCATTATAAAATGACCTTGAAAGTGAGACTTTGAGGGATCTTGATCATTACATTTGAAATTAAATTCTAAGCCAAAAGAACAAGAATGTGCAAAATGCGTAAAAATAATGATTACAAATAAAATAGATGTTGGGTTTGCAGTACCAACACTTAGAGGTAGTCACTAAAAAACAACTTGAGATGTTCTGACCCCTCAGAGAGCTGAGAAGAACTGCATTGAACTTATAATTAGGACATTTGTCCTGTGATTTGTGTCATTTTGTTGTATTGAACTAGGTGTGAGCAGGGTTTTAGTATGCGGTATACAATAACTAATGGGTGTACGGTAGTGTTTGAGGGGGATAAGTGCTTAATTGTCATGGAAATAAAAAAATGTTATCTAAGTATTATTATGAGCCAGATATTTTGATGCAATTGTTTTCCTGTGCAGTAAACATGAAACTATTGGGTTTATGATGAATAATGATGTGTCAAGTCTTGGTCCATCTCATGATGTGTTGAGATGTGTCTTCTACATTCTCATCAGAGAGGACAGACTCCTATTGCTTAAAGATTATGGGTTATGTTGACAAAAGACAAACTCACTGGAGGGAAAAAGAGTTTTTAAAAAGAGGCGGAAATGGCCTCGCTGCACACAATGCCTCTGTGGGCTTGAGGTCTGATTTCTGTAAACACAGCCTGTGTAGGAAAGAGACTGTATTTAAGTGACGCTCTTTGAAGTCATTCCACATTGTTTATGACAAATAAAAGGAGGTCAGAGGTGGACGGGAGGTGTTTGGGACTTACCAAAAGAGGAGGAGAGTAAAGTTGTGTTGTATTGTTTTATTTTTACAGATAGAAAACCCCAGATATCTGCGTGAGAACCCCATCCCTCTGTCTCCGGTAAGTGCTGACGGCATTGACAATGGTCTTAAAGGGATAGTTCACCCAAAAATGAAAATTACCCCATGATTTACTCCCCCTCAAGCCATCCTAGGTGTATATGACATTCTTCTTTCAGACGAATACAATCGGAGTTATGTTAAAAATTTGAAGCCCAAAAAAGTACATCCATCCATTATAAAAGTGATCCACATGACTCAGGGTTAATAAAGGCCTTCTGAAGCGAATCGATGGGTTTGTGTAATAAAAATATCGTTATAAAGTGAAATATCTAGCTTCAGGCGGACCGCCTTCTGTATTCAACTTACGAAAAGCGTAACTGGTGCGACGCTGACGTTGGACATAGCATAAGCGTTTTGAACTGCGAGAGGCGTTACACTTTCTGTGTCAGTTGAATACGAAAGGTGGTCTGCCGGAAGCTCAATATTTGACTTTATAACGTGTTAAATATGGATATTTTTCTTACTGTGTGTTCACACTGCCGGCGGCGAGAGCGTCAAAGTGGCCGGAAGTCATTCATTTTCAATGGGAGCCGGCGGCGAGGTATCAGGTAAACTTTATGGTGATGAGCTATGGTGCGGTTCGGCGGCAACCATTTGGAATGTAGAAGTGCTCCGCTTGAGAGAAATCCAGAGAACGCAGTCCAACTTTGGTTCCAACCACATTAGTTCCCAAGCAAAATGGAGAAGTTGATCATTGCTGTGCGGGGTTCCCTATCTTTTATGACGTGATCATTCATAGTGATGTGTAATTAGATAAGAAGACGCGCAACACTATTTATAGGCAACATATTTGCGCTAGAAAGCTTGTTTTTCAGCGGGAATGCAATTCATTCTTACTTTCACATTTGAAAGAAATGAGGTTAACTTATACCCTACTTGTGGTCAGTCTGCCAATCAACATGCTTGTTTGCTTTGCGGCCCCTTTAAAAAAAAAAAAAAAAAAAAAAAAAGACCAAGCATTGGATCTACGTCAGAGCGTCCACAAATCTTTCTACAGCGTTGCTGGCAGAGTGGCCAGAGTGAATTTTGACGCTCTTGTCGGCGGCGGTGTGAATGCACAGTTACACAAATTCGCTTCAGAAGGTCTTTATTAACCCCTGGAGCCGTGTGGAGCACTTTTATAATGGATGGATGCTCTTTTTTTTGGGCTTCAAATTTTGTGCTGCCATTCACTGCCATTATAAAGCTTGGATTAGCCAGGACATTTTTTATATCCTACACCTAGGATGGATTGAGGGTGAGTAAATGATGGGATATAATTTACCATTTTTGGGTGAATTATCTCTTTAATTATTGTGTACTACAAAAACTGCCACTACATTGGCCAACTCGAAGCATACAGCAAGGCATTGAAATAAAAAAAGCTAGAAAAATGCTAAAATTAATGCATGTAGTCAACTTAAAATGAAGTCACATTTTTATCAAAACGAAATGGCCAACCTAATGAAAAAAGTGATCAGAAAGGATAATCTTTCTTGAGTTCTTCATTCTAATATTTGGTGCTTTCAGAACTGTTATTGTAACTTTAAAAAAAAAAAAATTTTAGTATCGACGTGGTACTAAAGTGCCAGTACTGTTGACATCCCAAGGTTTTTTTTTCCCATATTTGCTCATTTTTGTCATTGTTTTTTTTATATTATTAGATTTACAACAAATCAAGTCTTGGGAAAAACAGCACTCTTTTTGATGAGGCCGCCCCAGTGAAAGCCGATAAAGAGGTAGGAACTGGTGTAGTCCCCTATAGTTAAACTAAAAAGGAAAATTAAAAAAATTCAATGAATAATGAGAACGACGGTCTCATTGCACGGAAAAGCTAAACGTCTTCATTTCTTCACAAAAGAAAGACATCCCTATGGGGTTCGGGACGACATGATTAAATGATGACACAATTTTCACTTAACCAAATACAGTTTTCTTCAGTGTCTTGTTGAGGTTTGTTATCCGGCACACTTTTCCACTTCTTAAGTAAATGCTGTATGATGGCTGGCTGCTTTTAATAAACTCAAAAAAGCAATGCTGGATGACAGCTGCAGACACCTTACCAAAGCCAGCTTCTCCCTTGTTTAGGGACACCGACTTCTCCTAAGAGCTTTACAAACCCTGTTTGTGAAGACAGTTTCCCCCTGTATGTGGGTTTAAGCTGAAAATCCCATAGAACAAGCTTCTCTTTGATGTCAGTTGACTGGTATTGTAGAATATACTGAGCGTGACCTGCTGTAATCACACTTCCTCTGGGAAGAGCAGTGCTCAATTAGGTCAACTTCAGTCATACAGCATCATCAGCCCTCGTCTTCACTAGAATACAGCCATTTCGCAAACAGCTAAACAGCTAAACGGTCCTCAATTCTCCAAAGCTGCCGTTTCAAAGATAAAGCCAGCACATTTACTCCACACACTTTTCAGCGAAGAGATTCCGAGATTAGCAAAAACATTGTTTTACTGTAAGCAGAGTAAATGGCGCCTGCGTTGGGCTATGGAGTGTGGTAATTAATAACAGGTGGCAGCATTGGCCGGCCAAGAGGACCGCTTGAGTTAATGTCAAGGCTGAAGAAACGTTCCCAGGTAATGGGGTGAAGGTTGAGTCAAACGTACCTCAGGAAATGCTAGGCTTTGATGAAGGGAAATGGTGCATGAGTTGCCCTTCGCTGCCCCTGATTGAAATGACTGCAGAGAAAAACAAAGCTCATTACCGGCACTTCTCTTGTTGTGCGTTCTTGTGCCTCAGCACTCTTTCTTTGTGATCTGAAATGATGGGTTCTGTCTTTCCTGAAAACTGTGTCAGTAGACTCGTTTTGCTACATTGTTGTGGTAGGACACATATTATGAAAATCTTAAGCAGTAAAAACAGCATTAGAGTTAGCGTTTAGAGCTTTAGAGCAGTCATCTAGAGTAGATGTGACTGAATTCATAGTCGTATTTTGTGATAATTTTGTGATAATTGATAATTTCGTGTTAATCTTTCTAATGATACACAAGTTTGTCCTGATCAAGTAAGAGTGTGACGTTTTAACGTGCAGTGAAATTTGAACAACAATAATGTGGGGCCGTCGGCGATCTTTGCACGTAAAGGGGTTAAAGCAAAAATAACTATATTGTGATATATATCGTAATCGTGAAATAAAATTACTCATATCGTGATATAAGATTTTGGTCATATCGCCCACCCCTACGTGGCTGCTTGTAAATCATGGAAAACAAAAGTTTTATTCAAATTCGAATATATTATATTATTATACACTGATCAGGCATAACATTATGACCACCTAATATTGTGTTGGTCCCCCTTTTGCTGCCAAAACAGCCCTGACCCATCGAGGCATGGACTCCACTAGACCCCTGAAGGTGTGCTGTGGTATCTGGCACCAAGATGTTAGCAGCAGATCCGTTAAGTCCTGTAAGTTGTGAGGTGGAGCCTCCATGGATCGGACTTGTTTGTTCAGCACATCCCACAGATGCTCGATTGGATTGAGATCTGGGGAATTTGGAAGCCAACTCAACACCTCAAACTTGTTGTTGTGCTCCTCAAACCATTCCTGAACCATTTTTGCTTAGTGGCAGGGCGCATTATCCTGCTGAAAGAGGCCACAGCCACCAGGGAATACCGTTTCCATGAAAGGGTGTACATGGTCTGCAACAATGCTTAGGAAGGTGGTACGTGTCAAAGTAACATCCACATGGATGGCAGGACCCAAGGTTTCCCAGCAGAACATTGCCCAAAGCATCACACTGCCTCCGCCGGCTTGCCTTCTTCCCATAGTGCATCCTGGTGCCATGTGTTCCCCAGGTAAGCGACAACAAACACGCACCCGGCCATCCACGTGATGTAAAAGAAAACGTGATTCATCAGACCAGGCCACCTTCTTCCATTGCTCAGTGGTCCAGTTCTAATGCTCACATGCTCACTGTTGGCGCTTCTGGTGGTGGACAGGGGTCAGCATGGGCACCCTGACTGGCCTGGGTGAACATTTTGCCCTCAAAGTTGATGTGTTAGAAGCAGGAAAAATGGGCAAGCATAAGGATTTGAGCGAGTTTGACAAGGGCCAAATTGTGATGGCTAGACGACTGGGTCAGAGCATCTCCAAAACTGCAGCTCTTGTGGGGTGTTCCCGGTCTGCAGCTGTCAGTCTCTATCAAAAGTGCTCCAAGGAAGGAACAGTGGTGAACCGGCGACAGGGTCATGGCCGGCGAAGGCTCATTGATGCACGCGGGGCACAAGAGCTCTCACTTTATCATCACTAAGAGCTGTCACTCATTCATCACGATCCCACAATGTTCCGTTATATTAATCATCAGTGAAGCTGACTACAAAATGAATCTCTTATTTATACCTAACGTCTACACTTTGTTAGAGAGGATTTGCAAGCATGCAGAACTCAGCCTATGAAAATAAACATAGTGAATGTATTTATGTAGGCTATGCTGTACATTGTTAGCAAAAAAGTGTTAAAATACAAACATTACATTCTAAACTTTTTATTTTAAAACAGAAATGAAAACGACTCAATTAATATAAGATAGTAAATAAAAAAGCACAAAATGTTAACTTGTACGAGAGTATAAAGAACACACACATTCACTCGTCTAAACAGTAATTATATTACATTAATGGGCTATACCAATAATCCCTTTACTGTTACTGCTCTCATAAATATGATTACTTGTGTTGTACATGTAGAATTTTAAAACACTGTCTGTTTGACGCGCATGCTCCCACCTGAAGTTAGTGAAGTTTAACAAGACGCTTCTCAGAATATGCTAAATGGAAGCGGGACATTCTAACATTTACAGATAAGGATATAACTATGAAATGAAAGTTATGCGCTGAGGAAAGAGGCATTTAGCAGCACACGCATCTGTCAAAGCACGACAGGGCAAGACACGATAAACGCTTATGCTTTTGTTTGAAGCACTTAAATATTTCAGACAACTTGGATCATGAACCTTTCCTGCAGCAGCTCGCTCTGTGTCCTCCGCTATTTTTCATATGTGTTTTGTCCATATAAATGGGTTGTTCAGTATTCACTACCGTAAAGCGACGTGATTGGCTGATGGTTTCCTGAGCACAGAACGCAGATGCGGCTAAACGATATTTAAATTCATTGTCGATAATAATCGATTTTATCGATTAGTTGTTGCAGCCCTAATGAATACCCAGGTTTAATTGTTAACCCTGGGTCAAGTATGAGCAATGTGAAACGTAAAGCAAAAAACCCAGCATAGCCAGATCTTCAGACTGACGGCAGAAGTTCTGGACTCCATCTTAGCTTTCATTGGCCAAGGACTGCCAGAGAGGACGCTTGACTCACATGTAAAGCAACCAGAGTTTGTTTTGTTCCACGTCATGTTTAGGGGTATCCTAAACATGTCAATGTGCCTACGATAGCAGACCGTGCATCTAATAAATTATTCAAGAATGTTTTACTGCAATAATGGTACCACAAACTTCACATACTTTTGAAAAAACAGCGATTAGTTGATTGTCACAGTTCTTCCATGAGGGGGTTTGGTTTCACAGCGGCTTTGTTTCCAGGCGGACTGTTAAAGAACATGACACACGCCTCCCGCACATCCTGTAGAATTCAACCAAACAGATGACGACTTAGAATCTCCCAAAGTGTTTCCCATTTTGTGTGCCTCATGCATCAGACGTTCAGCCAGCGGTCTGTAAGTGTGACGTCTGAGGCTGAGACTAGTGTTCTGTTAACCCGGGGTTTATGTGTGACAATCACATTTTGTTTACATATTTAGTTTTTTTGCATTAACACATTTCAGTTCTATTATTTTCCTTCATAGAGCAAAGGCAGTGATTTGATTGAGATGTCATCAATGTGACTAGGGATGCTGAGGAAGTGTTTATTCAATCACTGAACAGTCACCCAGATTTTGACTTTCAAAATAGCTGGAATCACAGACTCAACCCGCAGTGTGGCGCTAAAACGTAGCAGCCGTTTTGTGAAAATACTCCCTAAGGAAATGTGTGAAACCAATGCTGGGCAAAGAAAAGACAGAACAGCTGCTCTCGTCTTCTTCGCACCATCTTTATCTCTCCTCCTCCCACCCTTCCATCTCTCCTTCTACTCTTCAAAAAGCGTCTCTGTGAGTTTAGCGCGAGTAAAAGCACCAATGTCATTCGCTTGACTGATTCCAGGGAATCTGAAAACCCGGAGGTGTGCGCCTGCCCGCCGCACCCTTTCAGACAAGAGTTTCAGAGCACCACTGATGTAGTTTGACAAACTTTTCTAAAAGCACCAATTGAAGCTTCAAAAAAAAAAAAGACAAGAAAAGAAAAAAGTGCCACCCACGTTTGCATCTGTGCTGCTGAGATGTGTTTGACTGCGTGGCTTCAATCAGTGCAATCTCCTCCTCTGACAGGTCTCCTGTGGTCTCTGAGATTGCACAAGAAGAATCTAGGCAAAGCGAGAGGCGGGGGCCTGTTTCTCAGGGTTGAGTGGAAGTAGGGCAGGTGACGGTAGCAAACTGTGTGTTTTGCTCTTATGAGATCCGTTCCAGCCTCCAGATAATGCTCTCATGAGACCAACTTCTGAGTTTGTTTGCTATAAATTGTGTCTGGACATTGATTTTAGTGTTTATTCATGAAGCCTGTCTGACTACTATATTGTGAAATATGTTCTCTTCTGGAGTCTCAATCAGGGGCATACCCCCAACAATTGGATGAGAAAATAAAACAATGCAGTACAAAATATGACATTAAAAGGTGTGTAAATCATTCTTTTTTCTTAAGTGACACTGTCCTACAGCGACACCAGCAGTTTCAGTTACCGCCAGCGGTTAAAGTATTACCGGCCATTGAATTTTAACAGACCCTAAAGCGCACTGTGCGTTTGGTGCGCGGTAATTGAGAATAAATGGAGAAAAATCACATGATTGGCTTATTATGCTGTTCACTTGAAAACTGTGGGGGTTTTTTAGTGAACAATCAGTTTGGTGAAATTAACTCTTTCCACGCCAGAGTTTTTGGTAATTTTCACAAAGATTTCGTGGCCCCCAGAATATTTTGTTGTGTGAATATCTGAACATGTAATATATCAAAAGAAACATCTGCTTTTAAACAAAATTGTTTTATTCTAGCTTTATGTATTCTTTTCATCAAACACTTGGAAGTTTAATAAAAAAGCAAAATTTTGAACAAAAATCGCGTTTTTTGTCAAAGACTACATCCAGAATGGATTCAAAACGATGATCAAAACACAGATGGAGTCCATCAACACCGCAAGGCTTCACAGTCCTGTAGCTCATCCTGGGTCGACATTTCATTCAGTAACATCAGGCAGTTTTGATTTATATGCTGTTTAATGTTGATGATTGCATTATTTTTTTATATGCATTTATTCACATATGCTCGTTTCTGCTTCTTTGTCTGTACTCGTTCAGGAGATGCGCAATAACGCCCCCTACCGTATAATAGTGAAAACATGGATAGCCGTAAAAACTCATCAACAGCAGGGAAAGAGTTAAAGGTTCATCTCCGTGTCTGAAGACCATTATGACACCTGCAGTGTTTACCAAGCTTTGATGACTGATGATTCAAAAAGAAGTTGATTAAAAAGAACGCAAATAAAATATAGATAATGTATAGATATGTTATTGAAATAAATGTAAAAATGCTTAACTTGATGAGAAATATACATGGTTTTGATAAATAGGATAGAATAGAATGCAAAATAGAATCATAATTCCTTTATGTGTATTTGTTTGTTTGTTTGTGTAATTCATGTTTATATCATCCTCGGTGTATATGACTTTCTTCTTTCAGATGAATACAATCGGAGTTATGTTAAAAAATGTCCTGGCTCTTCCAAGCTTTATAATGCCAGTGAATGGCAGCCTACAGATATACAAACAGATATGACGGATATCTGGGGGATGATATTTGATGGATGAACTCATGTCATGAACTTGTGTCAAAAGTGATTTGATTTTTCAGTTTTCGTTTATTAATGGCACAGGCATTTGAAGGTAAATATATCACTCCCTTGAGCATGTACAGCAAGACCATGCATTGGTTAAGCGTTTTTGTATCTTGTGTATGGTAGGATTCTGGTCTAAGGTAGGCTACTACAAATTAGGGTTGGGTACCGCTCACATTTTAACTGGCGCCGGTACCCAACGGTAAATTTTTTCTGTACTTTAGGGATGTTTACCTCAATAACTGTAAAGAAACTGTAAGTCATTTATAGAAGTGTTATTGACATTATGCCAGAGCTGCCTTGGTCACTGTCTGACATTGTCTGTAATGTTTGTAAACTGTAATATTTACCAGTAAATAGTAGGCTACTAGCTACTTAATTATTGAATTCATAAAAACAACCGTTTAATTTTTTCATTTCTATGAGATGTTGTTTTTCCCCCACAGTTTCTGTGGTATTCAAAAGACATAAAATATTAATTTAATTTATCTTTTAATCATATGAAATCAAACTTTTTTGTCAAACAAAGTGCTGCACAACTGAGCTTTGTATTGTTAAAATTAAAACATGGAAGACAAATTTTGATAATTTATTATTATTACATTAGTGTTAGTAGTATTATTACATTGAGGCGTATCTAAATTCTACTGTACAACAGTAATCTACACTCACCTAAAGGATTATTAGGAACACCTGTTCAATTTCTCATTAATGCAATTATCTAATCAACCAATCACATGGCAGTTGCTTCAATGCATTTAGGGGTGTGGTCCTGGTCAAGACAATCTCCTGAACTCCAAACTGAATGTCAGAATGGGAAAGAAAGGTGATTTAAGCAATTTTGAGCGTGGCATGGTTGTTGGTGCCAGACGGGCCGGTCTGAGTATTTCACAATCTGCTCAGTTACTGGGATTTTCACGCACAACCATTTCTAGAGTTTACAAAGAATGGTGTGAAAAGGGAAAAACATCCAGTATGCGGCAGTCCTGTGGGCGAAAATGCCTTGTTGATGCTAGAGGTCAGAGGAGAATGGGCCGACTGATTCAAGCTGATAGAAGAGCAACTTTGACTGAAATAACCACTCGTTACAACCGAGGTATGCAGCAAAGCATTTGTGAAGCCACAACACGCACAACCTTGAGGCGGATGGGCTACAACAGCAGAAGACCCCACCGGGTACCACTCATCTCCACTACAAATAGGAAAAAGAGGCTACAATTTGCAAGAGCTCACCAAAATTGGACAGTTGAAGACTGGAAAAATGTTGCCTGGTCTGATGAGTCTCGATTTCTGTTGAGACATTCAGATGGTAGAGTCAGAATTTGGCGTAAACAGAATGAGAACATGGATCCATCATGCCTTGTTACCACTGTGCAGGCTGGTGGTGGTGGTGTAATGGTGTGGGGGATGTTTTCTTGGCACACTTTAGGCCCCTTAGTGCCAATTGGGCATCGTTTAAATGCCACGGCCTACCTGAGCATTGTTTCTGACCATGTCCATCTCTTTATGACCACCATGTACCCATCCTCTGATGGCTACTTCCAGCAGGATAATGCATCATGTCACAAAGCTTGAATCATTTCAAATTGGTTTCTTGAACATGACAATGAGTTCACTGTACTAAAATGGCCCCCACAGTCACCAGATCTCAACCCAATAGAGCATCTTTGGGATGTGGTGGAACGGGAGCTTCGTGCCTTGGATGTGCATCCCACAAATCTCCATCAACTGCAAGATGCTATCCTATCAATATGGGCCAACATTTCTAAAGAATGCTTTCAGCACCTTGTTGAATCAATGCCACGTAGAATTAAGGCAGTTCTGAAGGCGAAAGGGGGTCAAACACAGTATTAGTATGGTGTTCCTAATAATCCTTTAGGTGAGTGTATATGTCCAGTTAAACCGAACTTTTATTTTGATGGGTTGCCGTGAAGAGCTTTGAGTCTGTGTGTTTATGATATGACGAGTTTTTCTCAAATAAAGCGGTAAAATGCTGATGAAGTGACTCTCAGAGCGGCTCTGGAGATGAGGTTCATGCGTTCATGTCCTCATATGAGACCGTCACACGCGCTTCAGTGTGTGTGTGTGTGTGTGTGTGTGAGGTAAATTAAACCGCGTCTGCACCATTCATTCACACAGAGACACGCAGAACACGCAGGATTCGTATTTAAATAGTCTTTTTGTGGTTTAATATTCACATACACTGGTCTATTTCACCAGATGCGTTCTCAGGTACCGAAATTTGGCACTGATTGATTTAATGTGAATCTGTACTCCTTAGTACCGACGTAATTTGGTCGTGCCCTTAAAAGTACAGAGTTCTGTACCCAACCCTACTACAAATGCATTTTCATATTCAGTGCAGCTTGCAAAAAGCATAAGAATAAGCACAAAGTGGTGCTTAAGGTTTGGCTCTAATGGACCTGCTGGAGAGCCAGGTAAATAATGGATCTGAAGGGACATGTGGTTGCTCCTACATAGGGAATCTTTGGCCAAAGCATTAGACCATTTAAGAAGATTAATCATATTTTTATACATTTTGGTGCTACAAGATCTTGTGCTTGTGTAAATGTTCTCATCAGCCAAACACCAGCAGCTGATGTGCTGTATATTATGCATTATAGCTTTTGAGAATCACAGTAGAAGAAGAAAATAAAGCTCTTCTCTCTCGAGTTGACGAAAGCCTCCTGGGCTGTATTCATGTTTTTGATGTGTAAATAAATACATTGTTTATGTAGATCACACGAGATGTCTTCATGGTTTGAGCCTGAATATGAAATGACACTACGGCATATACTAGGGCAGGGCGATATGTTAAAAATAGTTTCACAATATTTTCTTCAATTAATATTTTATACAATTACATTGCGTTGTCTCTGTACTCAACCCGACTACAGTTTATTCTGCCTGTGTAATTTTGATGTCAATAAAGAACATCTGGCTTTCAGTGTGTTCATTTTGGGGTTTTTTTATCATGCAATGTCTTCATCAGGAATAATCAATTTTATCGAATATAGCGAGTATCACCTTATACACCGTATAAAAGAATATTCAGGGATGGGCAAATTTGTAATGAATAATAATGAATTACATTTATATAGTGCTTTTCTCAGAACTCAAAGCTTTACATATGGAAGGGAGTGAATCTCCTCAACCACCACCAATGTGCAGCATCCACCTGGATGATGTGACGGCAGACATATTGCGCCAGAACGCCCACCACACACCAGTTGATTAGTGGAGAGGAGACAATAATAAAGCCAATCAGTGTATGGAGATTATCAGGAGTCCATGATGGACAGAGGCCAATAGACAAATTTGGCCAGGATGCCGGGGTTACACCCCTACTCTTTTTCAAAAGAAATCCTGGGAGTTTTAATGACCACAGAGGATGGTGCTTTTTGACCGTATAGTGTCCCCATCACCAAACTGGGGTGTTAGGACCCACACAGACCACAGGGTGAGCACCTCCTGCTGGCCTCACTAACACCTCTTCCAGCAGAAGCCTAGTTTTCCCAGGAGTCTCCCATCCAGGTACTGACCAGACTCAACCCTGCTTAGCTTCAGTGGGAAACCAGTCTTGGGCTACAGGGGGATATGGCTGCTAATGATAAAAACTCACCTGCCTATTATTGGTCCCACTTTATATTAGGTGGCCTTAACTATTATGTACTTACTGTACATCATAAAATTAAGTAAAATGTACTTACTGTGTTCATATTGTATTGCAAAACACTTTTCAAAAATATGTAAAAATGCATGTCCTGGCGAGTATTCAGGTAAACACAGTCAAGTATGTCTTTAGTGAACGTACATTTCGGATGTGTTCCAATGAATTGGATCCGTGCATGGGGACCTATTAAAGGGCCGGACCTATTCTGTGTGAATAATGTCAATCAAACAACAAAAGAAAATAGAAAATCACCCCATGCTTGACTGAATAACTTTACTATATTTATTAAGAATCAGTGTATAGTTCATTTATAGAGTGAAGACTGCAGTTTTGTTTTTGTTTTTTTTACATTTGATTATTTAATTTCTTTCTCGAACTGCACTGTTTTTGTCATATTGTTTGTAATTTGCAGTATTGCTTATTTTTTAAAAACAAATATAAAATAACTAAATATATCTATATTGTAATTATAAAATTACATGTAAAAAAATATTAAATTACTCCTATCATGAAATAAGATTTTGGTCATCCCAACCGGTTCAGAATAGTGAAAGGTTAGTGAATGTTAACATGTGATGGTTACAAACATCTCTGTAAGGATGTTCACACTGGCATGTATTTAAATAAATAGGAGGGAATGGACAAAAAGCAGGACAGGAACATCCTGGCCAAGTGAGTTTTTTTTTTTTTTTGGCTGTGGTATCGATTCAGTATCGGTATCGAGGTATTTTAGTCTGGTATCGTATGGAAGTCATAATTTTGGTATTGTGAGTTTGTATTCAAAGAGGAAGCTCGAGCGCAATGGAACGTTTCCCTGAATGTTTAATCAGTGATGATCAAGCGTCAGAGACCACTGCAGTTGAGTTGGTTTTTCCTGTCAGTCTGAGTCTGTTCTAACAGGCAGCAGAAATGTCCTGTGGCCTAGAGACGTCTGGATCTCTCTCTCACACTCTTTCACTCTGGCCGTATAGTGCCCTGCAGCGGATCTGATAAGCCGGTAGATCGTGTCCCACGCTGATGGCAGCAGTTGAAAGCCCTGATCCGCAGTCAGCCAGAGGGCTGGGAGGCTCACAGAAAAAATCCTGCTCATGCCACATCAAAACATGTTTCCCAAAATACATGAGAAGAAAGACACCGCTCCAGGAATGACCAGCGGCCATAGTGACGAAAGTTTCACTACGTGTTTGTGTAAGCGGAAGTGTGTGCCTACACCTCTCTTCTGTCTGAATGCGCTTGCGTTATTTGTGTGAGTTTGGCAACTTGAAGAGCCTGGGACGCATGTCCTAACAGGTCGGTGAAGAAAAATGTTGAACTTTTGATCCCAAAAATCTTGAGGCACATTAAAAGCCTGAGGTTGCTCTAGGTGAGGGAAGTTAATTGGCGTTGCTTGTTCAAAAACCTGTTCAATGAGTCATTATTTTAAATTGGTCCTCAACGTACGGCAAAAAATTGGAATCAGAACTGGAACATAAACGCCAGCAAACACTGAGCAAACTACTGTCTTTAAAGTACAAATCAACTGTCATTATGTGTAGTTACATTTTTATCTTCCTCTATCTGCTGTTTCCTGTCCAGTTTTAATCATCTGTATCCTTCTGAACAGATGTGCTCTTTCCTAAATGTCTCACAGCGCATTACGTGTGGTTTTGTGTTTGCTTTGAACTGTCTCTTTCAGTGAGTGATCTAAAAAACAAAAAGACTGGAGGTGTAGAGGAAACCGAACACTGTAATGTAGCTTTTTGTAAATTGGTCATATCATGAAAAGCATTTATTTTGAAATAAGTTAAAACTTTTTTTTGATGTGCTGTGTAAATGATGTATAAATCTCAATTAAAAAAAATTGATCCTAATGACTGGTTTTGTGGTCCAGGGTCACAAATGTAAATGATTGGCTAGTTCACAATGAGATTAGTTTGCTCAGTGTTTGCTGGAGTTTATGTTCCAACTCTGATTCCAATTTATGACTACATTTTTTTCAGTACGTTGAGGACCAACTTGTTTAATTTTCCAAATAAAAGATTTCCTGTATCATATATCAATGCCCTTTTGCTCAAAAACAATGAAAACAAGCCCTAATTTTAAACAAAAGTTCATCGATTTATAATACAGGAAATCTTTTATTTGAAAAATAGTCAAAAAGTTATAACCCTAGTAGGCATACTTTAATATTTACGCTTTCCTATTCACTCAACTCGGATCATTTACAAAACCACTAAATGTTTCGAAATCATTATAGTTATGACATCACTGCATTGAGATTGCATTGTTAACATATGACATGAACATATCAGCATCTATTCTGTATTGAGCTTGACCTGTCCTGATTAATCTCATTGGGAACTAGCCAATCATTTACATATGTGACCCTGGACCACAAAACCAGTCATAAGGGTACATTTTTTGAAATTGAGATTTATACATCATCTGAAAGCTGAATAAATAAGCTTTCCATTGATGTATGGTTTTGGCCGAGATACAACTATTTGAAAATCTGGAATCTGAGGGTGCAAAAAAGTCTAAATATTGAGAAAATCGCCTTTAAAGTTGTCCAGATGAAGTCCTTAGCAATGCATATTACTACTAATAATACACTTTTGATATATTTACAGAAGGAAATTTACAAAATATCTTCATGGAACATGATCTTAATATCCTAATGATTTTTGGCATAAAAGAAAAATGTATCATTGCCACAAATACACCCGTGAGACTTATGACTGGTTTTGTGCTCCAGGGTGACATATAGAAGTCTTTAATAGCCTGTTTTATTTTAATGGTCAGAAAGAGTGAAAAACGGTCATAAAAAACGAAATTATGTTTTTGGTGCAATTAACCATTACACATTCATTACCATTACACATAGACTTTTCATTTGATCTGCTTTTCATTTGTAGGTTGAGTTGAGGACTAAAGTGTTGGAGGCCAAACATCAGGAGGATACACTGAGAATGCAGCAGAAACATGATGCAGAGATTCAGAAGGTTTGTGTCACAAAACAACTGTTTTGTTAATCGATTAGCCTGTTAAATATTTCTTAAAATACTCAAAAATGAAAACACTGTCGTGCCGTCCCAGATGTACATGACATTCTTTCTTCAGATGAACACAAAGGTTTTTTTTACAAAAATAATCCATCTCTGTGAGTCCATATAATATAGTAACAAAATCTCTATATATTTTCCCAGAAACTTAACAACTGGCATGTGCCGTGTCATTTATCTGCTCTGTGACTTCCACATTTACTGTGTGCTTTATTCAGTCCCAGTGACATCACACCTTGAAATTCTGCTTCAATAAAGCTTTCTAAATGAACTAGGTTTACAGATGTTTGTGTGTCCCCACCCTTTATAAGCAGTAACATGATTCTTGGCAGACTGTTGTCTTTCATGGCGTCCCTAAAAGCCCAACGGCCTCTGGACCTCGTCCTCGACACTCTGTTACGACTGCAGGTGTCTGAAAGAGCTCTTTAAGGAGACGATGGGAAAATTGTGTGTGTCCCTAAATGTTCCACGAACTTCCCTTTAACCTCCCTAACGCCCCCTCTTTCCCTCGCTCTCGGCTGCGAGCTTTCATCTTTCACAGGCGACCAGCTCACAGGATGATGAGCTTAGCAACAGAGTGCTCTTCTGATGGACAAAAAGCAGGATAAATAATCCACTGATGGGCTCACTGACTTTTCAGAGGGAGAAAATAATAACTTTTGGGAGGCATTTTTGGTTTGAATGAAGTTGCATCTGTGTTTGAAGGAAAGGCCATCTCTGAAATGGTCCTTTCGTCTCCGATGTCCAACCTCTCTTCTCTGAACACTGTTGTATTAGGCCTCACGAGAGACCATCACCCCCAAACTCAGAGAGTACTCCTGTAAATAGGAGCTCTTGTTGCCACCAAAGCCTTATGAAGACTATTCTTGTTTAGTGAGGACTGGGAAGTAACCTCAGTAGCTTCCTCGGGATCTTGAACTCATCAATTCACCATTCTTTGTGTTCAGCGTTACATGAAATCTCGGTTCAGATTATTTTTCGTCAGTCATTGTGTCTGCTTTGCTCTTAATGAGAGCTGTTGTTTGGTTCTGAAAGGCTCAGATGTGTGCCGTTCTGAGAATGTCAATATTTGCTCAGGTGCATCTTTCTTTGAAGACCCTATAAACACCACACACACGCAGTGCAGAGCTGTCCGGTTGGTGGGCTCGCTTGAGTCCAGGGGCGACTGTGCCCTGTCATGTCCTCCAAGCCGTTGATCTCCATAGGGTCCTTTAAGATTTACAGACCCCTGGTCGCAACGCCGCTGTCCACCCTCACTGAGACAATGGCCGACAGTCTTTGAACTCCCACTCGGACACAGGCGGCTTGTAGAAGGTCAGGCCATCAAAGGAGTTACAGCGGTCTGAACAAACGGCTCTCTGCTGAGCAGTGGTCGCATCAGATAAAACACATTTCTGAAATGCCCGCCTCCTGCCCCACCTTGAGCCCAGGCATCTTATCACCCACAGCTCAAGGCACAAGACTGGGAACAAGCCCAGCAGATCTGCTGTTTATTTGGAGCTCGCTAAATACGGGTTGCACTTGGCTTCATCCCGCCCTGCCACAAAGGATTTCTAAATTCCTTGGGTTCATCAAATGCCCGCACTGTGTCGCACAATGGGCGGATTGTTGAAGACTCGCAGAACCGGTCCATTGGAGTCTGGGAGCCCACCACAGAGGTCTTTGAGAGATGAGGGACAAGGTCATGAGTGAGTTCCTCAGGGCTGTGGCTCAAGTCCTCTCAGATACCGGCAGCACTCATTCATGCTTCAGAGAGTCTGGAATGTTAACACTCAACGTGCTCCTGAGACACATCAAAAAGAATACGTAACTCCGTTTTCAGTGAAGAGATTGCTCCATTTCCTTTTATCCATATTCTTTTTTTTACTCCAGAGAACAGAGAACTTCAATGAGCGACTTTTGCATGTCTATTTTGCATATTCATTTGGTCTCTTTTGATTAAACATGCTTGTGAGTTTTGGTGGAGATTTTGATTCATCCAAGTGACTCTTTTGAACCAAAATGATTCATTCAGATTCTTCCACTGGTTCATTTAGTGACCCCTTTTGTAGGTTACATCATTACACCAGTAGATGGTGAAAAATGAGTGTGTTTTTGTGTGTTATGAGTGAGTCATTGAATCATTTACTCAATAGACCAGCATTAAACATGCTGGTGGATATTTTGATTCATCCAAGTGACTCTTTTGAACCAAAATGATTCATTCAGATTCTTCCACTGGTTCGTTTATTGACCCCTTTTGTAGGTTACATCATTACACCTGTATATGTTGACAAATGAGTGTGTTTTTGTGTGTAATGAGTGAGTCATTGAATCATTTACTCAATAGACCAGCATTAAACATGCTGGTGGAGATTTTGATTCATCCAAGTGACTCTTTTGAACCAAAATGATTCATTCAGATTCTTCCACTGGTTCGTTTAGTGACCCCTTTTGTAGGTTACATCATTACACCAGTAGATGGTGACAAATGAGTGTGTTTTTGTGTGTTATGAGGAGTCATTGAATCATTTACTCAATAGATTCAATCAGAATCATTAATGACAGAAACAGTCTCTACCAGTGAGCTGATGACCCCTTCTCTCGTTGTTGTTGACCAGAGTGATTCACATACTGAACTGAATGATCAAATGCCCCCTTTCATTCAGTCACTGTTGGTCAGCAGATCCCTGTTCACAAATGAAATACCTTGTTCATTCAGTACATTCACAAACGCCATGTCCCAGTTTGTTTAGTTTGATCGTGAACAAGCGGCAGTCTATTCAGCACTGCTTCAAGTCATTCAGACTCCAAAACCATGGACTTGTTCAGTGAAGGGCGTATACATTCAGTAGGTCCAACAATTGATATGCTATTTATATGCTAATGTATGCTAATGACATGCTATTTGCTCATGCTATAGTCAGTCTTTGAAAGCAGGGAGAAGCAACCAAAGCCTCCCGCACTTCACAAGTGAGCGAGAAATATGTCAGTGCGCGGAAGTGAATGATTTGTTTTGTTCACAACCAAAACACTACTACTTGTCAGCGGGGTCATGGGTGCGTCTCCTGGAGTGGTCTTCCTTCCCAGAGCATAATGTGAGATTCATACGGGTTTGTCATCCACTGCTTTAAGCTTACGCTACTGTTACAGATAATATACTTAAGCAAAAAGCCTTTTGCTGATGAAAGGGCCAAAAATGGGGATCTTGCCCCCCACCACCCCCCATCCACTAAATGTCGGCTTCAAAGCAGCAAATTCCAGCATTCAGTGACGCAGGAGAGGGCGAGTTCCTTCATGGTCATGCTTGTGAATAAGAACATTATCCTCTGTAATCTGCAGCCAGCATTAGCTTGTCATATGGAAGCACCACAAACCTCTATTTAAACTCTGTTCCCACTGAAATGTATTTATGGCTCTAGATTAGCTGGAAAGTCTGGAACATAAACGTTCTGTCATCTGTCGTCTCAGTGTCATGAATGCTTCTTGTTTGTAGTGTTGTTTGCTAATGCAAGTATCACTATTGCTCATGCTTAGAGTTAGTGATCTGAGCAGAATTCTGATTCAGATATCAGATCAAACAGTGCTGACGTGGAAACCAGGAGAAACATTGAGTCATGAACGTTCAAGGGTTTCAGTCCACAAATCACCAACATTCACCATGGATTTAATGTAGTACCACGTGGTATTGTGTAAGAAATAGTATTGTTATTGTTGTTGTTTTTTTTACATTATTAATCTCAGGGTTCGTACAACCTTTTGAGAATGAACTTCCAAGCACTTTTTTAAGGGCTAAATATCCAAGCTCTAAATATTATCCAATTTTAATGTTATTTTTAATGTGATGATTTGTAAAACTAAAAGTTTAAAGTTGTAGGAAAACTAATACTGTGGAAAACAAGCACTTTTATTTTAAAAAGACATGATGAAATGACCACTATAACCAGTAGATGGCAGCAGAGGAGCACTTATTGACTTATTAGCCATTTCCACTCCTTAAAGGAACACGCCACTTTTTTTGAAAATAGGCTCATTTTCCAACTCCCCTAGAGTTAAACAGTTGAGTTTTACCGTTTTCAAATCCATTCAGCCGATATCCGGGTCTGGCGGTAGCCCATTTAGCATAGCTTAGCATAGACCGTTAGCATCTCGCTCAAAAATGACCAAAGACTTTCAATATTTTTTTCTATTTAAAACTTGACTCTTCTGTAGTTACATCATGTACTAAGGAAAATGGAAAATGAAAATTTGCGATTTTCTAGACCAATATGGCTAGGAACTATACTCTCATTCCTGCGTAATAATCCAGGAACTTTGCTGCCGTACCATGGGTGCAGCGGTGCAATGATATCACGCAGCGCCTGAAAATAGGCTAACTTCCGTCTACATTACCAACGTGACAACCTGCTTGCACAGAGAGTGTGCTGGGGACTATTTTCAGGCGCTGCGTAATATCATTGTGCCGCTGCACAGCAAATTTCCTGGATTAATATCAATATTAAAATAATAGGAAAAATATCGAAAGTCTTTGGTCATTTTTGAGCGAGGTGCTAACGGTCTAATCAGATTCAATGATCTATGCTAAGCAATGCTAAAAGTGCTACCGCCAGACCCGGAGATCGGCTGAATGGATTCGAAAACGGTTAAACTCAACTGTTTAACTTGGAAAATGAGCCTATTTTAAAAAAAGTGGAGTGTTCCTTATTTATATGGAAAAAAGTAGGAAGTCACAAAGTCTCATGAAAAACATAAACCTTTCTTCAAATTGTGACAAGTAAAGAGCGCTCCTTTTATTATCACTGAAACTGTCGGTCAGTTCAGTGTGATACTGTAAAAGAACAATGGTACATTTAATAAGAGCACAATATTTACATTTTCCCTATAAAAATGAGATTTTTGCACATATACTGTTGTTATTTGATCTGCATATCAGTTCAAGCTCAGTGCTTCACTGTTAAACTTCCAATAAACAAGTAATTATTAGTAACTGCACTTATTAACAAAACAACGCAAAACAATAGTAATTTTATGATTAAATTAACTCTATAATAAATTTTCCTCCAGCACTGGTGCCACTGCTCTCAAATGTTAGTCTGGAGCCCTGATACCAGCAGATGGCAGTAGTCTATATTCGTCATTCAAAAATGGAAACCGAAATTAGGACTACAACTAAACAAAGCAGTGCTTGCTTACGATTTTGAATATGAATCATATTGATCAGTTGCTCTTCACTTGCTTCTTTCCAGACGGCCATGTTGTTATAAAAATATGAATGTGTTGGAATTCTCTGGTAAGATGAAGATGTATAATTAGAACAACCTTCTGTGTGTTCCCTTTTGATTTAATTGTTTCCCTGATTTCATTACTTTCGTTTTTCTTCTTGTGCCTCGGGTCGCTAATCTGAACAGCCAATCAGAGTGATCTGCCGCACCGAGGCCAATTCACCATGTTCAATCGACCATACGAGGTCCAACTTGTGCCGACAGTGTGGAGCACACCACAAAAACTGAGCCGACAGACAAAGCCTTAACAAACCCTAAACTTTAAATTTAGGAACTTGTCATGCACTATTTGTGACATGAATAATACTTCTGTCAGGACCACTATCGTCAAAGATGATTGATTGACTATTAGCATACAGTTTGGATTGGCGGTATGGTTCTGTTCTGGGCAAGAACTCCCTGTGCATCCATGCAGCCTAGCATGGAAGAGCAGGGAGAGCAGTGATAAACCCCCTAGGGTAAACAGAACAGAACCAACATGATGTATTGCAGATATCATTAATGTCGATATTAAATGTACAAAATACTTCGGGAATTTAGTCTGATTCAAGGGGAATAAGAATACCAAATCCTGACTGGACGAGAGGAGGAGCTGGGGATGGAGGAGGGTAAATGATCTCCAGAGGAATTCGATAAAGCTGCTGATAGTACTGAAGGAGCTTATATATGGATACTGTGATAGACGCCGTATTCCTATAGGTAGACGTGATCAGCTGACAGTCAGCTGATGCGAGCATGACTAACGTGACCTGCCAGAACTGACACTACGCTTCATTTCTGTTCATTTACTAAACGATTGCACTTTTGATTTTCACCTCGTAGATTATTGGACCCCACAGAATTACACTGAAGAAGGGACCTGAGCCATATCTGGAGACCAATTATCACATAGAGTACCCTAGTAACCACATATAAGCCTAACAACCACTCATCTTAGCAACTACACAGAACAAACATACAAATCTGGTTTGTGTATATTTTCTCAGATTTTGGACAGGAAGAACGGCGAGATTGATGAGCTGAAGAGCATGTATCGTGGGAAGCAGAAGGAGGCGGAGGAGGCGGTTCGGAGGCTGGAGAAGAGAGGTGAGGTCATGTTCTGAGCGCTCTGTCAGTGGTACGGTGTTGTCCAATGCATCCCAGCTGAACACCACTCCCACGGCTCCAAAACGGCCCTTAAAACATGGCTCAGGGGACCCAACAAAAGCGGCACCTTGTAAACAGGCGTGTTGTACAGCATGAACCACAAACAAAAATGCCTTTTCTTTCCACTAAGGATTTTTGATGTCTTGTATTTGGCTTTTCCACAGGGTTCCTACGCAGTTTGGAAAAGTATGGGAAAAAGAAAGCAGAGTATGGAAAAATATTTGCATTTCCAGACTATTGCCCTTATTTAGTTTTCTATAATAGAAAATTAAGAATTGAATGTAAAAAAAAAGATCATACAGGAAGTGTGTTTTCATGGCAGCTGTTTAGTGATTCTTTAGTGAGTGTCAAAAACGACTGAATGAATTCAAGGTGCACTTTCATTATGCAAAAATGCAGGTTATTAGCACTTCGGGTTTCTTCTCACGATATTGTTAGCACCGTATTACAGGGCCTCTAAAAGGACCTTTGCAAAAATAAAAAATATACAGACCTTTGTGTGCACACGAGAAACCATTATACTTAGCATATAGGACAATGTTTTGCACACTGAGCCACCTATTGCACCATCAGCCCATTTCATGTCATGGTTTCTCCGCCACCACAGAAGATGTGTTAAATTTGACATTAGGCCTTGATATTAGAGGTACTACTAAGGAAAGCCAAATTTTTAGCAAATAGATCTCTATTAATTCATGTGCATCCATGCTCTCGTTTTCCTCATAGTAAGATGGCAGTGACGCAAAGGAAATAGGTTATAGTATATATAAAACTAGAAATTGTAATGCGTAAGCACGCAAACATTTCCAGTACGCTTGTGAATAGTTTCTCAAAGGCACAACACATTTTTTCACGTGCATGCAAAAGTCTGTATATTTATATATATATTTAAGGGGCTTTGTATGTTGTCACTTCAAGAAAATCAATGAAAAAAACCCTTGAGGAAATAAATGGTTCATACAGCATTATTTTCAGCTTTATATTTGGTCATCTGTTAATATTTTTATGTTAAATATGGTCTGAAAATCTACAGAGAGGTTTGGAAATTTTAGTCTGAAAAAGTATGGAATTTTGAAATGGAAAATGTGTAGGAACCCTGTTTCCATGTAGTCTTCAAAAGCCAGGGAAAATGACTCAAGAGGCGGTCAGGCCCCGATCAGACAGAACGCGTTTTTGTTCATAAAACAATCATCGCCGAAATGCAGGGAACAAACAAAAACACTGGTGCAACTCCGTTGCTGCTCCAGAAAAACAAACTCCATCCACTGTCCCCTTAACGCCAGGTTCTTTGGGAAGCTGCACAGGGTTGTCTTGCCCTGACAACCAAAAACACACTTCTTTGACATTGTTGATTTCGTGAAGTCCTGTGACCTGTGCAGCGCAGCCGACGACTTCCCTAAAGCCGAGCAAAGCGAGTTGATGGGCGTGCGTTTGCTCTCTCGCTCTGGTCGACCTGCGCGCATGCCCTTCCGGGAGAAGTGCCCGTACAAGGAAATTCCGCCCTTGTTGACGTCACATAGGCCTATACTCGAAAAAAACTTGTGAGAAACCGGAAGGAGTATTTTTGCCACAGAAATACTCCATCAAACGTATTTTTTTAAACTTTGGCCATGTTTAGCATGGGAATCCAAGTCTTTAACAGTGTAAAAAACTCAGAATGCATGAAATAGCATTAGACCCCCCCTTTAATGAAATAAAACCACATAATTGTACTAGACGTGTGCAATTAATGTGGGAAAAAAATAAATACTCTGAACCACAAGTGGATTTACACAAACTGAGAAAGTCAAAAAGCGTTAGGTTGTGCCCCGCTCTCCCCTACTGCAAGCAGAGAGCTGTAAATCTCATTTCTGCTCGCCTTCAGCGTTCTTTAGAGCATTTGCAGTACATTCGCGGCAGATAAGACCAGGTGTCGTTTCATACGGAAGCTTTGGAAACAAAACCAATGGTTAAAAAATATAAAAGTGAGGTGAGCAACGCTATGCATTTTGCTGCCTTCTCCCTCGCCATTGTTACCAAGCAACAGGGTAAACAGCTGCTGCTTTGATGACGCAAACGCACCACAGTTCGGACCCAAAAAATATAATCTGAACACAGTCCAGCTGGGGCAGAGGGAGGGGGGAGCAATCGAACTCGGGTTCGGACCAGGCAATCGAACCAAGTGTGAAAGCACCCTTAAAATGCATCTGTTATAATCGTGTTGCACATTATAACCAATCACACGTATTTCTGTTGAGCTTATGAATGCAATGTCTAATAATCACAGGCGTTCAGATTAGTCATCGATGAGTTTTGTTCTCACTCACTGAAATCTGCACTCTCATCATAAACAACAAAGCAGAGATGTACATGCAATGTACGCAGGAGATTCATTCATTCAGAGATTGACTGTTTTTGTTCTGTTTCAGCAGCGAAAATAGATTCAAACAAAGAGCACAGCAGAACCATAGCACATCTGATGTGACTGGCATAAAGTTGGCTTGACGTTAGACGTTCGATATTCGTGAATTTAGGGACAGTCTCTAAAATTACATATGACATTGTATGCACGTTTCTAACTTCAATAGCATTTGAAAAGAATGACTTGAACCAACCGTAGGTGTCAGGTATGATGCACACCTTTTAGATGTTTAATATTTAATCAAATAAACTGTCAAATAGATATGTATTTAACTAGGCTACTGTATGGGCTCATACACAAAATATGCTAAATATGTCATAGCGGATTATGATTATGATACATTAATGAGAATAAATTATATTTACACCAAAAAAAAAAAAAAAATTCAGACAAGCAACTGTTAGTGTTTCTCTGTCTAGATTAAGGAGCTTTCACACAACCTTATCAGAGCGACCTGTCATGTTATACATTTTTGGGTGTGTATAGTGGTCATTTACATATAGCCAACAACAAAATTGTGGCTAGTAACTTTGGAAAACCACTAGCCACAGTGGCTGGTTAGCAAAAAAGTTAATGTCAAGCCCTGCACACAGCTAACCTTTGATGGCTTGCTGCTGTAATACACTTCACCTTAACTCATAGAACACTGAGATATTGGTTTATCTGTTGTTGTTTTCATACCTATTGTTTGTATTTTTTTATTTCTATAATTATTATTTTTTTGAGTCAAGAAGAATGGTGCTGTTGGGGCGGCCTGGGGTGCGAGCAGACAGAGAGATGCCCTGCGGCCAGGCCTGAATGTTTGTGTCTGCCTCCCTCTCTCCCCTGTAGTTCAAAGCCTGCTGCGAGAGTCCCAGGTCATCCGACAGACCAAAGAGAAACAGATCAGCGAGCTGAAGAAAATGTCTGATCAAAGTGCTGAATCTCTGAAAAACGAATGGGAGAAGAAGGTAAGGAAGGGTTGAAAAGGCTTAGGTTTCCACAGGCCTGTCCCTCCCTCCAGCAGCCAGAGCTTTGAACACCGAACACTCAGTGAGTTTAGAGCTCAACCAATCCCGTCTGAGTCTGTGAAAGAATCTCAAAAATCCATCTTCTCTGAGTGCTCAGTAGATGTGTATGTTTATTGCAGAGATAGAAAAGAAAAACTCACAAATTCTCAAAAAAAAAATTCTGGAGAATTTCTTGCCTTTGTACAGGCTTTTGGTTGAAGGGTATCTTGCTTCAGGCCTTATAAAACATTCTCTTTGTTCTCTGTTTCTAAACATAATATTATGTAGGCCTCATATTCTAGGCTCAACAATAAGGATGGCCAGATGGCAGCGTGAGATTGTCTTATGTTCGCTAATTATCTGTTGTTTCACAAACTTAAACATTTTGTTTTCTTTGATACATTGGACATCATTGTGAACTGTGCTGATTTAACCCCTACGGGTCTGCACAGTTTTGGGGCCCTTTAGAAGTTTTGACATGCTCTGACATTTGTGCTTTTTTCAGTTGCTTATAAACATATTAATGGCAAAAGTGTCATTACACTGTATTCAGCACCAATTGGGCTACCATAATATGTGAGCAACATGTATGTACATGCTTGTATTTTTAAGAGAATAACGTTTATGTTTGGTTTTTGAAAAAACAAAAAAATTAAGTCGCTGAAATAAGGCCACAAAATAACACACAGAACATGTGTCCACAAGACTTTTGACTAATGGGTGTTGTTGTTTCAAGCTGATGTGAGAATCATTGTGTCTACTCATTCACATAAAACAATATATTGATTTACATTTTGTAAGACACTTTTTGTTTACAAAGCCCAGTACAAAGAGGGGTGAACAATCATGAATAATGCTGTGCTTGACAAAAGAGAACAAAAGAACCGCATAATGAGCCGCATAATGAGCCTTTGAGTCAGGTATGTGACTGAGAGGGAACTACAGGAATATGAGGATATATTTTTTGTAGTTTATTTAGAATAACAATATAAAGTCACCAGTTTAACATTATCTGTTTTGTTTTTTCTGGTTTTGTATCGAGTGGACAGTGGAGGTTACAACAATGTGCAACAATGACCACTGTTTTTAGTGACACTTTTTGTGGCTTGCCCACTTGCATATACCATTGCTTAACAAGAGTCTTGAAAAGTTTTTTTTTTTAATGGAGATTTTTTTCCTCTCCTGGATCCCTTATGTTGAGCTCTGTTGTATGATTGGTTCATCCTCTCTGATAGTTCCATGCTGCGGTGGCAGAGATGGAACAGGAGAAGTTTGAGCTGCAGAAGAAGCACACAGACAATATCCAGGAGCTGCTGGAGGACACCAACCAACGACTCGCCAAGATGGAGGTCGAGTACAGCGGCCAGACGCAGGCCACAGTGAGTGCACACACACATACTTCAACACTGTTGAATGGAAACATGCCGTATCTCTGATGTAGCTTTAAGATACATAAGCTCAATTTCACACATTGTTGCTTCCTGAAATGTGTTAAAACACCATTCGAAATTTTATGCAAATACCATAACAACCACCATTACAGGGCTCCAGACTAACAACTAACAGCAGCAGTGGCAGAGAAAAATGTATCATAAAGTAAATTTAATCATAAAATTGCTATTGTTTTGCGTTGTTTTGTTAATAAGTGCAGTTACTAATAATATTACATGTTTGTTTATTGTAAATTTAACAGTGAATCACTGAGCTTGAATGTGCAAAAAACATTTTTTTATAGGGAATATTTAAATATTCTGCTCTTATTAAATGTACCATTGTTCCTTTATAGTATACTGAACTGACCGACAGTTTCAGTGATAATTAAAGGAGCGCTCTTGTTTTCTGTGTAATTCAGTCACAATTTGAAGAAAAAATAATGTTTTTCATGAGAATTTGTGACTTCCTACTTTTTTCCATATATTAGGGAGTGGAAATGGCTAATAAGTCAATAAGTGCTCCTCTGCTGCCATCTACTGGTTATAGTGATAATTTCATGTCTTTTTTAAATAAAAGTGCTTGTTTGCCACAAATTGGCCAACACCTTTAAACATTTAGTTTTACAAGTCATCACATTAAAAATAACATTACAATGGATAATATTTAGAGCTTTGAAGTGCTGGAAAAAGTGTGAAGCACTTGAAAGCTCTTGAAAAGTGCTTGAATTTCACTCTCAAAAGTTTGTACGAACCCTGAGATGAATAATGTAAAAACAACAACAACAACGAAAAAACATTTGACTATTTCTGCCACAATACCATGTGGTGTTACTAGGCTACATTAAATCCATTTTGAATGTTGGTGATTTGTGGACTGAAACCCCTGAACTTGCTTGTTGAATTTTTGTCGCACCAGCAGGAAAAAGGTAGCAAAATGCGACCATTTGATCACAGTCTGGAGCCCTGCATTACAAGAATAGCAATGTACAGTGAGAGATTTACAAGATTTACAAGTCATTACTTTTAAAAGTAACGGCAACAGCATTTCACAAATAGTTTGATATATAGAAAAGTAGCATATTTTGATTTGAATCTATTAGTCTTGCATTATATTGCTTATACCATGTCTGAATACTCGATTCTGATTTGCTGGAAGGTGTGCAATAAAAACGTTTAATGCACAGGTAGTTCCAGTCAGTTTAATCACCTTCTATATTAATGCACTGCTTTCTTTGATGCACACACAGAAACATTCATTAGCACAGAAACTTTGTATTAACTTTTATTAATAAAATAGCTTTGCTACTGAAGTGCTACATTATATAGTTCTCAGCAACGAGGGGGTTACACCGCTGGTTTTGACGTAATTAAACTCACAGCGTCATTGCTAGTAGAGAGAGAGACGCTGCACAGATGCAGGTATTTCACACACACATCTCTCTCTCTCTCTGTCGATCAATAATTAAATCAAATAATAAATGCTATAATTCATTATTTCAAATAAATGTAATCTTACAACGCTACTATCTCTGTATCTCTGATATAACTAGCCGTAACTGACGAAAATAACCAACATTTTTACCCTTCTGGTCAGTTAAACAGCGTCAACGCAATCTCGCAAGACTAAACTGTGACGAGATTTCTCGTCGAGGTGAAAAGCTGTCTCGTGTCATATTGTAATGACCTGTTCATGACGGAGTGTGAGGGTGAAGTTAGGATAGAAACTCTAGTTTTGATTTTAATAGAAATAAAAACAATTTAAATCAGGAGGATAACAGTCGCTTCAATTCCATCAGCTCATCCAACACGAGCTGTTCGAGTCGTATATAGTGCGCAGCACTAATCATTCGACGAGAAGACATTGAACGTTACGTGTTAGTGAAGCGCTCTCATTGAGTGTGTGTTACGAGTGTGTGTTACTTGTTAGTGGACTGGACCGTGGCAGAGGATTCGTTGCGCAGCAGAAGCGTCTGACTTGTATTTTAAAATGCGCGTTCAGCACCACCGCTCTCGTTGTAACCATCTCTTAGCTCTGTATCATGGTTGAAGAAAAATGTGGTCTCTATTTGCACTTTGAATATTGAGTACTTTGATTATGGTATTATAGTTATTGTTTGCACTTAATATCCATGATCAATTTGTGGGAAGGAGTTCAGTTAGGAGGTCAAAAGAAGCTCATGTGCATTTCTAAGGTCTGAAGAAACAATCATACAGGAGAGAAGCCAGTCAGTTGAGTTTTTGGCAAAACCTTTACAGTCCTTGTTGTCTTTTACTGCATATGATAATTCTTACTCAGAAAGTAGAACTGAAATGACATTCAAATGCACCTGCAAAAATTTTTTCTAATAATGTATTTCATCATTGAGGATTTCTTAAAAATACTATTTAAAAATCTTGTCTCGTTCTCGTGAACCCAATCTCGTGTCTCGTCTCGTCTCGTGAGACAAGCGTCTCGTCACACCCCTACTGTCAATCATTGCAATTTCGAGAGTGAATCCCTCTTAAGTTCTCTTAGCAGCATGAAAAACTTTTATTTAGATTCTGAGTGGATTATACAGTATGTAAAAAGCACACAAGTTCTTCACATCACTTCAGTTAATCGCAATCTTCTGCACTTTTCAGAAAACTTCCTTCATAATCAATTAAGCTGTCTGCACCGCACAATTAATATCTTGTTTACACTTTGTTGTAATAATGAGAGGATTTGCAAGTGTTGCAGAAGTCAGCACTGAACAAAAACTAGCCATTTTGAGTGGTATTTAGTGGATTCTCAATAAACATGTTGTAAATAGAAACCTGTGACGCTCTCCAGAGCGCAAACACAAAAACGCAATGGAGCATTTGCCAAAAATGTTTCACCAATATGCTACAATTACAGTTTCAACCTAGAGTGCTCTTGTTTGAGGGTGCTTAGCACCACCATAAAACTGGGCCTGCGGAGCAACAGTTAGGCACTTACATTTGAAGGAAACTCTATCGCCACCTTGCGTACTGAGCACAAGAACAAGTACTCACAAAGCATTAGAAAAGATTTGCGTCTGCATTCATGTTTTGTGTGGAGTGTGTTTCTTTGTCTTGGTCTTTTCTCCTCTTCTTTCACCTTGTAAACGTCTTCTTGTGTGTGCATTCGGGGTGTGCCTGAAACAAAACATGCCTTATAGGCTTCGATTGAAGCCGTCCCACTAGTGGGGCCGAAGCACTGCGGCGCTCTGCTTGAGATGAGCCAGGACACGCGTCCGTCCGTGGCAGAGGCCTAATGAGTTTTGCTTGTTACAAATTAGCATTCAGCGGCTGTCATACAGGTAAAGGCACAAACTGAGACGGCCGGCCGCGGCCTGTCAGCAGGGCTGAATTTATGAGACTTCAAATGCATACCGACCCCACAGAGTATGACCCTTCTTTAATAATTAAACACAGCACATTTCCAGGCAGGGCCCCAGATGAAAGGCCCTTCTGTCATTGGAAATTAGGTTCTCCCATTCTGTTGGTTTAGGCTGACCTCACCAACCTCTCCACCCAAAACCCCCCTCCTCTTGTCTTACCTCTTCTCTCCTCATAGGCTGCTGTTGTCAATATGTCAGCTGAAGTGAGATGCTGTGTGTTGTTTCTACTTTGCGTTTGATGTCTCAATACTCTAGCCTTTGAAAGCCTTTGTTTATCTTTCATTCTTTCATCATTCTTCTGTGCGGCACACTCTGGTGCTATCCTGATTTCTCAAAAAAGCTCTTCAAAGCTACGTGGAGTCACATCAGCCGCATTTCATATCTTCTGGACGGGCGAGATTGGAGCGCCCAACGGGTGCTTGTCTGTTTACCTGTGGCTTCTTGCTTGGGAGCGTGTCAAAAGTTGGCACAACTGTTCTTTTCCTTCGCTCTGCTTAATATTCCTAACATTTATTGGTGGCGTGATCGCCAAGTTTTGATGTGCAGAACGTCAGTGCCAGTGTCAGTCCTCAATAGAGGAAGCAACACATTGAATATTGATGACAAGATACATATTCATCACATTTGGGACCCAATGGAGATTGATGACTTGCATTGATGTCATAGCACAAACTGTACCTGAGAGATGTGAACACCAGTGATACTGAGTGCATCAGCCACCAACCTCCATTTGTCAAACTATGCACTGTATAGCCACTTGATGCACAAAGATTAAAGGATTTATAAAATTGTCAATATAGTCCACATTAAAATAACAAATGTGTTGTCTAAAGGGGGTGGTGTAGTGTAGTGATTAAAGCTCATATATATATATATATATATATATATATATATATATATATATACACACACATCACCACCTTCCTAATATTATGTTGGTCCCCCTTTTGCTGCCAAAACAGCCCTGACCCATCGAGGCATGGACTCCACTAGACCCCTGAAGGTGTGCTGTGGTATCTGGCACCAATATGTTAGCAGCAGATCCTTTAAGTCCTGTAAGTTGCGAGGTTGGGCCTCTATGGATCGGACTTGTTTGTTCAGCACATCCCACAGATGCTCGACTGGATTGAGATCTGGGGAATTTGGAGGCCAAGTCAACACCAAAAACTCATTGTTGTGCTCCTAAAACCATTCCTGAACCATTTTTGCTTTGTTGCTTTTTTATCCTGCTGAAAGAGCCACAACCACCAGGGAATACCGTTTCCATGAAAGGGTGTACATGGTCTGCAACAATGCTTAGGTAGGTGGTACGTGCCAAAGTAACATCCACATGGATGGCAGGACCCAAGGTTTCCCAGCAGAACATTGCCCAAAGCATCACACTGCCTCCGCCAGCTTGCCTTCTTCCCATAGTGCATCCTGGTGCCATGTGTTCCCCAGGTAAGCCACGCACACACACCCGGCCATCCACATGATGTAAAAGAAAAAACACGATTCATCAGACCAGGCCACCTTCTTTCATTGCTCCGTGGTCCAGTTCTGATGCTCACATGCTCACTGTTGGCACTTCCGGTTGTGGACAGGGGTCAGCATGGGCACCCTGACTGGTCCGCGGCTATACAGCCCCATACACAACAAACTGAGATGCACTGTGTATTCTGAAACCTTTCTATCAGAACCAGCATTAACTTCATGAGCAATTTGAGCTACAGTAGCTCGTCTGTTTGATCGGACCACACGGGCCAGCCTTCGCTCCCCACGTGCATCAATGAGCTTTGGCCGCCCATGACCCTGTCGCCGGTTCACCACTGTTCCTACCTTGGACCACTTTTGATAGAGACTGACCACTGCAGACCGGGAACACCCCACAAGAGCTGCAGTTTTGGTGATGCTCTGACTGTGTGTGTGTGTGTGGGTGTGTGGCATAGATTCAACAATGTGCTGGAAACATTTCTTAGAGATTTTGGTCCAAATTCACATGACAGCATCACGCAGTTGCTGCAGATTTATCGGCTGCACATCCATGATGCGAATGTCCTGTTCCATCTCATCCCAAAGCTGCTCTATTGGATTGAGATCTGGTGACTGTGGAGGCCATTTGAGTTTAGTGAACTCATCGTCATGTTCAAGAATGGAAAATTTGATTTTTCTATTTAGTATTCACCAACTTGGCATGGTTGTCACTCCTTTCACATGCAAAGAGGTTAGTATTTAGTTAGTATAAAAATTAAATGGCAACATTTTTGGTGAAAATAACCTTGATTATTAGACTTGTGTAGAATATGCCCCTATAAAATCTAACAGGTCAACAAACTGCCTGAAAGGAGGAGGAGATATGGTTTTATTTTCCTCTTTGTTTGGGTTGAGTATTCAAAAAACAATTGTTGATTCATATCCTCAGAAGAGGGGTGGTGTGTGTACAGTATGTGTGTAGGAAAGCACATACACTCTTTGGTGGAGCATGCGCTTTGATATGTCCTCCTGGCCGCTGAGACGTGCTCTCAGATAAGGGCATATGTGATGAGGGCAGACGTGTCCCATGTCACCTGCATGTTATCACAATCACTTTTACATCAACAGCTGTTTCTGACTCTCAGAGCAGTTTAAGATATGTGATTGTTCACTCAAATTGGTTTAAAAAGTTTACTTAAACTATTTTTCTTACGCCATGCACTCTCCCCTACTCAGTGTTCGAAGTATGGATTAAAAAAATGGAAATGAGACTGTAGCAAGTGCTGTTTTTTAACAGTAGGATGGGTAACTGCGCAGATTGTTGAATGGCTCGGACTGTGGCCAGACGATTTTATGTGCCGTTGGCGGGCGTGTGCTATCAGGGTCAGTGTATTAATTACAAGCGTGCGTCATAGCACAAGCCCTACTCTTTCAGATCATGCCGCATTTCACACTGGGAGTTAACAAAAGCCTATTTTCCAGCGTTTCCACACTGATGTTGCCATCAGAAAGCTGTGCTTTTCAACACTGGCCACTTTCATCATCTGAGCTATGTATCTTCAATCAATAATCTGTCATCATTCATATCAGCCTGCATTCCATCCGCCACGCACGGGACAGTGGCCTCCATTAACGATGAGACACGTGTGTGTGTGGGTGTGTGTGTATGTGTCTGAGCTCTTCTAAGGCAGACTGTCTGGTTCTGGTTTAACAGCTCTTGCTGTCCCATGGAAAGTTCCCCCCTTCCTGTATTTCATCAGATATGGTTGTCTCATTTTCAAATGAAGACCATCCTAGATCCTAGATGTTCTTTGAGGGCTGAGCCATGCTTTGCTGCACATGCCTGTTTCATATTCAATCCCAGCATGCTCTGGGTTGTGCTAAAGAACAGAGGCCCACAGGTGCATCAGATTTGAGGCTGTTTGAAAGATGATTTTAGATGATCTTTGATGGTGTGGTGGCCATGAATGCTGTTAGAAAGCTGTTTAAGCTCACTGTTACTTTCACTATCACGTCTACAGAAGAATTCCCCATTCAGGAGATCCTCGCTGCCTTTTTCTGTTGTCTCTTTATAGTGGAAATCAGTGTTGGGAAGCTACTGTGAAGCTGTAGTTTGTCGAGATTCAAGCTACTCATCATTTTAAAGTAGTTCAGCTACACTTTTGAAAAAGTTGTGAGCCACGTTGGTTATGAGAACAACTACTGAAGAACAGCTAAGTACATAGAAGATATATAAGGGGGCCATAACTTTTGATTTAATTAAATTTGGCAATAAAACACTATGTATTTATTTATTTAGTGACAGAATTAAACTTGAAAAGATACATTTACAATACTTTCAAAAACATAAAACATAAAACAGTGGCGAATAATAGCATTAACCAAAACCACTGTTGTTACTGTACTGAACTACACTGACAAAAAGTGTGTTGGATTTACATGATTTCCATCGGTCCCATATGATTCAATTAAGTTAAACAAACATAATTTGTTCATGTAACTTTAACATCATGGAATGAAGAAATTGTAAGTGACCCAGTTAAGTAGTCTCAGGCATTCAATTCAAAAGTCTCAAAGGGAATGTGGCTCCCTGGCATGATTCAGGCATTCAATTTCATATATTTTAATGTCACACAAATACTGCATTAGCTAGTTGCCAAACTTTTAGCTAGCAATAGCACACATTAGCATCTTATCATTAGCAGCCATATCACCCTGTAGCCCAAGACTGGTTTCCCACTGAAGCTAAGCAGGGTTGAGTCTGGTCAGTACCTGGATGGGAGACTCCTGGGAAAACTAGGCTTCTGCTGGAAGAGGTGTTAGTGAGGCCAGCAGGAGGTGCTCACCCTGTGATCTGTGTGGGTCCTAACGCCCCAGTATAGTAATGGGGACACTATACGGTCAAAAAGCACCATCCTTCGGATGAGACTAGGGATGTGACGGTGAGGAAATTTTCCCACCGGTTAATCGACATGTGACAACACCCATGACAACACGGGGGCTTTTCAAATCGCTAATTTTAAACCGAAAGTCAAATGCGCACGGCTACTTGGGCATTCATAACGGAGCGGTGTGGAGCAAAGCGAGTGTTTTTTAATTAATTCCTATGAAAGTTAAGCTTCCATAGGCATGAACTGAAAACGCACCAGACTGGACACACACCGTGAATGTCTGCGGCCGTAAAGGAATGCCTGTGCGGCCGTGCTCATTTTAGTTTCGGTTTAGAATTAGCGCCAATTCGGGGGCGGGTTGCTTGAATTGTGGTTTCATTAGCCTATAATTCTTAATGAAAAACACAACAACAAAACGGTACAATGACAAACTCACTTAAATAGATTTTGAATGAAATCTGACTCCTGCTGCGTTTGTGCTGTGACTCTCGTTCGGCTCACTCACACTGTATTGAGCAGACACGTTTAGTTTTTAATTGTAGTGTCTGTTCACTAACCGAAATAAATAATTTTATTACTATAAAAATGACGGTGCCGCGTCATAGTTTATTACTATACAAATCCAACTCACAGTGTGTCTTCCAAACTCGATGAAAAGCAGAAGAATGATGAAGATGAGTCTTTGTTTTGAGGTGATGGGGGGCGTTTACAGTTTCGCGTTCCTTCACGTGGACGATTAGCATGTGACTCTCTTTGGGCACGCGGGTGTGGTCACAATAAAGATAATGAGGCTCCACTTAAGGAACTGTACCTCTCGCTGTTTTCATATGGATTACATAAACAGAGAATGTTTGTTTTTTATATAAATGACTTCATTTAAAAGTAGACATTCATAAAAGTAGAGATATCTGTCGTGTCTGTGTGGCAAGTATTCACAGACGCATTTCAGGGTGGACATCACGGAGAGACAGACGGGAGAAGGCGCATCCTGTTTGTTTTCTTTATTTAGCGAAAAGCACAACATTTAGTTTTTATTTTGAGTGTACATAAATAAAAGTAGACACTTTAAGCTTTGTAAAGACATGTCTTTCATGTTTGTGAGGCCGTATTTTAAGTTGTTTTACACTGTCATGAGGAAAACGCGCTGGCGGGCTCAGAAGGTTAAACACTATCAAGTCTCCCCCTTTCTCATTTTGCTCAAAAATACATAAAATAACACTTTTACATATAAAATAACAACACTTACTCTCTCTTGATTTAGCCATATGCAAAGCATGCTGGGATTTGACATATATTTAAGTGGATTGAACACGATCAAATTAAGTTAGGACAAAATTTATAGCAATTGTGTTGCTTTAGCTCATTAGCAATTTGAACAAGCAGTAAAAGTCATTTTTTTCAGTGTACATTAAAGGGATTGTTCACCCAAAAATTTACATTTTGTCATCACATACCCTCAAGTTGTTCCAAATCTGTATGAGTTTATTTCTTCTGCTGAACACAAAAGAAGATATTTTAAAGAATATTGGTAACCAATGGACCCCATTGATTTTTTTGGGGGGTGAACTATCCCTTTAAGCTGAATAATAACACTATTGTCTTCTGTAAATCTGCTTTACAGCTGAAAATTATTTTTATAATTGATGAACATTAACCCTGTCATTTTCACATTTATTACTGTGAAGCTGGTTATGTATTGTGTAAAGCACTGTATTAAAAAAATGCAGTGATAGAAATCTGTGAATCTTTTTTATTTTGAGCTGGTTCATTTGTATGAACTGTCTGTCTCTTTCCCTTATCTTTCTTTTTCTGTTCGGCTCCTCTAGGAGCAGATGGTGCATGAGCTGGAGACACGGGTGAAGCAGCTCTCAGTGGAGGTGGAGAACGGAAACCTGCTCCGGCAGAAGGTCACACAGGAGAAAGCCGAGTTAGAGATTCATATCGCCTCCATCAGCGCTGAGCTACAAGAGGCCAACCACAGGTACGAGAAATCCTGACATGCTCAGATACAACTGATCGCAGCTGCAGAGATCTGGTGTAACAGATGTGAAGGCTTCGTAAACACACCTGACTTGAAGAGTGATCCAAACTCTGTAGGCATCGATCCTTGAACTATAATGCAGTCCCACAATGCATTGCAGTTAGTGACAATGTTAAAGGGATAGTTCACCCAAAAATGAAAATTACCCCATGATTTACTCACCCAAAAGCCATCCTAGGTGTATATGACATTCTTCTTTCAGACGAACACAATCAGAGTTATATAAAAAAAGTCCTGGCTCTTCCAAGCTTTATAATGGCAGCCCAAAAAGTGCATCCATCCATCATAAAAGTGCTCTACACGGCTCAGGGAGTAATAAAGGCCTTCTGAAGCGAATCGATGCGTTTGTGTAAGAAAAATATCCATATTTAACACGTTATAAAGTTAAATATCCAGCTTCCGGTGGACCGCCTTCCGTATTCAACTTATGAAAAAAGCGTAACTGGTGCGACGATGCTGTCAGGTGTAGCGTAAGCGTTTTGAATGGCAAAAGGCGTTACACTTTCTGTGTCAGTTGAATACGGACTGCGGTCCACCGGAAGCTGGATATTTTACTTTATAAAGTTTTAAATATGGATATTTTTCTTACACAAACGCATCGATTTGCTTCAGAATGCCTTTATTAACCCCCGGAGTCGTGTGGAGCACTTTTATAATGGATGGATGCACTTTTTTGGGCTTCAAATTTTGGGCTGCCATTCACTGCCATTATAAAGCTTGAATTAGCCAGGATATTTATTAATATAACTTTGATTGAATTTGTCTGAAAGAAGAATTTCATATACACCTAGGATGACTTGAGGGGGAGTAAATTTTCATTTGGGTGAACTATCCCTTTAATTCAAAGTGATGGAGAGAGTCAAGAGTTTGAAGAGATTGTGTTTGTGTTCTTCAGGGCCGTGTCCCTGCAGAGGGAGATGGAGCAGATGAAAGACCAGCATGAAGACACACTGCAGAAACTTCAGGCCAGACATAACGCAGACATGAGCCACTTCCAGCAAGAGCACAGCCTCTCTGCAGCCAAGGCATCTTCACTCACCTCTCACACCTACACATGCTTTACTCACTTTTATTTCCTGTAGTAGTCGACAGTTTAACTTTTACTGCACCCAGAACATTCCGTTAAGTGAGTTAACTTTCTGATATACAAGCTTAGGAAAGATTCCTGATATATTAGCTCTGTTCCAAACCCTAGTGGGCTGCTTCATGGTCTACATCACAGCGACCTTCTACAACAGCATCCAAATGGAGTGACTGAACTGAAATGATGTGCTTAAGAGAGTAAACTAAACCAAAGACTTTGTATATCTACCTTATTCCTACCTTATATGACGCGTTGCGCAAATTATGGGTGTAACTTCCGATAAGCTGCAAACAATCAGTGAAAGGCTTGCTATATGGACGCAACAATACCTTTTTTTTATACTGGGTACAATGAGATGACATTATTCTACTCATCCTTCAACCATCGAATATTAAAAGGACATTTAAAAGTGTAAAAGCATCAACAAGGTACTTCCAACAGACCATGAATAACCCCAAAAGCACGATTCTTTCCACAGCAATAACGGACAGGTTAAATATCTGTATTATGTAACATACTGTACGTTGCCTTAATCAAAAATGTTCATTAACTTCAGCATTGCGTGATACTATTTCAAAGTGATTTCCGTCATTTTGACAGATAATACATTGTATTTACCTGTGAAGACAAACCTGGAAAGAGACGTGAGGATTTGAGGAAAAAAACTAGAGATTCTTTGTGCATTCCAGTAAATTATTAAATCGGGGGAACAAACCAAAACTGTGCAGTATATGTTGTCCTTTTTCATACTATTACAGCGGAATACAAAGGGAAAAAAGAAATTAATCATGAGGAAAAGAACGCAGCGACTGACAAGAGCTCTTGCCAGAGATATTCTTGTTATAACATATCATATACTCATAACGTACTTTCAACACGTTAAAATACCAAGCGCTGCGTTATTCTCATGATGTCTGAAAATAAAACATGAAGGAAAATTGACAGCTCATTCAGTCAAACTGATGGATAAGCTTTATTTGTTAAGCAACCTTATAATTTGAAATGACTCGTTTCAGTCTTTTTGAATGGAAGTTTCCCAAACCGGAAGTGCCACCCATAACTCAAAACGCAGTCGGCTCGTCAGGAATAAGGTGGATAGGAAGACAGTGCACTCCGATTACTTATGAATGGGAGAACGTGGAGCGCCCAATATGGCGAATAAGCCTCGACCTTCTAAATGAAAGAGCCAATCGTTGATGAGTAAAGTCATTGCGTCTCTGCAGCTGCCGTTAGAAGCTCCGGTTGCTATAGAAACAGGCAGTGTTCTGAGGACTGAGCATACGCATTAGTTTTGTCCAGGCTGAACAATGCAGTTTTTTGTCATGATTCGAGTCTTTAGAAACATTTATGAGACATGGTCAGATTTCATTGGTGATTTCAAATATGAAATTTAATCGTAAGCTTGACGAGCTTTGGAGAATTTGATGTTTCCCCATTCAAAGAGAGGAGCTGCACTTGCATGCCTGAGAGGCGTCTCAAAGATGGCCGCCGAGTGAAATGACTTGTCTTAAAGGGACTTTGATTAAACCTCACAGTTGAATTCTAAGAATATGAATGTAACATTAGGACGGATTAGGACTTCTAAGAACTCTAATTCTAACAACCACAAAAATGCACAATGCACAAATTTAATGGGTATTTTTATGTCGCCAGGTGCGACACAAGTGTTGTTTGCTAGTTTCATCCCGACGCAGTTTTCATTTTCACGTCCAGCGTCACGTTGTTTAAATAGCAAATGCACTGGCGCATCTGTTCACCCATGGGTGTGCTGGTCTGAAAACCATGTGTGTTCAGGAGCATTGTTGGAGCGTTGCTATTTTGAGGAACTGAAAACGACTGCGCCATTGACCAACACAAACCTGCTCTAAAGTCAATAGCACAGTATTTTTTGTGTTATTTAAAGGGTGTGTTAGTAATATGAGCCTATAGGCGGTGCACAACGCGTGTACACTCTGATTATTACACACACAGGGACGCGCAGCAGCACACACACACGTTTAAATATTAAAAACAAAAGGCTCCTCTCTGGAGAAGCGTTTAGTCTCTCCTCATGTAAATAGTGAATCTGCCATGGTGCGAGCACAACTGGCTTTTAAAGGGAATGGGAGATGAGACTCTGATTGGTTTATTGCACGTTACGCCCAAAACACACCCATGACTCATTAAGAGACTAGGAACAGCCCTTTTGGACCATGCGCCTGGAGCACCGACCGCTTTTTCCATCGTTAAACTAGCAAAAGTGGATTCAGACACGCCCTAAGTGCAGCTGCGCCATAAGCTTCAGATCATGAGCTCAGATCGGTAAAATAGGGCCCAAAGCAGATTTGGCCTATACTTTTGCTTAATCTTTTGACCCAGGTATACTTAAGAAAAGTAGAATTTAATATTTTAAGTATACTTTATCTTGACAAACCTTATTAAGTATACTTCAATCTATCTTGTATTTGTTTTTTACTCTTTTGAGTACACTTGAGTACACATTGGCTTCTTTGAGGTAGTATGAATAATCTCATTAACATGCGTACTTGTTCAAATTTAGAGTAACAAGTCATGCTTTAGGGTGGAATCACTTGAGTAAATAGTACATGGGTGGAACTGAATTTGATCTTTTCTTGTATACAGTGCTGTTAACCCACACAGAAACAGATAAACAACATCTGGCTGATTTTATTGACAATTCTTCCACTGTACGAGTAAACTATAAGTATGATGTTAAACTCACTTAAAGAAAACCTTCAGTATAACAACTATTAAAGTAAAACTATGATATACAGTCAAACCAAAAGTTATTCAGACACCAGATATAATGTTTTACTAGTGGGTGCAGGACACTACAGTTCATTTCTGTAAGTGAGGATAGCAAAATAAAGTAAACTGTGCCATATTATACCCAAACATTCTTCATACAGTGACTACCAGTAAAACTGATAAAAATGTGGTCCAAAATGATTCAGACACTTTGACCTGAGCATGTTTTGCTGAAGTGTTGTTTCTTTAATTGCTAATGTGACCTTTGACACCACAGACTGAACAAAATGAAGCATTGCTTGGTCATTGGTTGAGCTAAATTGGTATTATCTAATTGTGTCCTTAAATTTAACAGCTGATTGGTTGATTGTAATCCATTACATACCTTTCTATCAAAGTATCAAGATGTTCTTGTCATATTTTATTACCATTTTATAAACTATAGCGAATAAACTGTGATAATGTGAGAAAATGTTGAAGGTGTCTGAATACATTTTGGTTTGACTGTATTTCAGAGTGTACTTTCATGAACTAAAAAGTGAGCTAGAAGTGCATAGCTAGTAAAGTAACATTTTACCTATAAGTTCATTTATAGTATAGTTCACAGTATAGTTGATATAGAAAAAAGAAACTTGTAAACTAGTTGTGTGCTAAAAGTCTACTTCTGTTATTCTTAGTCCCAAGTATTGAAATAGTGCACAATGATTTTAGCATACTTACCTCATAAAGTATACCTGGAAAATATACTCGCACTTTTATGAAAATGAACCTGAAGTATACTTCTCTTGGGGTATTCTTGAAGAATGAAAAAATGTGATCAGCTCACTAGGTTTTGGAACAGAGCTAATCTCAGTGTTTTTTATTTTTTTTAAGTTTATGGTTTGGTAGCATTTTGTGAATGCAGTGTGTGTTTCTGTCAGGCATCAGAGGTGATTGAGGATTTGGAACAGACTGTGATTCACCTCAAACAGCAGATACAGGAAGCGGAAAACAGGAGACAGAGACAGCTCAGGGTCAGTAGCTCATGCTTTACACACCCTTCCATGCCCAACATCTCTGTATCTTTGGCTATAGTGGATGTTCATACTGCTGGTTGTCTTTGTTATTGGTGGGATTCACAATTAATAGAGTAACAATCACAGTAACGGACATCTGGTTGTTGTATTTTGCAGGGCCAATCCACTGACTTCATATACATTGACAGTCACTGCATCACATTTTGCTGCCAACTCTCAATGAAAATTAACAATCAGTTGCTTTGTCGTGCAAATTATTCAGTGTGAACGACCCTATGTACCTCAGGAAATCCCATTCCTGGTCTTATTATGAACAGTTCATCAGTGCATGCTGTCCCAGAGAAATCAAATTTGTCTTCATAATATTGTTATCTGTATGTAATAACTTGCTTTTCTTTAATGTCAGATTTCATTGGTGGTTTCAAATATGAAATTTAATCGTAAGCTGGAAGAGTTTTGGAGAATTTGATGTTTCCCCATTCAAAGAGAGGAGCTGCACTTGCATGCCTGAGAGGCGTCTCAAAGATGGCCGCCGAGTGAAATGACTTGTCTTAAAGGGACTTTGAGATTAAATCTCACAGTTGATTCTAACAGTATGAACGTAACATTAGGACGTATTAGGACTTCTCAGATATTCTAACAACCGCAAAAATGCACAGTACGCATAAATATTGGGTATTTTTCTGTCCTAAAAGACGTCACCATGTGCCCTCTTATTTGTCAATTCCTTTCCTCCAACCACTTGTCACTTTTATCACCATCCAATGAAATCCCCAAGGATAAAACCAAGCCCTACCTTTTTTTCCTCATATGCCATTTTACAGAAGTAAAATGGTTTGCGATTGTTGTTCCGTGTTGACTTTAGATGTAAATGACAATTGTGACCCTGGACCACATAACCAGTCATAAGGGTCAATTTTTTTGAAAATTGAGATTTATACATCATCTGAAAGCTGAATAAATAAGCTTTCCATTGTTGTATGGTTTGTTAGTATAGGAGCCGAGATACAACTATTTGAAAATCTGGTGCAAGAAAATCTAAATATTGAGAAAATCTCCTTTAAAGTTGTCCAAATGAAGTCCTTAGCAATGCAAATTAGTTTGTTTGTTGATACTTTATTGATCCTTTACAGGAAATTACATTGTCACGGTAGCTTCAACACACAAAAGAACACACAGCACCACTCTTAAGTCTTTTACAAACTACAATATAAACATTTTAAAGAAATAGTACCTAAAAATTGACATGAATAAGATAAGAAATGAGCACTAACATACCAGGATAACAGATGTGCAAATGATGGCATAAGTACAAACATATGCATATACATACACACACATACATATACATACACACTTACATACACACATGCATAAACACACACATACATACCTCTATACATAAAATACATACATGTAAATACACCTATATATGCAGTTCCAATTAAGAGTCCTGTTATATTCATAGCACATTGAACAATCTGATAGCCGTCAATAGAAAGGACTTCCTGCTACGCTCAGACTTGCACTTTGGTGCAATCAGTCTATGACTGAAGGTGCTGTTGTTAAGCATCCCAAGAGCGTGTAGTGGATGTGAGGAGTTGCCCATTACTACTAATAATACGTTTTTAATATATTTATTAAATATCTTCATGGAACATGATCTTAATATCCTAATGATTTTTGGCATAAAAGAAAAATTGATCATTTTGACCCACACAATGTATTGTTGGCTATTGCCACAAATATACCTTTGCGACTTATGACTTATGTTTGTGTATTTATCTGTTTTGTTTTGTTCAGGACCAAGAAAATAAGATGCAGCAAGAGATAACAGACCTGCAAAACATCACTGACAAAAAGGTAATTCATTTATTCACAAACACAGTATTATATTTAAAGGTACAATATGTATGATTTTGGGATTAAATTATCCAAAAACCACTAGAACAATGTTATATATTTTGTTGACTTGTCTACTTACATTATCCCAAATGTTTCCAAGAATGTTTAAATCCAGAGAAATCAGCTATTTTAACCAGGACACGGACCGCATGTTGCCTATCAATGACATCATACCCGCGTTACCCTTGATTTTATTTTGTAGAAACCATGGAAACACCAAAGACGCTTTCATTCATCGACAGAAAACTAAGCATTGTTATACAGCTCATCACAGCTATTGTTTAAATCATGTTTTCTTGATTTACTGCAAGTACCATGTTTTACCATGCCTAATATCGTGTGAACAAGTGTCTGATAGTAGCGCGAGCGAATGCACAGAGTAGCATTATAACATAACTCTCAACACACTCAAATGTGTGTAATATGATAAAGCAGCACTGCGTTACCCCACATACACATGAGCGGAAGAAGAGAAAACGCTTGTCTGCGGCAAAATAAAAGCTCTCGTCTCGAGCCGTGTGTCGCGCTCGTCTCTCTTTAGCAATCGCTCCAGCGGCCTCGTTCAGCTCCGCCCTGCTTCATACTACAGTAACATTAATAATCTCATCCATGAACATGATTTCTGCCCGAGTCCCATCCCGATTCTTTTCTGTGAGAGGGAGACGACAACTCCCAAGATTACGCGCTCAATCTCGGTGTCATCATGCTACGCCTTTGTTTTGAATAGGCGTCCTCTAGTGGCGAAAAACTACATATTGTGCCTTTAAGCTATATCATATTTTTAATAATATTGTACAGTGGCCAAAATGTGTTTGGACATGCCATTATTTGGACTGTCCCTGAATAAAAATTTGGTCGACTAAAGGGGGTCGCACACCGGACGAGAAGCTTGCACGTCTTTAAAATCCGAACACATTATTTTCTATGAGCGTACACACTCCGGCGGCACCATTCGGCGTCAGTTTTACATTAACTTTACATTATAATTGTCTCAAAACGTCGTTAATGTACATGCTGACTTTACCCTGTGCTGCAAAATATTTACAATTATAGCTTAACTGCTTTAATAAAGCCTAAACATAGACCTATAATAAACCGGCACCAGGTCACACACCTCAGCTGGGTACTATCGCTGAGTATAGCGTTACATAAAGACGGCGAAAAACTCAATGAAATTGGGAAATACCTTGAATTATATGCGATAATCCATTGATTCTGAGGGACAAAATACAGAAATCCGCTGTGTGGATGAAGATCGCTGATGTTTTCGGGTTTTCAGGTGAGATTCTCATTGAATTCAGTTAAAGTAAGTTACGCCCTGAGGTAAAGTGTTCAGGCTGCAGACTTAGCAACGATTGTATTTAATTGTACAGTACAATCATAACATAGTATGGACATTATCTTAATTTCATAATGTCTTTAAACATAACAGTATTGCTGATCATAAACTGATAATCATAGAATGTGCGCGTCCGGTGTGTGCGATACCTGTGAGTTGTCAGAGACGCGGCGCTGCGCTTCTCGTCCGGTGTGCGACCCCCTTAAGCCTCTTCTGGTTGACTATTAAGGGGCAGTGTAGTCATTATATAACGACATATCAAAGCGGGTGTCATTGATTATAAAGAAACAGACACACTGCTCGGAGTAAGTGTGCTTTAGTGAGGTGAGTTGCCTGTAGTTGCAGATGATTGTGGAATTTAAAAAAAAAATTATTATAGGTTATTTTTTACATTGATTTGCAAATATTACACTTTTTATGATTAATCACACCAAATTTTAGTTCAAGTTGAAAGCCCTGGTTATTATATTGAAACAATTTGAAAAAACTTGAAAAGCATCAGTTATGAGACTGACCAGTCCTCATAATCACCACCAGTCCAGCCTCAGAAGCAGTTTAAACCAAAGCAGGCAGTTTTAGTTCGACATAAAAGCATTTCCTCTGCTCTCAATTGCCCTAGTTCACTTTGATGATGTGAAGATTTGAGGCTGTAAAATCGAGTGCTTGTTACAAGGGCCCCGTTTCCACCTGGTATTAAAGGGATAGTTATCCCAAAAACGAACATTCTGACATTTACTCGCCCTCAAGTTTGTGAGTTTCTTCTGGTGAACTAATAAGAACATATTTTAAAGAATGTTTGTAATCAAACAGTTGACGGTAGCCATTGACGTCCATAATAGGAAAAAAATACACGCCAATACTATTGAATAAACAATTTCATGTTACATGGCTTACGAGCGAGTAAATGGTAAATAGCACTGCCATTTCCACCGCAAGCGCTTTAATACAACGCAGCGAAGTTTGAATCACTTGTTTGGTGCTCTTTCTCACAACACAACCCATAACAATCATACGTTAAAGCTACAATATGTATTTTTTTCGCCGCTAGGGGTCACTAACCTCTTTAAAAGATTGATGATGCAGTGAATGAGCGTGGAATCATGGAACTTGTCGTCATACCGATGGATCTAATAATGTTTACGGATGAGTGAATGCATTCATGTTTTTAACATGACTGTGGTATGAAGCTGGGCACTTATTATTACTAATAAGAGACAGATATCAGCGCCACACGCGAGTCCCGGGGGATATAAAGAAATGAGGACTACCGAACTACCCGCAAGTGCTGAGTTACTACTCATACAGGTCAGTTTATTTGACCAATTAACATTGTGAGGAAACGCAATGCCGTTTCACTTGCTCTACACTATCTAAACTGCATTTGAGTGTGTTGAGAGTTATAATGTTATTCTGTGTGTTAGTTTGTTGGCTGTTTGAGACTAGCAGTAGCTTAAACATACTGATGATATTCTAATATTTCATCGTGTTGAGCTACATAACATTGATTCGTTTTTATGTGCATTTGCTCACCTGTCTAATAAAGCACATGCAAGAACGGCATCTCTTCAAGTCGAAGTTTGTTGCGAAGCTCTCGCCATCTCGAAAACGGCACGTCGATACTAGTCTTTTGACTTCATTGTTCCAAAGTCTGCTTGCCATGGTCCGTAATGTTTGAACGAAACTACAACAGCGCTAGATGTCACGCAGTTGTCCACGTCTGTTGCCACGATTTCTACGGCAGTAAAAGCGGAAACTGAGGGTAACATAACGCCATTGACCGGCGACTCCCTCACACGTCCCGGTTCCTTGGTTAAAATCGCAATTTTCTCACGATTTACAAATAGATGGAAACATTTGGGAAATTGTAAGTACTCAACTGAACAAAGTATATAACACTGGCCTAGTGGGTTTTGGATATTTTACTGCAAAAATCCTACATATTGCACCTTTAAGTGAGTGGCCGGAGAGTAGGGACTAGCGCTCTGCTAGTCACAAACATCTTTGTATGTGATTCCACTGATCCGATCACAAGATGTTTTAGACCTCGTTCTTGTGATCGTATCACCAAAAATGCCAGGTGGAAACAGGACCACGTTGGTTTTTGTCAAAGCGGCACCCAAGTGTTTCCCCAAATGAAAGGGGAGCGTAACGGGACAGTGATAGACCCGACCTGATTGCCCCACTAATTATGAGTTAATAGGAGCTGCTGCCAAGCGGCTCCCTTTCAAAAGTCTTCAAAGCTTCAGAACTATCATAAAAAGGCCGCTTTAATAATTGGGCCGACACAATCAGGTGAAGATAAGTTTTAAGATCAGCCTCAGACACCTGGCTGCTGCCTGCCGCCCCACCTTCAAAGGGCCTGTCCGGTCATAAAGCAGGACGGTGAGGCGGACCTCTGTCAAGGGCACATCTGCAAAGCAGAGGCCGTATACACCTGCAGGCCAGCCGTCTGCCAGCAGCTGCTCACGGCCGACCTCTGACCTTTAGAAAATGAGATCAGCTCTAGTTATGCTGAGGGGCGGGAGCAGATAAAGCGTGTTGAGTGATTGACACTTCTCTCGTCCTGTCCCAGCTGCAGACTCTTCAGGCCCAACTGGAAAAGGAATGGGTCGATAGCAAGAGGAAGATGAGCAAGATGGAGGATGCACTCAGGTATGTCCTGCTGATCCGAGTGACACCAAATTCATTAGTATAGTCTTCTCTTTAAAAAGTACACTGCCGTTCAAAAGTCTGGGGTCAGTATGATTTTTACATTTTTGCTACGTCAAATTCAAACAATCCGGAAAAAAAGTATCGTTTCCATAAAAATGTTAAGCAGCAAAACTGTTTTCAACATTTATAATAATTAATAATGATAACTGAAAATGAAAATTTCATTGAAAATGAAATGATTTCTGAAGGATCATGTGACACTGAAGACTGAAAATTCAGCTTTGATCACAGGAATAAATTACATTTAACAATATATTTACATAGAAAACAGTTATTTTAAATTGTAATATTATTTCACAATATTACTGCTTTTATTCATTTTTGATTAATTAAATGCTTTGTCTTAAAAACATTTTAAAAAGTATACTTTTTGGCACATTTGACATTATTCGCTTTATTTATACCTGGCTTCATTGCGATTTTTTTGCCATGACTTGTTAATGCATATTTAGAAAATAATAACATAAAAAAGTATTCTTTAGTAAGTTAAAAAAAATACACCTATGTTTAAAAAACATCCCACTGTATATTCTGTTGCACCTGGAAACATGTTCTGTGGTGGAAGTTAAACACTGTTTCCTGTTCTCAAGTACCACATACATCTATAATGAGAGCACACTGTGATACAAATATACCTTATAAAATATAAAATATAGTAATATTTACAATAGGACTGTCACAATGTCAGATTTTTCACTACACGGTTATCGTGGACAAAAGAATTCCCAATAACGATACATCGCGATATCTATAGAAACCTTGAAGAAAAAATATAATAATAATGCTACTAGTCAAATAGAAATTAAAAATAAATGAAATAATTTATAGTATTATATCCAGCGATAATATGTCAATTGGCATTGCATTATAAATATACATTAACCTTATGGAAATACTCAAGATGGTTTGAAGAACACAGATAAACCATCATACTGTCGCAATAGTGTGTTAATTCTCTTCATGTTTAATCAGTCAAAATCAGAGTTGCCAGGTTTTCACAGCAAAACCCGCCCAATTGCAACTCAAAACTAGCCTAAAACAAGCCTCATCGCGCTTCGGGCGGGTCCCCGGTCAAAATCTTGTTCGGGGGGTAAAATCAGCGTTTTTTTTGGGCGGGGTTCCCCTGCTAAAATTCGCATTCCCGGTGCTAAATATCACATTATTGGGGTCGCTTCAACCCGTGGACATGAAAAATAGCCCGCGGCAACAGGACTTGGTAACACTGGTCAAAATGTGATCTACAGCGATCCATATTAGGGATTTCCTGGGACTTATTACTCATGAGTCTCACTTTTGGACTTTTTGGACGCCGTCCGGAGTCGAGTATGAATGAAACATAAAGTACATGTGAGAGTTTAGCACTCCATCATGCTCATTTGGGTAAAAATAGAAAAAAAACACTGCTCTCTAAAGATATTTGAAGTAAACATACGATAATCCATACGTTTTTATCCAAATGAGCACACTTTTGGATGTAAATATAACAAAACACAGAAAGGCGTCGGCATTTAACAAGCTAATGTAACATTTCCCGTTTCAGGACTAGAAAAATAAATGGCAACTTACTTTCTGTACAGTGGCCAAATCTGCAGGATAACAGAGGCGAAGGTGGAAGAACAGGTTGGTGGTTTTGTCCCCTTTTGCGCTCACTGTTGATCGGCAAGTCCTGCAGACATTTTTCGCGGAATCCAAAAAACTTCCACAGTGTCTCGTCTTTCATATCCGACGACATGCTTTTACATGGCAATAGAAGCTGCGCTCTGTGACTGCTTGTGTTTTATGACAGATGACAACCAGCGTTAAGGTTACTGTACGCTGGGATGTCAACCAGATAGTGCCGCTGGATCATTTACGTGCCATATTATCATACATATAGAGGGTATGCACGTGAAGTCACCGTCAGACTGCGGTTACGCCCACTGAGTGGCAAAAAGACACAGGCAGCATTGGTTTACAGCGAAAAACACACAAAACCAGGCCCGCTACCAGAGGTGGGGTCTTGGCCCCCCCTTGGACATCCCTGTGCCCCCCTCCGACCAAGGGAGATGGACTTGATAATAGCGTGTAATTTTCTCACTCAAACCACTTCCGCTGCTGCTTCTGCTACTGATCGCTTTTAGAGGGAAAAGCTGCCCAACACTGCTGGTCTAGGATCTGTTTTTTTTTCGTAATAATGTAGCCAATCACAGACATGTTTGTTGATTTCTTGAACGCAATGGCCAATCCACTCACCGCTCGAGTGTTGGTCCAGTGCTGAGTTCTGCACGTGCGCTAATCCTCTCTAACAAAGTGTGGACATTATGTAAGTAAGAGATTCATTGTGTCGTCAGCGTCACTGATTAATATAACGGGACTGTGTGAGATCCTTTCATTGAATGAGTGACAGCTTTTAGTGATTATAAATGGAGCGCTCTTTGCACGCTGTCTATGCGATATAAAACAAATAATAGGCCTATAATATATTCAGAATTTGAATAAAACTTTTTCCATTCTTGACAAGCAGCCACATATTCGCTTCAGTACACAGGCCCATTCCCATACAAGCGGGATTCACTCTCGAAATTGTGATGACTTGTGATGATAAATATTTATGCATCGAAATCAGGCTCATATAAATGTCAGGAAACACGATTCCTGGCTGCATGTCAATATCCATGGATCACTGGATCTTTGGTAAGTTGTAAGGAACACTATATCGAGTCCAACCTTTAGTTTAAACTGATAACTGTTTGTTTTACTCGCGTTTCTCCCTATTAACTCCAGTCACGCAGAAGCTCTACTGCCACTCAGTCCCGGCTGAGGGGGCGTGTTCCGGCGGGAAAGTGACGTCAATGCATACCCTCTATACTATTCATTTAAAATATTATGGTTATCGCCAATACCGGTATATCGCAACACCTCTAATTTACAAGTATTTTTTATACTATTATTAAGTTGCTGATTCTCATTTGATTTTCAAGGGCAATATTTGCTCAGTCTTGCCTCCCTGACGGCTCTGGAGCCGTAACATCCAGCAGTGCTCCTGTATTGTTGAGTGCTAGCAGAGACCAGTAAAATGTGAACAATGCTGTGGTCTGGACTGGATTATGGGGCTGTGGAAGAGCCTCTGCTCTAAGTCCTGTTTTGGGAAGGCCATCTCCTGGCCCACAGCAGAGCCCTTAGATGTGGAGCTAGCGTGGGGTTACTGCCTGTGCTCCTGGAGCCCGTTCCCAACCGCAGGAATGCAGCGGGAGATGTGGAAGTGGTTAGGATGGCGTTCTGAGGAAGCTCGCAGGGTTTGTGTGCCGGGTGGAATCACACACTTCAGGTTAGTTCGTCTGGCCTCGCTTTTTCACTGTCACTCACAGAAAAAATAAAAGAACAAAACTCCCCTGACAATCTGCGTGCCACGTTTAACGTACCCACCAGGCGCAGATGTGAGATTATTTACAATGTCCAAACATTGGTGGAAAACTTCCCATTTAGGTTGAAGAATGACATCAGGTTGGATTCGGCCCACCGATGAGCTCATTATTTGCTGTTTGTTTGTTTGGCCCTTGTCCTGGTGCATCACACACTCTTGGCAGTAACTGCGTGTTTAATTAGATTTCAGTCATTAACTCTGCCAGTGGACATGTGACATCATCATCGCCTGGAGCACAAGACTTGGTCCTGAGTTTATAGTTTTTCCTAGAATACCTTTCCTTGACACACTTTCAGATTTTTTTCTGTCGCTTTGTTCCAATATCACTTACAATGTATTTCCATCAGCACGTTTTTTGGGATCGAAAGCAAAAGACGAAGCTGTACTGTAGATTTGGGGATCAATTAGATACAGAAAGCGAACAAAGAACGTTCCCCATCATAGTCAGAGTGCATGTTTAAAGGGATAGTTCACCCAAAAAAGATAATTCTCTCATTCATTTTTCACCCTCGTGTCGTTCCAAACCCGTTAGACCTTCGTTTATCTTCGGAACACAAATGAAGGTATTTTTTATGAAATCTGAGAGGTTTGTGAACCACACAGGCAGCAACGTCATTGCAACTTTCAAGGCCCAGAAAGGTAGTAAAGACATCGTTAAAATAGTCCATGTGAGGGTTAGTTCACCCAAAAATGATAATTACCCCATGATTTACTCCCCCTCAAGGCATCCTAGGTGTATATGACATTCTTCTTCAGACGAACACAATCAGAGTTATATTAAAAAATGTCCTGGCTCTCCCAAGCTTTATAATGGCAGTGAAGGGCTGTTTCTGTTTTAAAGTCCATAAAAGTGCATCTATCCATTATAAAAGTGCTCCACACAGCTCCAGGGGTTAATAAAGGCCTTCTGAAGCAAAGCCATGCGTTTGTGTGAGAAAAATATCCCTATTTAAAACTTTACAAACTGTAATCTCTAACTTCCACTAACTGTCGTACGCGTGTTCCTGAGAGACTGGCGTTCCAGCGGATAACGTAGGACGCTCCGGTGAGAATATGCTAGCTCACGCGAGAACCAAGTTTTGTTTTGCTCTATCCTCTGCGCTTCCGCGTTCGTCACCGGACCTTATGCTACGCCTGTGTCCTCCGCCATTCACCGTCATATATGACATTCTTCTGAATTTGATTGAGCATCCTGCAATAATAAAGAATAGACATTTCAAAATAAGAGTCCTTGTGTGCTTCAGGCTCGTTTATTAAATAAAATTCACGCCGTGTGTCCAATTTCCACCCCGGTTATTATTACCCCGTCACAGGAAGGAAAAACTAAGAACATTATTTGACGCATATTATTAAATATATAGATTTTACTAGTATCAGTGTTATTATAGTTAACAAAAACTAAAGCCATAAACAAATACTTGAAATAAATAAATGTTAACTGATATAAAATACAAAACTTAAACTTCTTATTTTCATTAAGTTGAAATAAACCTGTTATTTAGTTTTATTAACCTGATGTACCAAACTAACACTGAAATAAAAATGAATAAAAACTATACAGACATAAAAAAAAAAAAAAAAACTTTTAACTAAAATTAAAATGAAAGCAGAGTTAAATTAAATTAAAAAAAATCTCAGAGATACTATACTAGTATGGCTAAATCTGTTACCGTGTGTTTATATATATATATATATATATTGCAGTAATAGTTGCACCCCTAAAGTTTCTAAATCCGCTCCTAAATTTTTCAACTTAGGAGCACCTTGGGGGAAAAAAGTAAGCGTCAAGCCTTGTCATTACTGAAATGCTCTATTGTATTAGACTGAATTGGGATCTCTTAAGCACCACTCACATTCTCTTCAAAAAGTGTTTTATTACCATTATTTATTAGTATAATACAGGACAGTGGAAATGATATAATACAGAATGATGAATTCACTGTTTTATATCATATTTAAAGAACTGCATTGATCTAACATAACTATTTTATTTCTTTGCATCACAAATGATCCATTTTTAGTAACAAACCTCCTGGCGGTTTATTGTTGGCTCTTTTTTAAAAGAACCACTGAAATAGGACAACTAATAAACGAAAGAAATCAGGTCTGGCTGTCATTGGCACATATGTAATTTAAAACCATTCCAGGACGTTTTGCATGTCTTGTTCCGTACAGCACAGCACTTCCTTTCATCTGCTGAATTGTGTTTTTTTTTTTTTCCTGTGCCGTTGCTTTAAAGTGTCGAGATGAAACGAGTGTCGTTATCTGACGTACGCGTTAGTGCGCCAGACACACGGCTTAGGATGAATAAATTAGCCCCGCATGAGCAATGAACAACACAGATGCCCATTTGTGTCAATAGGCAGCCGCATTTACGCTGCAGTCCTCATCGAGCTAATTAAACAGTCATTGGGCTAACGAGCAGCCAGGATCCCCGGTCTGCTACCTACCTGCCGTTCAGGGTCTTTTGGCCGCTTTAAAGTCAGCGCTGAACTTCAAACAGCCAGCCAGCGCACACATCAAGAGAGCAACGCCTGATAGCAGAGATCAGAGGATGAGCAGAGAAATTTAAACGAGATGAAACCGCATAAAATGCTGGCTGCTCACCGCATTATATGCCGGCATGTTGGACACACTTTCATGCGTATAAGTGGGACAGAGAGGCTGAAAATTTATGTAATGTTTAGCATGGCTTGCATCATTATTTTTGTTACGTATTTAGGCATTTGCGTGCCCTTTTGATATGCTCATGTGAATTTAAACATGTATATGCGTGCAGACACAAGCAGCTGGTGTGCTGTTTGTTTGTCCTGAGCCCCCTTCACATCAAAAGACGCACCCCCTTCCCAATGCAAATGAGAATTGGTGCATTGTTTAACTTTCCGTTGCTATGGCAATACCATAGTGAGCTACCACAGTTGGGGAAAAAAACAAAGTTAGCTCTTTTTGATCAGTGTGTCTGTCTGATCATTAGAGGAAATGCATATACATGACGAGCAGTTGTGCTCTGAATTCTCATACTCGTCTTATTTTGGCGAAAGTGATACAGAACTTCTTGGAGCTGAACCAGAATTATTTCCTTACTTCTATCTCTATTTAGGCAAACAGCAGCGTCAACTAAACAGCCCAACTCTGTTCCCATCACTGCAAATGACAGTACAATATGTTTGTCTTAAAATGCGGCATAAACTCACAGGAGGGGAGTGCCACAGGGATATGTGTTTGGCCCGACTGTGTTGTCCCACGTCTGCAGCTGCGGATCTCTTTGAGTCTCGGCTTCGGCCCAGTCCGGCTCTGGTGGGGGAGGAAGGGAAGGGGGCACATCCCTGGGGATTCAGAGGCCAACATCAAACGGACTAATCACTGCAGTCCCGCTGGATCAGACGGAGGATAAGAATAGGCAAGAAAATAATACAGCTGGCCCTAAACTCAGTTCCTCATTTTGAAGACGATAGTGTTGCATTCCCTGGATGAACCACTCATCATTTGTATTTGTGCAAATCTCCTTGTCCTACCAAAACATGAGTTTGCTGAGCTCCTACAGACATAGAAGAGGCTAATTATTGTCTTTGTATTTGGATATGTATTTTTGTCGGTCTGAGTTGATGCTCCAAGCCAGGGAGAGTCAGTTCTTAGGGTGTGTTTGGAATGGCATACTACTATTTTTGCATTATGCATTGTATATGAACTTTCTATTTGCATGTCTGGGTGACCTACCGCATTTGCCTAACTGCATTGTATGCACACTGCATGAAATATTGTATGTATCCCACAATGCAATGCATGCTACCTGACATTGCAAATGAATGTCAATCAACAGAAGTTATTGACAGATGTTAGTTTAATACAATATTGGGGTAAAAATACAAAATGAATGATTTGTCAACACGGGCAACAGAGAGTGTTGGTTTTTTTGCGGGTGCACAGTGATGTAGTGAAGCTCATGTGATCTGCTATCTGATACACATGGCTATAGCAACTTGGTGACATTCATTGATTTAATATCTATCAGTGTGAACACACATTTCATTTGAATGTGCTGCATTTCTGTTAAAGGAGACATATTATGCCCCCTTTCACAAGATGTAATATAAATCTTGGGTGTCCCCAGAATGTATCTGTGAAGTTTCAGCTCAAAATACCCCACAGATCATTTATTATAGCTTGTAAAATTTGCCCCTGTTTGTGTGTGAGCAAAAACGTGCTGTTTTTGTGTGTGTCCCTTTAAATGCAAATGAGCTGCTGCTCCCCGCCCCCCTTTCAGAAGAGGGCGGATCCTTTACACGAGCTTCGGATACTCCGTCAACAACAAAACAGGCAAATCTCACTCAGCCAAAATGTCAGAAATAACCAGTAGTGGAGTGCAGCCTTACATGCATGAACTGGAGTCGGAAACAGATGGAGAGACTCAGGAAGAGGTTAACACTTTTAGACGCACCTGGACGTTTCTCTGGTTAGTGGATATATTTATGTAACTTTAGTTGTTGTGGAGTTACTTTGATTCAACTCATCGACTAGCATGTACCATTATATATTTATAAATCTATAATCTATAAATCTATAAATTCTATAAATTGTTGTATAGGTGCTCGTGTGGGAACGTAAAAAGTTTGTCACCTGACAATACAATGCATAATAAATGTGTGTTTAAGAATTACGCAGACGGTGAGCGTTTTCGGGATAAAACTAACGACACAGCTCTAGTCTCTGTGAGTACAGTCAGAGACTATGGTAACTTTAGCCATATTAGCCGTACAGCATTCTAGAAAGCTCATTCAGAAAGGAAATTTGCAAACATTCACAAAATATGAAGTGCCATCCTTACTTGTTCTGGATATTAAAGGATATTTTATTGTTTTATGATGTTTCCTGGGGTGCACTTATAATGTTAGAATGCTTTTTACATCAAAAATTGTCATAATTTATAAATAAAAGGCATTTTTCCTAGCCCTATGGTCTGAACGCTCTGTTTTAAGGGGCGTGTCCGCTGTGAGACTTCAGTGTAAACGCCCACTGCTGTGATTATTACTCTCTCTTTTAGCGCGTTTTTACTATTACAGCTCTCATGGTTAACTAATCGTGAAAAGTGTTGCATTACATTTAGATCTGTGGCATTATATTTAGCTCTATGGCATTATATTTAGATCTATGGCATTATATTAAGATCGTGGCATGAAAGGTTGCAGTGATGATCATTGTAGCCGATCACACATATGCTGAGCGCATGAAAGCAGTGATCTCATCATTGCTTTCATCTTCACTAACAGCGCAAACGTGATATAGTTAAGAGATTCGTTGAATAAGACGGGAGTCACTGATAAACGCGTCACTATTAAACTCATTGACAGGTTCAGCGTGTGCTGCTCCAACGATTGCAAAGGGAAATATTTGATCGCTTTCTTTATAGAATTACAGATTATTTTCATCCTACTAAGAGAAACAACGCAAGTTGACGTTTAGTCACTGGTTTGATTTACTGACACAGACAAAGAACATCCGACTGTGCATGAATCTTTACATTTCAGATCAGGCATTAGAATGAACACAGTTGCATTACTGTCGAGCCCAGGAACTGCACAATATTTTGTAATCCTCAACGGCATGTTTACTGCTTGGTAGCTCGATCTGGTTTAGCTCAATCTGTTACTTAGACTACCTATTCTATTGCATGTCATACGTGAATCGGTGGGCGGGGCTAAACAGGTGATGAAGTAGTAGCAGAGGCGGTGCTTGCCTCCCTTTGACGTCATAGATCCCCACTTTGAAAAACCTGTCGTTTGCTGAGCCTGGTGTCAATAAAAGCTTTTATTGGACTAACAAGGAAGTTTTCAGCTCCGAAACTTGCAGGATGTTCTTATAGTATGATGACCTCTTATATGTCAAAAGCTCAAGGAAAATTTGATTTCTCAGTTCATGACCTCTTTAAGCGTTGGTATTGACCCATCCTTCAGAAACAACTTTTTCACAAATCCAGCATTGTACTGACCCTCGTTGGTGAAGCAGTCATGATTTGCGCAAATATATTTTAGATTATATTTTCCTTCATAAATGAAATTCAACCATGGTGTCCATACTCAGGGAGGGTGCCTCATGCCCGGGCAAGGTCAGATCCCTCCGCTCCCTCCGGGGGTCGGTTTGCGAGCAAAGATGGACTCAAAGCGGGCTGCCCGGGTCTTTTCCAAAGAGGGGAGTGAAGGTGCCGACCCCTCCTATACAGACCGTCAGGAGTCCCACTCCTCAGTGGCTCGGATGCTGGGAGTCTATGGAGACTTGTATGTTCGTTGGTACATCCAACAACAGAACATTAGTTATAATATCTGGAACAGCGTTGATGAGGATTATAAAAAAAGTATTGGGTGGATTTTTTATAGGTGGGTTGTTTACACACACTGTGGACACACATCCGTGTTCAAACACCTTAGAAAAGTGAATTTTGCATTATAGGTCCCCTTTAAAAGCAGATCAAGCTCCCAATATCTTGCCTTAGCAAGACAAAGACATCCGTCACACATACCTTATATAAGAAAACGTTCATAATGTTTCAGAAAAATAGTTATTGGACAAATGATATAAACTAGTGAAAGTGCAAGAGTGGCAAAGTAGGTCAAACATGCCCATATACTGTAGTTAAAGAAACACGCATGACCCTTCATCTCAGCATAAGGATGAGTTACTTCTTGAGTTGCGTCTGATTGAAAATCTGCAGTATTGCTCTTGGCAGTAAACAATTCACATGTGTTGCTGTGTAGAAGCTTTCATTTTTGATCGTGGATAGGTGATTGAAATCTGATCTCCGCTTTGATCTGCTAAGCTGATTCAAATAGATGCTTGTGCAACTCACCCAACCCCACTAACACATGACGTTCAGCTGCATATGTGACAGGAACACACTTTTATTCCCCTCATCTGTTTTTACTTTTTTTTTTAAATTATGTGCCTAATTTTTTTTTTACTTTGCATTGTTTATGAGTTATGGACTGCATGCATGTGCGTCTAACACATGCCTGATGTTCTGAAGCATTACTATAAATTTATGAATCCAAAGTGTCCAAAAACACATCGAGAGAAAGCTGTTCGTTCGCCGTTGCTAGGAGAGAAGCGGGAGGCGTGCCCCGCTGCATAGGAATGGTGAAAACAGCCCGCTGGTTCATGCATCTGAAAGCATTTAAATCGAACACAGTCACACTTTCCACAGAGCATTACATGCATACCATCAGCCCCTGCTCGTCCTGTAGGGGGCGCCATACAGACACACTGATCATCTGGGACAGCGGGAATAAGCTGAAAATTAAGAACAAATTCCTCATGTTTGGAATTTCCTCTGGAAGTTTTAAAGGGATGCAGATGTTGTTTTCTTGTATCTAAGCAAACCGCATCGTTGAATAATCGCTCCACACTTAAAGCAGGAGGGTTATGGTGTGTGTCATTGCATGTGTCTTTAGCACTGGGAATGACATTCATTAAGAGGCGTCCCTGAATGTAATCCCACCCAAGAGTCACACACTTCACTGATTCAGCAGCACACATCCCTGGTGGTCCACACCGTCGCAACAATCACAAATCAACACTAGTCGAATGGACAACTCTGTGTTTTTTTGGGTCAAATAAGTGAATGCATGTCTATTTGTGTCAATTACAAATTGAAAAGAATAAAACAAACATTTTAGCAGTTTAACATTCAGATTTCACAAACGGTTGCCAGATATTTTCTAATTTCTCACCATCAAAGCCTGTCAAAGCGAATATTTTCGACAGCATGCAGGCAGTCCGAAAGAAGAAAAATGCATATTGCGGGCACGCTGAGCTGCATATTGATTGGCTATCTCGGTGTGTTTCACTGGCTTACTAAATTCAGTATTATGCTGCGTTCACATGACCAGACCTCATCACGCATTTCATTTAGAAAGTGCCGTCCTGTTTGCGTCTTGTACATAAAAAACATTTGTCGAGAGGGAGTTCACTGCAAAAAATGCTTTTCTTATTTAGCTTTTTTGTCTTGTTTCCAGTCTAAATATCTTCTGGAGTATTTGCTTAAAACAAGCACAATTATCTGCCAATGGGGTAAGAAAAATAATCTTGTTTCTGTTTGATATCTTCTTTTCTTTTTCTTACACCATTGGCACATAATTTTGCTTGTTTTAAGCAAAAACACTTTATTTAGATTTAGATTTATTTAGACTTGTGTCATTTTACTTATCTAGTAAAAGCATCTTGATTTAAGAATTTTTAGATATTTGGACTGGAAACAAGACAAAAAAAAAAGCCATGAACAACACCAGCCAGCTATGAGGTGAATCACAACACTACAAACTTGTATGTAAAGCAAAAAAGTATTTGAACGTCAGACAAAAACGAGCGAGTGTACTTAACAACTTTGTGAGGGAAAGAACTACAAACCCATGATGACCCATGAATGACAATCAAATTAAAAATGATAGAAAACTATTCATTGAAAGTTGTCCATTATATCTATAGAAACAATATATTTAAATTTTATTGCGAAATATTCATATCAATTGAAATACCAATATTTTCAGTGTTTTGACAGCGTAGCATGAGTCATATCAACTTGATTACGTCATTTGTTCTGCTTCATAGGAATGGGTGTTCCCCTTCTTTTTCTTGCCACAACTCTCTGATTAAGTGGAATTTCTGGGTAATGTAGTTTTTCATTCATTTTGAAATGATGCAAACAGATTGCTTTAACAAAAGCATATACCGTTGATTAACAACCTCTAAACTCTTTAAGGCTGTGTGACCACCAAAGCGTTTTTTCACGTGGCTGGCTGGCATATCCAATTGTTTTCAATGGGAGCGCCGCGTTTTTAGAACGGCATCACTGTCACTTTTTACCCAGCTGTCCAATCACAGTGCAGATGCGGCGGGACAAATACCACACCGACCAACCGCCACATTCTGCTTGTGCAACGTGAACAAACGACAACAACAAGCATAATATATGCATTTTTATATAGAAACAATACAGAAACAAACTATCTGTGAAATGAGATACTAGCATAGACTGTAAAAAATACTGTAAAATATGGACGCTGTGTCCATGACGTCACCCGTAGGTTTCTGAAGAGCAGTTTTGAAGCCTAAATTCGGCTGTCGCCATTTTGGCAGCGCGTCACCCCGCATCACTCCCGGATAACTGAAAATGGGCAAAGAGGCGGGGCGTGGGAGGAGATGAGGTGACTGCTTGCTGAAACCACGGCCGCCTAGCTTGACCATAGTGGCACTCCACCTGTCACTCAAGTGGCCACGCCCTTAATTATGCAGAACTTTAAGGCTTTATATAATTTAAACAGATGAGTTATAAATAATAGGGCAAAATTAGCCGTATAGACCAAATCCACAATTTGCACCAGGCTGTAAACATGTTTTTTTCTGCTGTAAAGTTGGGCATTTTAACATGGGGCTCAATGAGATTCTGCTCTCTTTTGGAGCCTGTCTCTAGCGGCCAGTCGATGAATTGCAGTTAAGTCACTTCTGTGTTGGCTTCAAGAGGTTTATAAGTTATCGTTAAAAATCATTTTATCAATTCAGAGAAAATAAATGGAGTTTTTACTTCCGGAACCCAACTGATGCAAAATGGAATATCAAGTCAAGCTCATTGCATTATGGAATAATTGACTCAGCATAGTATGCTCCGTAGTATACTACACATTTTGGCAAATGTAGTAGACCATGCATGTATTGTATGCATACAGTAAATTTGCATAGTCTGCACAGTATGCATACTGTATTCTGTGGCTGTAGTACGAGTAGTATGCTACTCTGAACTGAAGGTGTGTTCAAGTCCTTGGAATTTCGTATTTACTAGTTGGGAAGTCGTAATTACGACATCAGATCCGTTAAAATCACTTTGGTTGGAGCAAGATGGCAATGTACCTTTTCTACAGAATGTATGTAACGTAGTTCGTTGTTATGGGAAGAAGGAGGCGGGAACCGGCGAACATTTAAAGACTTTAATCAAATAAATAAACACAAACTGAAAATAAACCGCGGGCAGCCCCTCACGGACGACTGCCGCGCACACACATAACAAAACGTAAACAAAACCACAACGTAAATCCAGGCCTGGTCCTCTCTCGTCCTTCACTGTCGTCGCTCCTCTTTTTATGCTTCCGAGCTCCTCCGTGAGAGATCCGAGACCGGTGTGACGTGCAGCTGGTGCTCATCAATCACTCCTCGTGTCGCCCTCTCATGCCTCTCGCTCGCCCGGCTCGTCACAATGTATAAGCCGAGTTTTTGCTGTTTTAAGTTTTTATTCAGTTTATGAAGGTGTTGTAAATGTAATCATTATCATAATTGTACAATTAGATGCATCCATTTCTACACATTTTCTATCAATATAGATGCTTTATCCATTACATCCACCATGTTTTCTAACTGACACACCCCACTCGGTTACTCAGGGCTTAAAAGACAGTTCAGTTGTTCACTCATAATTATGCCTTTGTGGTGCCGTTCAAGTGCATTCAACTCATCTGACATGACTTTAGCACACCAATATATCTTTCCTTTATTGCATTAGTGTGAAATTGCTGACAAAGTGGCATCATTGATCTGCCCACTCTAGAGTTTGCATTCGATTTGGTTTTAAATGACAAACAAGAAAGTCATCTCAATCAATAACCACCCAATCTCTTCGACCTCAGGCGGATATTTGACCATGAGCGCAGGGTGTTAAAACTGCGTGTTCATGCAGCGGCTGCTGTTATTTTCGAGCAGTTTCTGGCTCTCTGGGGACCGAGGAATGAGGCGCTCCTCTTTTAAGGGTGCTGAAAATTTCAGCTTTGCGTTTTCTCTCTGGTTTTAATGTGCTGCCTCTTTTTTGGGCCCCAGCTTTGATCTGGTGCTGGATGTGTTATCATTCCGTCAGGATGAGCTCATGGAGTGGACGGCCTTTGGCTTCACACTGGTGTGGAGAGGTGTAATCCACCTGGAATCCATATGTCTCTCCCGGTGTGTTTATAGCCCACGTCCAGAGAGACTGAGTGTTGGCCAAGTGGGAGTCTAATATGAAGATGCTGCGCACATAAAGCGCTTTGTAGCCTGACGACTTCACTCATTCAGATGCTGCATGATATATTGAATATTTACAATATTTTCAACATTATTATTGTTGTTTTATAGTGCCCTTGTTACACATTACATGTAGTTAGTATAGTAATTACTATAAATTGTGCGTAATTACATGCAACTAACCCTAAACTATACCATAATCCTATAGTAAGTACATGTAGCTTATTATTATTACTCAGTACTTAAATTTATAATTACACTTACACTTATTATTATTCATTGTTCCCACTCGTCCTGGAAAACCTTGAAAACCTGGAAAAAATGTATGACAAATTTTCCAGTCCTGGAAAACACATGGGAAAATAGAAAAAATGTAAAATGTCCTGGAAAAAATTCTTGTTGTTGTGGAAAACTTTGTTCTGTTTCTTTAGCCGAGACAAAGAGTTCATCACTAGCTCAAAACAATTACCGTTGGTTGCAGAAAGTGCTGTGTTCAGGAATGCTGTAAATAAAAAAATAAAAAAGGTAATTGCAAAAATTAAAAAAGAGCGATATAAACTCGCAATTGCGATATAAAGTCAGAATTGCGAGATATAAAGTCAGAATTGAGTGATATAAAGTCAGAATTGCGAGATATAAAGTCAGAATTGAGTGATATAAAGTCAGAATTGCGAGATATAAAGTCAGAATTGAGTGATATAAAGTCAGAATTGAGAGATATAAAGTCAGAATTGAGTGATATAAAGTCAGAATTGTGAGATATAAAGTCAGAATTGTGAGATATAAAGTCAGAATTGTGAGATATAAAGTCAGAATTGAGTGATATAAAGTCAGAATTGAGTGATATAAAGTCAGAATTGAGTGATATAAAGTCAGAATTGTGAGATATAAAGTCAGAATTGTGAGATATAAAGTCAGAATTGAGTGATATAAAGTCAGAATTGAGTGATATAAAGTCAGAATTGAGTGATATAAAGTCAGAATTGTGAGATATAAAGTCAGAATTAAGTGATATAAAGTCAGAATTGAGTGATATAAAGTCAGAATTGTGAGATATAAAGTCAGAATTGTGAGATATAAAGTCAGAATTGAGTGATATAAAGTCAGAATTGAGTGATATAAAGTCAGAATTGAGTGATATAAAGTCAGAATTGTGAGATATAAAGTCAGAATTGTGAGATATAAAGTCAGAATTGAGTGATATAAAGTCAGAATTGAGTGATATAAAGTCAGAATTGAGTGATATAAAGTCAGAATTGAGTGATATAAAGTCAGAATTGCGAGATATAAAGTCAGAATTGTGAGATATAAAGTCAGAATTGAGTGATATAAAGTCAGAATTGAGTGATATAAAGTCAGAATTGAGTGATATAAAGTCAGAATTGAGTGATATAAAGTCAGAATTAAGTGATATAAAGTCAGAATTGCGAGATATAAAGTCAGAATTGAGTGATATAAAGTCAGAATTGCGAGATATAAAGTCAGAATTGAGAGATATAAAGTCAGAATTGAGTGATATAAAGTCAGAATTGAGTGATATAAAGTCAGAATTGAGAGATATAAAGTCAGAATTGAGTGATATAAAGTCAGAATTGAGTGATATAAAGTCAGAATTGAGTGATATAAAGTCAGAATTGTGAGATATAAAGCCAGAATTGCGAGATATAAAGTCAGAATTGTGAGATATAAAGTCAGAATTAAGTGATATAAAGTCAGAATTGTGAGATATAAAGTCAGAATTGCGAGATATAAAGTCAGAATTGAGTGATATAAAGTCAGAATTGCGAGATATAAAGTCAGAATTGAGAGATATAAAGTCAGAATTGTGAGATATAAAGTCAGAATTGAGTGATATAAAGTCAGAATTGCGTGATAAAGTCAGAATTGTGAGATATAAAGTCAGAATTGTGATAGTCAGAATTGTGAGATATAAAGTCAGAGTTGCGTAATAAAGTCAGAATTGTGAGATATAAAGTCAGAATTGCGTAATAAAGTCAGAATTGTGAGATATAAAGTCAGAATTGCGTGATAAAGTCAGAATTGTGAGATATAAAGTCAGAATTGTGATAGTCAGAATTGTGAGATATAAAGTCAGAATTGCGTAATAAAGTCAGAATTGTGAGATATAGTCAGAATTGTGTGATATAAAGTCAGAATTGCGTGATATAAAGTCAGAATTGCGTGCTAAAGTCAGAATTGCGTGATATAAAGTCAGAATTGCGTGATATAAAGTCAGAATTGCGAGATATAAAGTCAGAATTGCGAGATATAAAGTCAGAATTGTGAGACATAGTCAGAATTGCGTGATATAAAGTCAGAATTGTGTGATAAAGTCAGAATTGCGTGATAAAGTCAGAATTGTGAGATATAAAGTCAGAATTGCGTGATATAAAGTCAGAATTGCGTGATAAGTCAGAATTGCGTGATAAAGTCAGAATTGTGAGATATAAAGTCAGAATTGCGTGATATAAAGTCAGAATTGCGTGATAAAGTCAGAATTGTGAGATAAGTCAGAATTGCATGATAAAGTCAGAATTGCGAGATATAAAGTCAGAATTGCGTGATAAAGTCAGAATTGTGAGATATAAAGTCAGAATTGCGTGATAAAGTCGGAATTGCATGATAAAGTCAGAATTGCGAGATATAAAGTCAGAATTGTGTGATATAAAGTCAGAATTGCGAGATATAAAGTCAGAATTGTGTGATATAAAGTCAGAATTGCGTGATATAAAGTCAGAATTGCGTGATAAAGTCAGAATTGTGAGATATAAAGTCAGAATTGCGAGATATAAAGTCAGAATTGCGTGATAAAGTCAGAATTGTGTGATAAAGTCAGAATTGCGTGATATAAAGTCAGAATTGCGTGATAAAGTCAGAATTACCTTTTCTTTACATTTTTATCCTGTGGCATAAACAAGCTTCCATAGTCATATTATATGAATAAGAGCTCATATTAAAAACTGATTTTATAGTTAACTCATGGCAATAAACTGTACGCCTTGTCTTTTATTCTCAGTGTAGTAAAATTGAAAATGTCCTGGAAAAGTCCTGGAAAATGATCGCTGGAAAAGAGGGGGAGCCCTGATTATTGCCAATATAAAATTAAGCAGTCATATATCTAGTTACTTTCGTAATTTATACATAGTCTCCCAATTGGAATCAAACAAGAATCCACTAAGAATCAATTAAGATCCTGCTGGATAAGCTGGATTTTCAACAGGATATTTTGTCATCTTTATTAGAAATGTACTTGTATTGGAATGATGTTTTGCTCATGACCAATTAAATAAATTGGACAGGGAGGAAATTGTCCAAATCCTATCAGGAATTATGGAATTACTAGTTTTGTGCATGTCGAAACTATAATAAAAAAAATTCCAATAAGATCATTTAGGGTTGTTTCCACATTATGATATACATTCCAGTAGAAATCCTTAGCATTTTTGACTAGGTTATCAATTTCAGCCATATTAGTTTCCTACATTTTGTGATCTCCTCTTGTATCACAACTATTTTTGTGTCTTTGAGTTAAACTTTAGTAGCACAATTGATTAATTTCCATAAATTACTTTTTATGACTCAGAATTGTTCATGGAAATCCCCTTTTTTGGCATTTTACCTACATTAGCTAAATACTGTTTGAGTTATGTAATACTTGTTCATATTGTTTTTTAAGTAATTTCAGAGCAAATACATATAAATAAATATTTTCAAAAGGCTTGCTTTTTATCTTTTCTAGTTTTAGCAGATCTTCCCCAACAGTCATGGCTCATTATTACACTTGTGTCATCGCTAATGAGTCTACAGCCTGTTGGGTGACTTGTTTATTGTTTTTTGTATAGTCACACAAAACCGTGTTTATTGTGTCGTCCTTCACGGGTCGGAGACTGCGAAGGTCACAAGCCCAGGTTCCTCGAGGCCGTGGGTGCCAGAGACTCAGACGTCTGACGGGTTGAATGCAGCCTGAATGAAAATGAATGGGTGCGTTTGTGTGGCCATAGCGTTTGAATTAGCAGCATCTCCAGTCTTATTTACAGTACAAGCTCCCCATCGAAGCGTCCTGCTCTCCACATTGGAGGCGTCCTGTGGTTAAGGAGGTTTGGAAAATTGACCCTCCTGTCTGACTTGTGGCTAGGCGGAAGCACTGTCGCCCTTTCCTTAAGTCCCTTCCTTCTTCTTTTCCCCCAAAAAATCCCCTTAAAGAGTGCAGGATGAGAAGGATTTCCTCTGGTTTGACGGCACATCTTTAATTTGAGTCTGCTCGTCTTCCACTCTTCTCCGAGCTCAAACCCCAGCCAAAGCCGACTGCCTCTGCGGAGCTGGCATTCCCCTTTCCCTGCCGCGTAGCTTTATTTGTCCTTCCCCGTTCTGCCTTCTCATCTCACCCCTCTCTGTGACGGATGGTGACGAACTGTCTGCTCTTCTCGGCTTCCACACCCTAGGTCAGCCTTTGTTGCTTTCTCACAGCACCTACATGGATCCCAGAAGATGAACCTTCACCTTATTAAAGAATATCCAGACAACATTTAAAGCTTGCTTATGGATCAGCTCTGTGTTCTTAACAAATGGGTTTTCCTTAAACATTAAACATTGCTAATGGACATGTAGCACTTTTATCTCTTCTCAAAACAAGGCAGTTTTCAGTGTTACACATATTGTTTATTACAGAGTATACTATTTTTGTTTTGGTTTGGCCAGTGGTTTTGCTTCAGGACGCACATTTTTAATGCAGTACCAAAAGTATGAATTATACAAAAGCAAACAGAAACCTTAGAATCAAAACAATAAAATATAGTAATATTACCAATATTATCTTTGAACTGCAAAGGGCCAACACTATGCAAAGTTTTTAACGTAACATTGGCTAAACAGAAGGATGTTGGATACATTGGATGTGCCCTTGAGTTCAAGGCTGCTGGAGCAGCATGCTGGGGTTTAGAGATGCATTTTTGACGTGCCGTCTTAAAAGTGTGGCATACATGTCACAAGCATTGAAAAAAAAAGGGAACACAACAGTCAAAGACCCACCAGTTGAGAACCATCCATTCAACCACCCTTTCTCCAAACTGCTTGCCATCTGGGTCTCTGCTTTTATCCAGCAGGAATTGTTTAGATGAGGAATAGTGGTCTCTTTGACAGGTGAGAGGGTTGAGAACGAGGGCTTGGTGACATCAACCAAAAAGTAAAGTCGTTTCAGAGATGAAGTAAGGGCACACAGAACGAAGATGCAGGTCAATGGAACAACAAAAAACTTGAGGTCAGGAGGAACGTTTTTTAAAGTTGAACTTCTTTTAACTTGAGTGCCGCGTTTTTAGAATGCTGTGTCGTGCAAAAGCCGAGCGCAATGGTTAAAGACGTCCATCTAGTGTGTGTTTTGGAAAAGTACACTAAAAAAATTCTCTGTAAAATAATGGTAAAGTACTGGCAGCAGAGTCGCCAGCAATCTACTGTAATTCTACAGTATGAATACTGTGAAATTACTTTACAGCCATTTACTGTAAAAAAATACATTACATTGCAATACATTTAGGATTATTTCAGTTTACAATACACTAAGAAATGGTGAGGTAAAAACAACCCGGTTTGAGTCATTTTGGCAACACTGCTCTAGGTCAAAAAGAGAACCCCAAAATAGGTTGGAAATTAAAATCACACGGGAAATGACTACAGTAAAGACTAATAAAATGGTGAACATTTATTTATAAGCAAGAACACTAAAAACAGACAAAAATATAGTAAAAGCACCGTGAACAGTTTCTGAAAAAATGCAGAAAAGAATACAAAATGAAATTGCAGTTGTAAAAGTTTATTAATCAGTGTTTAAGAACAAATTTTTCTTTTGTTTTGTTTATTTAAAATGTTCATTTTCTATTTTTTCTCCCGCCAACAAGCACTACAGCCAGAGTGCCAACGAGAAATACAGTCTGAAAGCCTTAATAAACACTTGTACATTTAGGAATAAATGATGTATTACAGTGAATTGACCTTTCCATTCAATGTGTTTATAATCACTCACTTCACTCTCAGCCTGGCTTGTTCAGTTCCAGCTTATCAGTCACCGTTCGACTGATTTGGATGTGAGAGAAAACAATCCAACCAAAACCTCCAGTTTTCAAAGAGCATTTCCTCGAAGTGTCATAAGCGCAGAGAACACAAACAAGTTAGTTTCAGGGGGCGCTTTTCAGTTTCAGTTCTTCCTGCTCACCAGAGTCACTGGTCCAGTTTTAAAAGAACGCGCTCCTCGCTGCAGTCAGTTTCAAAGTTCCCTGTCCTCTCTACTTCCGTTAGTTTTCTTCTATTTTCCACATATATTCTTGTCATGAGCACCGCAATCACAGATAGGAAGCTCGTACTCCTGTGAAACACCCGTTCAGCCCCATTATGCTATTACTTTAAAAAATGCACCAGCCAACAATGCATTGCGTACTACAGTTCAAAGCCGTAATACAGAAATACAGATTACTGTTGAAAATGGGCTGTTTATTAACAGCAGTTGCTTACTGTGAAAAATATTGCTCAGAATGCATTGTTTTCTACAGCAAATTGCTGTTTTAATGGAGTTAAAGTGTACATAACACACACAGTTGCTGTTAGTCTCCTGTTAATCTTGAGTATCTATAGATATCTCCCAAGAGTCTTTAGTTTTATCATATTTATAAAAGACAGATAAGCTGGACCGATTCTTTCAGAAAACAGCCAAACCCGTCACCAGCGCGCTCGCACACACACACACACACACACACACACACACGCACGCACGCACACGTTTGTTTTTGTGATTTGTGGGGACATTCCATAGGCGTAATGGTTTTTATACCGTACAGGTATAGGGGTAGGGGGTAGTGTAGGGGGATAGAAAATACGGTTTGTATTTTCTATCCCCCTACACTACCCCCTACCCCTAAACCTACCCATCACAGGAAACTGCACATTTTTACTTTCTCTAAAAAAAAACTAATTCTGTATGATTTATAAGCCTTTTGAAAAATGGGGACATGGGTAATGTCCTCATAAGTCATCCTCTCCATACTCTCCTGTGTCATACCCATGTCATTATACAAATTTGTGTCCTGATATGTCACAAAAACACGCACACACACACAATACATCATGGCATTATCCCTGGATAACTCTCGATTCACTATACGATGGTGTTTGCATTATATGCACTTACGGACCGATTGCCAACAAAACACACACATTGGATGCAGTTTCACACACTTGCAAAACTCCGGAAACACAAACTGCATCCATCCTTAACGCTGGGTTATTTGGGAAGCTGAACAAGGTTATCTTTCCCTCAACCTGTAACCGAACAAAGCTCGTTGATGGGCTGCTCTTGCTCTCGCTCTGGTTGATGTGTGTGTGTGTGTGTGTGTGTGTGTTCGCGCACTCATCCGGGAGAAGTGCCCATACAAGGAATTCCTCCCTTTGAACGTCATACAGGGCCATACTAAAAAAAAAAACTTTCCGAAACTTGTTTGAATCCTGAAGGAGTGTATTTGTCACAGAAATACTCCGTCATACGTCCAACATACGTTTTTTTTAAATGTTGGCCATGTTTAGCAGGAGAATCAAACAGTGTAAATAAGGCAGAATGCATTAAAATAGCATTAGACCCTCCCTTTAAAGTTACTTTCAGAATTTGGCCGTTATTTTAGTTTGGCAGTTTTTTACAGTGTATAGCTCTAATACACCTAATACTGTGTCTACACCAGACGTAAGTGGGGCGACACGATGCATCAAATGCAGATAGAAACCATTATAATCAGTGATGCTGTGTATACTGGATGTAACACAACGCAACAGGACAAATCACAGACAGTGGATTTGTTGTGCCCTGTTCTATTTCTGATGTACTACTTCAAGTGCTCTCACTACTTCTGACACGAGGGACACATGGCTTTGCAGCGGTCGCTTGTCACTTCCAATGTAGACAGAATCAAGCTGTTGCGGTGCGCATCCGGTCACATCCGGTGTAGACACGGTGCAAGACTTAAGGATTACCTAGAGCACATATAAAAAACCTTATAAGAGAAAATGAGCAGTTGTGTTGTGTATGTTTTATTCTACACCTTAAAGACAGACAAACAGAAATGAAGCACTAACTAAACCTCGAACCCACCAACTAACTAATCCTCTCTTCCTCTCGATGAGCTGCTCTTTCTTCTCTCTGGAACTCAGAATGTTCAGAGAAAGCTATTTTTGTGGCTTCGTCTCTTTCTTGTTTCTTTCTTGTTTAGACGCCTGTTTTTCTTTTTCTTTCTTTCTTTCAGTGTTTTTTTTGTCTGCTGGTTGCTCCACATCAGAGATGAGCAGAAGGCTCTTTTGTGTTTGCTCTGCCCTGAAGGCATTCATGTTGCAAGACAGATTAATAATTACAGACTACACAACAGTCAGGGAGAAACAATTTCTAGATCTTTTGATGTCAAACATGAGAGAGACCAAAATTACACAGAAAAGAGGCCATAGAAAAGAAAAAAAGGTCCCCAACTTTTTTTTTTCTTTTTTTTTTTTGCATTTGTTTTGTTTTTAATTTCCTCTTATTGTTATGTCTGCTTTGTATGTGTGCACAAAATGAGACAATAACTAAAGAAGGATGTCCTCATGAACTGATGATGTTTATGTTGTTTACATAATATATGTGTGTGTACTGTGTATAATTATGATATATTTTTGAATACACACACACACATGTATATATTTAAGAAAAATGTGTTATATTTATAGATAATATATTTAATTTTAATTTAATATAAATAATATATATATATACAGTATATACATGCAAATATTTCTTAATGTTTTGAGTGTGTATTTATATATACATAATAATTATACACAGTACACACACATATATTATGTAAACAACGATTATGCGATTAATTGCGATTAATCAATTTGACCACTAATATATATATATATATATATATATTATGTGTGTGTGTGATTTATTTTGTGTAAAAAATATTATTAGTTTTATTATTATAGTTATTATTACAAATTAAATGATTAAATATGTGTTGAAACAAAAACAATTCCTCACATTAAATGTCTGATGTCATGGCTTGTCACGTTTCCTCTTTGTTATTGTTCAGTCAGTGGCTTTTTGGATGTGCTGGTTAACTTGTTTGATGAAGAACTAATATGTAGTTTCACTGGCCCTGGTGAATTGTTCTCTCAATGAAAAGTAATTACCACAGTAATTACACCCGTTTGAGGGAGGGCGAGATGTGCCTCACACACATCCTCACATGCACGGATATAGACAGTGAAAGCAGGTTGACAAGCTCTTTGTAGCAGTCTGGCTTGCAACTGACAGCTCTTTTGGCGGTTATGTCTCAGTGTTGTTGTCAGACATGAGTCTGAGGCGCTGTTTGTTTTGCGTCGACACACATTTGTGCGCTGAAGTTTTCTGTGTGAACATAAAACACTTCCCCAATCAGCTGATAAAAGAATGAGTATAAAGCACAACATGATGCTTTTATGTGACGTGTCTTCCATCTCAGTTATGTTAGAGCACATAAAACAAGGCTGAGTTTCACTATACTTTCACTCTGTGCTCTTATTCTTAAGAAGAATGCAAGCACATGGGTATTCATGTGAAGCAGTCACAGGGTGACCCAGTTTGTGTGTGTTTTATGTTGTAGGGGTAAAGAGGAGCAGCTGGTTCGTCTTCGGGACAGTCAGAGACATCAGGCCCAGCAGGCCGAGAGCGCACTGGAGAACTTTAAGAAGCAGGTGGAGCTCAGCTCGGAGAAGACCTACGCTGACATGAAGCAACAGGTGAGTCGAGGGTGACACGCTACACTTTACACTGCGTCACATGGACGTAGAGGAGAAATGCAAGGTCAAGCTCATGGTAGTCAGTCTCAACCTGTTTACTGATCCTCTGATACACAGTCAGACTGAAATCAATACGCTTAAATCGGATTTGTTGGCTACTACGCAGCTTCCAAAGTTATGTTCCTAGGCTGCTACAATAATCACTGGATTTGAGTTGATGGCATCATATATTTTGAGAATATAGCTGTGATCCACACTCAAAATTCAAAATCCATTGAGTCACTTTATTTCACATTTTTCACAGGGGAATAATACAACAGGATGTTTCAGCTAGCAAGCCTTCTTCAACACACTGAAATGTCTGTTGTATTATTCCCCTATGAAAAATGTTCGAATATTTTGTATTTTGTCAGTACGGATCACACCTATATTCTTGAAGTAGTTAAATAGATTTACGCACCAAAACAGGATACAAGGTATGAGACGAAAGAGCGTGGTGTAAACAAACCATATTATCATATATTTTGAAAAATATGCATTGGTGATATACTGACAGAGTCCAGTGGCGGCGTGCTTACCCCACTGCATCCCACGCTTTGCATTGCACTTGGTGATGTAAGGCTTGGATGAGCTGCTCGGCCATGGAAACCCATTCATGAATCTCTCTACGCACTTTTCTTGAGCTAATCTGAAGGCCACACAAAGATTGGAGGTCTGTAGCTATTGACTCTGCAGAAAGTTGACCCTCAGCATGCGCTGACCCCGCTCTGTGATTTTACGTGGCCTAACGCGCTCTCTCTTTCCCTCTCAACATGCGCAAATGCCTTCACATCAGCACCTCGCGTCTGCACTATAAGAGCTGCACGCTGCATAGGTGACGCAGGAATTGTCACTTGCACAACCAATGCAGTGCTGGATTCTCACTAAAGTTATAATTTGCTTTGCCAAGACAATACTTGCCAGTGTTTAAATGCGCTTAAATGGTCAAATACAAAAAAATGTATGAACAAAATTACAGTCTTGATTAGTATACACGTAAACAGTCGGTTTTGTCCTAAGTGAATGTATACAGTTAAGAACAGAGATCCATGCAGCTCTTAAAGTGACAGTCACACACTAATAATCCTGCTGCTGTCTCTGTTTGTTTTCTTCGTCTTTTGTTTTTTGATTAACATTAATGACACTCAGTGCTCTTGAATCACTACATTTTGTGACCTTAAAGTCCCTGTAAAGGCAATTCTGAGATTTGTTTCTAAACACATTATAAATGTTAGAAATGTATTGCTAAAACACGTTACAAAGACTATGAACTGAACTATGAACTGAACAGTACTACAGAATTGTGTAGTTAGACCGTTAAACAGTTTTTCACCATTGCTGTGTTGCTGATATTTTGGGGCGGGGCTAAAACGGTGGCTTGATGACGCACTGGAGCCACTGAGCATATGGCCCCTCTCCCAACACTATCATAACTGTTGATGACGCACTGGAGCCACTGAGCATATGGCCCCTCCCTCAACACTATCATAACTGTTGATGACGCACTGGAGCCACTGAGTATATGGCCCCTCTCCCAACACTATCATAACTGTTGATGACGCACTGGAGCCACTGAGCATATGGCCCCTCTTCCAACACTATCATAACTTTTGATGACGCACTGGAGCCACTGAGCATATGGCCCCTCCCTCAACACTATCATAACTGTTGATGACGCACTGGAGCCACTGAGCATATGGCCCCTCCCCTAACACTATCATCACTGTTGATGGCGCACTAGAGCCACTGAGTATATGGCCCCTTCCCCAACACTATCATAACTGTCGATGACGCACTAGAGCCACTGAGCATATGGCCCCTCCCCCAACATTATCATAACTGTTGATGACGCACTGGAGCCACTGAGCATATGGCCCCTCCCCCAATACTATCATAACTGTTGATGACGCACTGGAGCCACTGAGCATATGGCCCCTCCCCCAACACTATCATAACTGTTGATGACGCACTACAGCCACTGAGCATATGGCCCCTCCCCCAACACTATCATAACTGTTGATGACGCACTACAGCCACTGAGCATATGGCCCCTCCCCCAACACTATCATAACTGTTGATGACGCACTCGAGCCACTGAGCATATGGCTCCTCCCCCAAAACTATCATAACTGTTGATGACGCACTCGAGCCACTGAGCATATGGCTCCTCCCCCAACACTATCATAACTGTTGATGACGCACTGGAGCCACTGAGCATATTGCCCCTCCCCCAACACTATCATAACTGTTGATGACGCACTGGAGCCACTGAGCATATGGCCCCTCCCCCAACACTATCATAACTGTTGATGGCGCACTGGAGCCACTGAGCATATGGCCCCTCCCCTAACACTATCATAACTGTTGATGACGCACTCGAGCCACTGAGCATATGGCTCCTCCCCTAAAACTATCATAACTGTTGATGACGCACTGGAGCCACTGAGCATATTGCCCCTCCCCCAACACTATCATAACTGTCGATGACGCACTAGAGCCACTGAGCATATGGCCCCTCCCCCAACATTATCATAACTGTTGATGACGCACTGGAGCCACTGAGCATATGGCCCCTCCCCCAACACTATCATAACTGTTGATGGCGCACTGGAGCCACTGAGCATATGGCCCCTCCCCCAACACTATCATAACTGTTGATGATGCACTACAGCCACTGAGCATATGGCCCCTCCCCCAACACTATCATAACTGTTGATGACGCACTACAGCCACTGAGCATATGGCCCCTCCCCCAACACTATCATAACTGTTGATGACGCACTCGAGCCACTGAGCATATGGCTCCTCCCCCAAAACTATCATAACTGTTGATGACGCACTGCAGCCACTGAGCATATGGCCCCTCCCCCAACACTATCATAACTGTTGATGACGCACTGGAGCCACTGAGCATATTGCCCCTCCCCCAACACTATCATAACTGTTGATGACGCACTGGAGCCACTGAGCATATGGCCACTCCCCCAACACTATCATAACTGTCGATAATGCACTGGAGCCACTGAGCATATGGCCCCTCCCCCAACACTATCATAACTGTCGATGATGCACTGGAGCCATTGAGCATATGGCATCTCCCCCAACACTATCATAACTGTCGATGATGCACTACAGCCACTGTGCATATGGCCCCTCCCCCAACACTATCATAACTGTCGATGACGCACTGGAGCCACTGAGCATATGGCCCCTCCCCCAACACTATCATAACTGTCGATGACGCACTGGAGCCACTGTGCATATGGCCCCTCCCCCAACACTATCATAACTGTCGATGACGCACTACAGCCACTGTGCATATGGCCCCTCCCCCAACACTATCATAACTGTTGATGACGCACTGGAGCCATTGTGCATATGGCCCCTCCCCCAACACTATCATAACTGTCGATGACGCACTGGAGCGACTGAGCATATGGCCCCTCCCCCAACACTATCATAACTGTTGATGACGCACTGGAGCCACTGTGCATATGGCCCCTCCCCCAACACTATCATAACTGTCGATGACGCACTGGAGCCACTGAGCATATGGCCCCTCCCCCAACACTATCATAACTGTTGATGATGCACTGGAGCCACTAAGCACATGGCCCCTCCCCCAACACTATCATAACTGTTGATGACGCACTACAGCCACTGAGCATATGGCCCCTCCCCCAACACTATAATAACTGTTGATGACGCACTCGAGCCACTGAGCATATTGCCCCTCCCCCAACACTATCATAACTGTTGATGACGCACTGGAGCCACTGAGCATATGGCCACTCCCCCAACACTATCATAACTGTCGATAATTGCACTGGAGCCACTGAGCATATGGCCCCTCCCCCAACACTATCATAACTGTCGATGATGCACTGGAGCCATTGAGCATATGGCCCCTCCCCCAACACTATCATAACTGTCGATGATGCACTACAGCCACTGTGCATATGGCCCCTCCCCCAACACTATCATAACTGTCGATGACGCACTGGAGCCACTGAGCATATGGCCCCTCCCCCAACACTATCATAACTGTCGATGACGCACTGGAGCCACTGTGCATATGGCCCCTCCCCCAACACTATCATAACTGTCGATGACGCACTGGAGCCACTGAGCATATGGCCCCTCCCCCAACACTATCATAACTGTCGATGACGCACTGGAGCCACTGAGCATATGGCCCCTCCCCCAACACTATCATAACTGTCGATGACGCACTACAGCCACTGTGCATATGGCCCCTCCCCCAACACTATCATAACTGTTGATGACGCACTGGAGCCATTGTGCATATGGCCCCTCCCCCAACACTATCATAACTGTCGATGACGCACTGGAGCGACTGAGCATATGGCCCCTCCCCCAACACTATCATAACTGTCGATGACGCACTACAGCCACTGAGCATATGGCCCCTCCCCCAACACTATCATAACTGTTGATGACGCACTGGAGCCACTGAGCATATGGCCCCTCCCCCAACACTATCATAACTGTCGATGATGCACTGCAGCCACTGAGCATATGGCCCCTCCCCTAACACTATCATAACTAGAGCACATTGGCATCAGTTCGCCCGCTCGATTGCGAGTTACTGTCAGTACCGTTAGTTACTACAGCCTACAACTTACAAAACAAAAACGATGATATCAAGAAGAGGTGGATTAATTTTGTGAACAGCTACCTTAATGGAGAGCTGAGGATCACCACCAACACCTGCCTCTCTGCAGTGACTTTACACCGGATAGTTTTACAAACTTTCATCGGAGACAACTGGGATTCACTGATAATGCGCTGCAGAATGGGGCTGAACCGATTATCTCCTGCCTGGGCCTTCATCCTCCTGTCCCGCCGACATCTGGTGCCCTCGTGAGCTGTACGTGAGTGTTGTCTTATGTGCTTATGTCAGTTTTCCCACGAGTGGGCGTGGTTTCGGCGCCGCGAGCGGACACGCCCCCAGCGTTTGAGAGCAGAGAATGCTGCTTATTTTTTCAAGATTTTGATAAGCTATTTTATTTACTTGGCAGATTTTGTTATGATTCAAATTTGTCTGGGTGGTTAATAACACATTTGTCTGTGGTGTGACAAACTCAGAACACATGTTTAATTTTGACTTTACTGGGACTTTAATTGTAAGGATTAATCTGTATTTAATTTATTCAGTGAAGACCATCCAATATTATTTTACATTTGATTCCTTATTACATTTCTTTAGTATTTCTTACCACAATATATTTTATGTTTATTTTATTTGTATCTTTATTCAATTTTTTTTTGTCTGTGTTACTGCTTGTTAATTGTTTTTGTTCTTATTTTATTACTCACTGTACTCTACTTGTCTTTTTTGTGAATTCATTTCAGAGTTTGAAATCAGGCTTGTGCTGTGTGTAAGCTATTGTGCAACAATTGCCCCATTGTAAAAAAATAAAATAAAATGCACTGCACGATCAAACATTTAGGTGAGATAATTATATATTTTTTGAAAAATGTAAAAAAAAAATGGCCCCAAAATAAAAAACAAGAGTCACCTAAGGAGGGATTCAAAAAAGAAATTCAGGGCCCGAATGAATGTCTGTAAAAAATCCTGATTGGAGCATTCCTATAAATAATTCTACATGATAAAATGAAGGCTTCAAATAGATTACTGCTTCTTGTGATCGGCGATCGGCTCCAAAAATCCTGATCGAGCACCCTTAAATACCACTAACAGTTGACCGGGTGAATATTTAGTAGTGAGGAAATTTCACGATATGACTTCTCCCACACTGTGACATCATGTAAAAACAGCTTCAACAGCAGTTACCCGATGTTTTTTTTTTTTTTTTTTTTTCAAGAGAATATAGAGGTGAATTATTGTTTTTAAGTTTTCTGTTATAAGTATTATTATGAGGTTTGTGCTGCCATTAACAACAAAGACACACATGGATCCATTATGAGGATTGCTGTAGAAACTAATCAGTTTTGACTAATAGTCTGGGAAACAGCTCAGAGTAGACTCTCCAAGTGGTCATCTCGTTCCGATGAAATAAGAAATTTTGCCACTTTAAAAATCTACAATCCAGTCATCTAAGTGGGCATTCTTGACCAGAACAAACTGCGTTGTGGCAGCAGACATTAGGCTGTAAACCATCTGACTATGTGAGATGTTCTGTCACTGATATCTCTGTGTAATTGAGTTCAGGATGTATTTGGCCTGTGGATTCCAGGGAGTCCAGACAGTAAGCGATCAGTACTGCAGACCGGACGATAAATCACATCCCCTCGTTCAGTCTCACAGGATATCACTGCATTCCCCCGTATGGGCAGTGAGCATCTCTCAGATGACAATTCATATCAATGAAAAGCTTCCAGCATGACCTAATGCTTAGCACATGTGCTCCAGAGCTGTGGTGCTCATGCGGGCAATGCAGGTTTCATCGGGCTTACATTTTTCGCTGATCTCTCTCCTTAAAGGGGACCTATAATGCAAAATTCACTTTTATAAGGTGTTTGAACACGGATGTGTGTCCACAGTGTGTGTAAACAACCCACCTACAATGGTAAAAATCCACCCAATACTTTTTTTTATAATTCCCATCAATCATTATCAATCACTCATAATGCGCTGTTTCATATTTCCCCCTACTCCTACGTAAGAGTAGGGAAACCCCGCCCATGACTGTTGATGATCTGCCCTTTTAGCATAGACACACCCCTGAGTGAGAAGCACAGAGATGCCATTTCGGTTTACTCGCTGTATTAGCTCTAGAGTATTACAGTGTCTGCGATAAAAAACATTACTAATGTTCTGTTGTTGGATGTACCAACAAACATACAAGGCTCCATAGACTCCTGGCATCCAAGCCACTGAGGACACCATGGTTGAATTATATATGGCACTTCATATTTTGTGAATGTTTGCAAATTTCCTTTCTGAATGAGCTTTCTAGAATGCTGTACGGCTAAAATGGCTCAAGTTACCATAGTCTCTGACTGTATTCACAGAGACTAAAGGTATGTCATTAGTTTTATCGCGAAACGCTCACCGTCTGCGTAATTCATAAACATTTATTATGCATTGTATAGTCAGGTGGCGGACTTGTTACGTTCCCACATGAGCACCTATACAACAATTTATAGATTAACATGACGGTCCATGCTAGATGATGAGTTGAATCAGCATAACTCCACAATAACTGATGTTACATAAATGTATCCACTAACCATTTAGAAACGTCCAGGTGAGTCTAAAAGTCTGTGTCTCTCATCTGTGTCCACCTCCGGTTCAAACAAGGCTGCACTCCACTACTGGTTATTTCTGACATTTTGGCTGAGTGAGATTTGCCTGTTTTGTTGTTGACGGAGTATCCGAAGCTTGTGTAAAGGATCCGACCTCTTCTATTTTGAGCTGAAACTTCATAGACACATTCTGGGGACACCAGAGATTTATATTACATCTTGTGAAAAGGGGCATAATATGTCCCCTTTAAAATGCCAAATGAAATATTGTGTTACTCCACCTTTACATTATCTTCCTCAGCTAGCTTAAGAACACTGTCTGCGATAGCTGCCACTGAATGGTATTCGTTGAGCAAACAGGTCTCATTGTTAGTCATCAGGAATTGTTACTCATCCCGACATGTATGCAGTATGACTGTTTGTACAATCACCATTTCCATCATAACAACTCCGCTGTTCAGTCTCTGCCCCACCACAGCATCAGCACTGCAGACACACATCACATCCTGCGCACAGATGCTGGAGCGGGCCGCTGCGGCGCCACCCGGGTTCACTGCCACAGCTGCGTCCAATGTGTGCACAACCAAACATTCACGCTATAGTTACCTAGCTGCTAAAAGCCTCTTATTTAGATTTATACAGCCTCCAGATCACAAATATCATCGTTCAAAACTAAATAATACAATCAAAGTTAACTTGGTTTACTTTCTTAATAAATATTACTGGTCTTGTTATGAATGATTCCTGAGTGCACGCTATTATAAATAAAACATTAAACTAAAAATTAATAATAATCGTAATCAATTATCCATGATCCAGTCAAATCCGGGTCTGCGTTTCCCAAAAGTGGATTGCAGAGAGCGTTGGTGCTAAAGGTTTCTACAATCTGCTTAGGTTTAAGATGCTTTAGGAAACTTTGGGATGGATAGCATCAAATCTCGCCGTATATTATTTCCTGCTGAGTATTCCACCATATTTTCAAAAATTGTCTGAAATAGAATTGAAAAAATAAAAACTGGATGGCCAAACAGATAGTCCTGCCCCAAACTCATGCCGTTAGTCAGTGTCGTTGTGTTGGGCTGTAAGGATCCTCTCTATTGTTCAATGTGCATTCATCTGCTCATTAAATGTATTGCATAGTAGACTTTGTTGACTATGAAAGATCAACAGAGTTAGCACTGCTATTTGTTCTTTTATGCCTCGTTTCCACCAAGCGGTACAGTACAGTACGATTCAGGACAGTAAACCCTGATCTGGCTTGCGTTTCCACCATCAACTGTACCCTTACTTGATAAGCGTGCTGTATGCCGGAAAGTAGCAATCGACATGATCAACAATGGAGGACATACAGCAGATCTTGTTCTTGCTTCTCAGCATGTAGCTGTTTGTCACGAACAAACACAGTTGTGTTTCAACTGTATATTAAAAAATGGCGCCTCTTGTGTTGTCATTCCCCTTCTGACAGTCGAAACAGAGATAATTGCGTACTTTACTGTACTGTACCGCTCGGTGGAAACGAGCGATTATACATCATCTTCTGAGCATCAGACCAGGGCCACATACTAGTGTTGTAGTCAAGACCACCTAATCCGAAACCAAGACCAAGGCAGGGCGAGACTGAGTCAAGACCAAGACCAGACCAGCACTCCTTAAATTCATAAAGATCCACATTACTGTCTGAGAAATTACTTATTTTTGATCAATAAATGCAATTAGAATAAGCCACTATATAGAGCTGTTACCAATCAAATGAAATCATTAACAACAAAATTCATCTTTGCACTGCAGAGGTGGTACAGAAAATTAATCTGAATTGGTAAATTACAAATGCATTAATAATGTTGAGAATAATGTTTTTAAAAAAGCAAATATTGAATGCTTGTATAATAGCAATATCATGTTTGCAGTCAAGACAAATTTGTGAAACCAGCTCTCTTGCTCTTGTGATATTGCTTGATTATATCATGTTATAATATAAAAATCCAGATCTCATACAAGAACTTTTTTTGCAACAATATCTTGAATTTTGTGAGCATTTGTTTTAATTTGTGAAATTTTTGACACAATCCCTCATTAATTTCTGAACCAGCACAATAAATAAATCTAATTAGAAATAAGTTATTGGTTGCCTCTGAAGCAGTAAGTTTTACATCCAATCACATTAATTATGCTAATAAATAAATCATACATTGCACCGGCAATTTAGTAATATCCCAGCAGTTGTGGGATAAGACTTAACCGGTCTTGGAACTAAATCCAGAGTCCTCTAAGTCTGAGACCGAGACAAGACCGAGTACAAATGTGGTCGAGACCGAGACAAGACCAAGACCTTCAAAAAATGGTCTCAAGAAAAAAAAAAAAAAACAGAAAAAAGATCGGTCTCAAGTACTACAACACTTCCACATACACTCTAAAGTTTCAAGAGTAAAAACCGCATTTAAATGCTGAAGTTAAAATTATCGTTCTGTGTACGTACGGAACATGACTCACTCCCCAATTTGAGATGATTGACAGTGGTAACCATAGCAACGTTTTGGCTCAAGGCTGTGAACATGAAACATGAATTCCTATGGGCAGCCTTGATAAATTCTATAGCGTATGACAACCATTTCTGTATCATCTTGCCCAGTCTAAAGCTGACTCTGACCAGTGATATAGTCCACTATCAGTCCACCACTTATAGTGCCTTAGATACACACCCTGGTTAAAAACATATAAAAGAAAAAACAGAAACATGAATTTAACCCATTATGCTAGCAGCTATTTTTGACCAAAGTAAAATTAGTGACCAAAGACTTTTTAACAATCAACACTATCTTACTGTCACGTGTGAGCAGGGATGAAGCAGAGGGAGGATCCAAGTGCAGCAAGAACGATTTAATAACATACAACATCAAAAGTAAATTCAAGAACAAGGGTATACAGAACCAGGCAGAAGGGTAACAACAGGAACACACATACAGGGGAATATCGACCGACAAACAACAACTGAAGCACAGAGGTATATATACACAAAGGGAAACAAGGATAACAAGATAACAAGGGGGAGTAGCTAATATGCAACACCTGGGGAAAACTAATCATGATGAAAAACTACAAAGGACTACAACACATGGCACAAGACAGGAAATAACAAAAGAGTCCTCACAAGACAGGGAAACACAGGCTGGAATCATGACACTTACATCATACAAAAGGTATGTATACCTTGACACCTTTTGTTTCAATCTTGCATAAGGATGAATACGAAGATATTTTGTTCATGCATGCTAGCTAAATAAAACGATTGGGTTGATGTGCGAGTTTATATGTCACAAGCTAAAAACGGCCCATTCCCACTCCCAAAACAAGGCATTTGTGGATGAGAGTCCGAAGCAAAGACTGATGGGACGACGTTGTCCTGCAGCACTTCACAGACGATGAGTAGAAGGAGTATTTTAGATTGACACAACAGTCATTTATGACACTAAGGGCCCTATTTTAAGGATCCGAGCGCATAGTTTGACCGCATGTCGCAAGTGCATGGTCTGAATCCTCTTTTGCTAGTTTGACGGCAGAAAAAACGGTCATGGGTGTGTTTTGGGCGTAATGTGCCCCATTCTCTTTAAAAGCCAGTTGCGCTCTCGCAACATGGCGGATTCGCTATTTGCATGCGAGCGGAAAGACTGAACGCTTCTCCAGAGAGGAATCTTTTTATTTGTAATATTTAAACGTGTGTGTGCTGCTGTGCGTCCCTGTGTGTGTAATAAGCAGAGTGTGTGCGCGTTGTGCACCGCCTATAGGCTCATATTACTAACACACCCTTTAAATAACACAAAAAATACTGCGCTCCTGAACACACCTGGTTTTCAGACCAGCACACCCATGGGTGAACAGATGCGCCAGTGCATTTGCTATTTAAACAACGTGGAGCTGGACGTGAAAATGATAACTGCGTCAGGCTGAAACTACTGGCGTCGCATTGCGCCGGGTGTATAATAGGGCCCCAAATTTAACAACAACAGCTTGTTCCGTTCATCAAATGTCATTACGCCATTTCTGCCTCATTGTACATGCACAGAACTTTCCAGTTTTAGTTTTTTATTCGATCAAGTGTTTACATGTCCTAACGAATGGATCGGGGAAAGGTTTAAACCACCACTTACAATCCAAATTAAATTTAAATCTGATTTGGGCGATTCATTCCGATTGCTGTGGTTGGATGTGACTTTGCTACTTACAAACAGATTATTAGGGTCCATGTAAACGCAGCAGTTGTCAAGACTTGAATCTATTTCCCTGTGGTTTTCTTGCACCGCACATACAACAGAGAGACACACTCTGATGCATGTTTAAATAAGTCCGTAACAACTGGTTGTTCATTTTTGGTAAATGCGGTTTAACTAGCTGAATTTTGACCTTAGTAAATTTGGCTGTAGAATGCGATTGTCACTGTGTGTGTGTGTGTGTGTGTGTGTGTACAGAACAGGATTAAGCACCAAAAGGTGAAGGGATAACAGAACAGCAATAGTGTGTACATATCCAATGGAACGCCTTGATGGTTGGAAGTCAGTTGGAAGTAATACTCCACATCCAGAAATGGTTGGAGCGTAGCGTTATTTTGTGTGTTCTTTTATGTGTTTATGTATGATCAGAAATGACGTGTGCTCCCACAGGATGCTTTAACCAGGCTAGCATTAAGCCATGTTGGCACAGTGTGGGCAGATTTCCTCTGCAGCGTTGCCCTGGGCAGACTGTGTGTGTGTGTGTGTGTGTGTGTTTACTAATGGTCATGTAGTTGTGGGCGAGCGTTAGGGGCCTAAAGCTCTCTCTGGACTCCGAGCTGCTGCCCACATCCTGCTCATGTTCTTTCTGATTCACCTTTCTCTTTCCACCCTGTGTCTCCAGCGATCATCCTATGTCCAAGATTCAACCCACATCAAAGTGTTTCACACTTTTCTTCCTGCCACCCCCTCTCTTTCTCTTTTCTGCTGTCCATTTGCATTCATCTGTTTATAACGGCATCATAGAAAGGAAAGTCCTCTGGATAATGAGACATGGCCTTGACTTACACATACTAAACTGTAAAGCGTATCTTCAGCCAGCTAAGATATTTAATCAATTATGCTGATCATGTCAGAGCTGAATACTAGTGTAGTGCTTACTGCGTACTGCAGAGAATATACTAGCTACTGAGTTGCTTACCTAGACACACAGTAAAAAATGGCAGCTGTGGATGCCAAAAATTCACATACCACCACACCTGTCCCTAACTTTACCCTTAAACTTACCCATACCACCACACCTATCCCTAACTTTACCCTTAAACTTACCCATACCACCACACCTGTCCCTAACTTTACCCTTAACTTACCCATACCACCACACCTGTCCCTATCTTTACCCTTAACTTACCCATACCACCACACCTGTCCCTAACTTTACCCTTAAACTTACCCATACCACCACACCTGTCCCTAACTTTACCCTTAAACTTACCCATACCACCACACCTGTCCCTAACTTTACCCTTAAACTTACCCATACCACCACACCTGTCCCTAACTTTACCCTTAATTTACCCATACCACCACACCTGTCCCTAACTTTACCCTTAAACTTACCCATACCACCACACCTGTCCCTAACTTTACCCTTAACTTACCCATACCACCACACCTGTCCCTAACTTTACCCTTAAACTTACCCATACCACCACACCTGTCCCTAACTTTACCCTTAAACTTACCCATACCACCACACCTGTCCCTAACTTTACCCTTAAACTTACCCATACCACCACACCTGTCCCTAACTTTACCCTTAATTTACCCATACCACCACACCTGTCCCTAACTTTACCCTTAAACTTACCCATACCACCACACCTGTCCCTAACTTTACCCTTAACTTACCCATACCACCACACCTGTCCCTAACTTTACCCTTAAACTTACCCATACCACCACACCTGTCCCTAACTTTACCCTTAAACTTACCCATACCACCACACCTGTCCCTAACTTTACCCTTAAACTTACCCATACCACCACACCTGTCCCTAACCCTACCCTTAACTTACCCATACCACCACACCTGTCCCTAACCCTACCCTTATACTTACCCATACCACCACACCTGTCCCTAACTTTACCCTTAAATTACCCATACCACCACACCTGTCCCTAACTTTACCCTTAAACTTACCCATACCACCACACCTGTCCCTAACTTTACCCTTAAACTTACCCATACCACCACACCTGTCCCTAACTTTACCCTTAACTTACCCATACCACCACACCTGTCCCTAACTTTACCCTTAACTTACCCATACCACCACACCTGTCCCTAACTTTACCCTTAAACTTACCCATACCACCACACCTGTCCCTAACTTTACCTTTAACTTACCCATACCACCACACCTGTCCCTAACTTTACCCTTAAACTTACCCATACCACCACACCTGTCCCTAACTTTACCCTTAAACTTACCCATACCACCACACCTGTCCCTAACTTTACCCTTAAACTTACCCATACCACCACACCTGTCCCTAACTTTACCCTTAAACTTACCCATACCACCACACCTGTCCCTAACTTTACCCTTAACTTACCCATACCACCACACCTGTCCCTAACTTTACCCTTAAACTTACCCATACCACCACACCTGTCCCTAACTTTACCTTTAACTTACCCATACCACCACACCTGTCCCTAACTTTACCCTTAAACTTACCCATACCACCACACCTGTCCCTAACTTTACCCTTAAACTTACCCATACCACCACACCTGTCCCTACCTTTACCCTTAACTTACCCATACCACCACACCTGTCCCTATCTTTACCCGTATCCCACCTCAATATCAGCAATGTGTTTTGCAATACAATATTAACACAATAAGTACATTGTACTTATTTTTTGATGTATGTACATAGTAGTTAAGGCCACCTAATATAAAGTGGGGCCAGTATTTGTGTTTATTATTAGAACATTTCTTCTTAGATTATCAACATATTATCAATGACTACGTTTACAAGTGCACCAATAATGTGATTTTTATTTTTTACAATAATCAGAATAAGGACTTAAAATGTTTACATGACACAAGCAAAACTCTCCTGTTTACATGCAATTTTCATTATTCTGATAATTCACTAAGAAGTGTGGTTTATTTTACCTCCATTCTTCATAATGTGACGTAGTTCATTCATGACGTTGTGTGAACAACACGCGTACGTCCGAGCACATGCGCACTTTGGTCAGAGCGGTAATAATGCGATTAAGATGTTTACGTGCCTGTTTATTGCGATTTATTGCCACGTAATTGAAATTGATTATGGTTACTACGATTATGAGCTTAATCACATTGTTAAGATTGAAGTATTGTGTTTACATGAGGTAAAGTTTAATTGCAATGTTGTCAAAATCCCATTATAGTTATGCATGTAAGCGTAGACATTGTGACTCTTGTATGCCCTTCTCATGAGGAGCGTGTGTACAAAAAGAAAAAGATCTCAGTTGATAATAAAAAATATTATGTAGTATACTGTATCATAATATAATGCTGCCACTCTGTTTTCTGATTCCAGATGGAGAAAGTAGAGGCTGATCTGATTCGCTCTAAATCTCTGCGAGAGAAGCAGTGTAAAGAGTTCAGTTTCCAGCTGGAGGAGCTACAGCGGAGATACGAGCAGCAGGTCAAATCCATTTACATTACATTAAGTGTGACTAACCATTTCCTTTTGGTAGAAATATACATGAACAAATCATTTACTCAGATTCATGCATTATTACAATGAGCCACACAGTGCATGTTCAAATGAAATGATTGGATGGGCTGTCGCAAGTTCAAATATAGGTTTGTTTTCACCATTTAAAATCCCTTATCATATCATTCCATTCAGTCTCCAGTTCCACCTGATTAAAAATCTAATTTGTTCTCCATTTAATGGTCCAATCAACTGATAAGATGCTACCTTTTTAACATTTTTATTGGCTGACAGGAATGTGTTTGTTATCTTCAGTGCAATCTTTTTTCTTTCTTTCTTGAAAATTGTGAAATATTGTTCACCTCACAATCTTATCACATTGCTATTTGCATTGAAGCACATTCTATTGCCAAACAATGGATTTTAGGTAAAAGAAATAGAATAGATATACACCGATCAGGCATAACATTATGACCACCTTCCTAATATTGTGTTGGTCCCCCTTTTGCTGCCAAAATAGCCCTGACCCGTCGAGGCGTGGACTCCACTAGACCCCTGAAGGTGTGCTGTGGTATCTGGCACCAAGATGTTAGCAGCAGATCCTTTAAGTCCTGTAAGTTGCGAGGTGGAGCCTCCATGGATCGGACTTGTTTGTTCAGCACATCCCACAGATGCTCGATTGGATTTAGATCTGGGGAATTTGGAGGCCAAGTCAACACCTCAAACTCGTTGTTGTGCTCCTCAAACCATTCCTGAACCATTTTTGCCTTGTGGCAGGGCCCATTATCCTGCTGAAAGAGCCACAGCCACCAGGGAATACCGTTTCCATGAAAGGGTGTACATGGTCTGCAACAATGCTTAGGTAGGTGGTACGTGTCAAAGTAACATCCACATGGATGGCAGGACCCAAGGTTTCCGAGCAGAACATTGCCCAAAGCATCACACTGCCTCTGCCGGCTTGCCTTCTTCCCATAGTGCATCCTGGTGCCATGTGTTCCCCAGGTAAGCGACGCACCCGCACCCGGCCATCCACGTGATGTAAAAGAAAACGTGATTCATCAGACCAGGCCACCTTCATCCATTGCTCCGTGGTCCAGTTCTGATGTTCATATGCCCACTGTTGGCGCTTTGGGGCGGTGGACAGGGGTCAGCATGGGCACCCTGACTGGTCTGTGGCTATGCAGCCCCATACACAACAAACTGTGATGTGTATTCTGACACCTTTCTATCAGAACCGGCATTAACTTCTTGAGCAATTTGAGCTACAGTAGCTCGTCTGTTTGATCGGACCACACGGGCCAGCCTTCGCTCACCACGTGCATCAATGAGCCTTGGCCGCCCATGACCCTGTTGCCGGTTCTCCACTGTTCCTTCCTTGGAGCACTTTTGATAGATACTGACCACTGCAGACCGGGAACACCTCACAAGAGCTGCAGTTTTGGAGATGCTCTGACCCAGTCGTCTAGCCATCACAATTTGGCCCTTGTCAAACTCGCTCAAATCCTTACGCTTGTCCATTTTTCCTGCTTCTAACACATCAACTTTGAGGACAAAATGTTCACTTGCTGCCTAATATATCCCACCCACTAAAAGGTGCCGTGATGAAGAAATAGTCAGTGGCCGCTTCTCAAAATCAAGTACGTGATCTTCGGACTTGTGTCCTTGGTAGTTCAGACTTGCCAAGTTCGACTCCGGAGAACGAACTCCCGAGGACGGGAGGACACTAGTCCGGTGATTCTGCTAATGGAACAGCAGCGTTCTTGATACATCACTCAGCTCACTCTGGCTACTCCGGTTATCTGTATATATATTTTAGGCTACAATAAAACTAAATATGTCAAAAAAACACCACTCTGCCTCTTTTCATTTTTCAACATACTATTAAGTGTGCATATATATGATTATCTTCACTGTAATACAATTAAATATGACATAAAACACAACCCAGTCTCTTTTTGTTAAATGTCAGTTTTAATGATCAATAATAGCCATCAGTGGCGGTTCTACATTGAATTACACTACATAAAATTCTGCACAAACAGTTATATTTTATTATAACAACATAATAATATTTCTCAATTGCACAAATCCTTCATTAGAACATTTAAAAAACACACTTAAGAGAATCCAGTTATTTAAATATTGCAATTACAACAGGAAACACACTTTTTAAGGTTCAGATTTTTTTATTCCTTTTTTGTTTATTCTGTGGCTTCCATAGACTCTCATTTTCTGCCACAGGTAGGCTCCGCCCACAAAACACATCATCACTGTTTGCAAACACTCAGAGGGTCTATACCTCTTGCGAAACCATAGTGTTTGCAAAAACAGTTATTAGCTATGTTTCCAGCCACCTATTTTTATACACATATTGGGATATCGCATAACAAAACGCTGGATGGATACACCAAGATGTGCATAAATTCAAAAACATGTGCATAAAAAACCTATGCACAACAGAAACACATTTACCGAATAAATTCCTCGATGTGCATCAAAAAAATCATGCGCGATGGGACGGGACCAACCAGCGGACTGATCTTTTTGGACAGCATCTGAAATGTTGTTTTGGTCTTTCTGAAAAAGTCTGTCATCAAAGTGGTTCAGTATAATTACCTGCCAGAACTGTCTCACACAACTGCGTTCCCAAACAGCAGGCATCTTCTTCCTAAATGCGTTTATTGCGTTTCGTCTGCGCTCCCTCTGAGACGCAAGTCTTTTATTATATACAGTGGCTTCTCCTACTTTCCTTAGTAATATTTAGCTCCAGTTTGGATGGAAACGCTGCTTTATTTGCAGATGTTTTATGCGATATTCCAATTTTGCGCACAAGCTAAATTAGCAACTTTTGGATGTTAATATAGTGGTGGGCAAAATGATCTTGACAGATCTGAAAATATTGAAATTTGTTTGCCTTCAAAACATGATTTCATTTCATAATGTTCATGAAACAGATGCAGATGGTTGCTCTGACCATCAAATGTCAGATGAAGTGAGTCGTACTGTTTTTATCCACTTTTAACTTTAATATTTGGTATGTCCACCTTTTGCAGCAAATACAGCTTCACATCTCTCTGGCATAGTCTCAATACATTTCCTCTGAGAACTTCAACAATAATGTTGTCCAGTGCCTTCTGCAACTGAAGCCAAAGACTTTCCTTTGAATGTACAATAGATCTGTCCAGTTTATTTTCCAACTTGCCCCAAATGTGCTCGATGGGGTTGAGGTCTGGACTTTGAGGGGGTCAGTCCATCATTTTCAATGTTCCAGCAGATTCCTTCCGTCGCAGGTACTGTAGTTCCGGCAATAGTTAGAAGAATGTTTCGGGTCATTGTCCTCTTGGATAATAAATCCAGGCCCAATCTGACGACTCCCAGATGCCAAGTATTCTAATAATTTTGGCCACCACTGTATAACTTGGTCATTTGGTATAGCTAGGAAAAATTCCTTAAAATGTTTTCAGATTCCATACGAATGTAATGTTTTATAGCAAGCATAGTAACAATAAATACAGCACTGTGCCCACATTTGCATTTAAACATTTAGCAGACTCTTTTTAGTTAAATTCGCAAATTTTGGATGTCAATATAACTTGGTAATTTGGTATAGCTAGGAAAAATTCTTTTAAATGTTTTCAGATTCCATATGAATTTAAAGCTGCAGTGTGTAGTATTTATGAGGCTCTATTGACAAAAATGCAATATAATATCCATAACTATGTTTTCAGTGGGATATAAAGACCTTACATAATGAGCTGTTATGTTTTTATTACCTTAGAATGAGCCATTTCTTTCAACATACACTGCAGGTCCCCTTACAGTCGCCATTTTGCGCCGCTATGTTTCTACGGTAGCCCTAAACGGACAAACTTCTCTACAGAGTGCGAGCTACTCTCTGCTGTCTCAGACGACGACATCTTTGTCCTGTGTCGGCCACCGTAGCTTCTCTATGTGCTTCGAAAGGGAGGCGTGATTCACAACCTCACCACTATGCCGCTAAAATTTACACACTGCACCTTTAATGTTTTATAGCAAGCATAGTAACAATAACTACAGCACTGTGCCCATGTTAAATACATTTGCATTTAAACATTTAGCAGACTCTTTTATCCAAAGGGGAGAACAATAGAAGCAATTAAACCAACAATAGGGCAACGATATATAAATGCTGTGACTAGTCCCAGTTAGTCTATTACATTACTTTACGGCTCATTACTTTTGAACTTGCCCACATAATGCATTGTGGGCGCTCCTTGCTTTTTTTCTCTGGCTATTTAAAACTGAGGCAAATACATTCCTTGCTGAATTTCTCATCTTTAGGTTTGGCTAGTGTGCTCAGCAGTGGGTTAGACGTGACATACTGTAAGAAACTACACTAAAGCCTAACATTCAAAAGGAAGGACAGACAACATGATCTCTTTTTTCCTGTGTTGTGAAAGATTCAATCCGCCAGCAGAATCCAATCCCTCTTTGACTCAAAGTCATTCATTTGTAAGGCCTGGTCAAACGCCTTTGGCGTTATCATGATATCCTGTTGTATATAATCAAACTTAGCAGTGGCAGCTTGTTGTAACAGTATTCTGTAACCTCTGTTACACTCTTCTCTCTACTGTACTGTAGCCTATTGTGTTTATAAAGCAGGTAATGATTGGTATTCAGCCTGGTTTTACTTGTGTAATGTGACATGTATGCACATAAAAACAGATCATTAACAAGAAACATAGGGTGATAAAAAAACAAAATGGAGCCGCATGGTTGAAGGGTGGTCGACTGCAAAGACTGCAAAGTTATTATGTTTTCACTTTATCAGTGCCGCTGGTTCCGGAAGTCATTTTTCCATTAATTTCTCCCATAGGGATTTCAAAAAAGTCTTCGTTAATGCGTTATAATCCATGAACCAAGCCAACCACCTATGAGGGGAATCACAACATTACAAACTTTGATTTGAAGCAAAAAAGTATATAAATATAAAAAAAAAATATATATATATATATATATAACATATAACATATTTTTCTTAAATATATACATGCATGTGTGTGTATTTATATATACATAATAATTATACACAGTATACACACATATATTATGTAAACAAACTTTTATTTTGGATGCGATTAATCACGATTAATTTTTTCCCCAGCACTAATTTAAAAACAATATATTTTTTATATGTTTATTGCAAAAATATATTTAATTATTTAAGTATTTTGAGAGTGTAGGGAGATCGACTTGATTACGTCATTTGCAGTGCTTCATGGGAGTGGGCGGAGCTAACAAGATCTTTTTGTGAATTTTCTTGATTCAACTCTCTGATTGGTGTCATTTTCTGTACAGCATCATGGGTAATGTAGTTTTTCACCGTAAATTTGGCTGTTAAACACGATTATTGTAAAACTAAGTTGAACTAATGCGGGTTAACAGTTTCAACAGAAGGAAATCCCATCGACTAACAACCTCGTAGCTCACAGTCAGGCTTTCTTTAAAGGTTATCGTTATTAAAAGTTATCGTTAAAAATAAAATAAAAAATTAAAAAATTATTTTTTTTTCTTACGGAATCCGACTGTTGCACCTTCGATAAAGATTCCGAAGACAAACAACCACTGTAAAAAAATCTATTGTCAAATTAAAATCTAGTTAAAATATTCATGGCATGTTTTCCATGTTTTTCACTAAATTAACACAAAACAATATTCAAACATTTTGGTTTCTGAACCAGTACACCCCCATCAGCCAGTGAAACCTCATTTTGTGTCGCTCAAATCTTTTGGAAGCCTCAAACCCTTCTACAATATTCCTCCTTCATCAAAGTTCAAAAATTCAAGCTAGCGGGTATGCAGCTAGGTTAGCTCGAGGACGGGGAAGAGGCTTGTGAAAGGGAAAACAAGCATAGATGCGCCTCCTTTCCTAGTGTTTCCTGAGGTGGTCACAGCTAGCGGCAGACAGGTGGTTAGTGGGAAGTGATTGAAACATGTTCCTATTGTTCCCACCGTGTTCTGACCGTGCGCTGATGAATCATTCACAGTAACACCTGGAACATGGAGCCTTTTTAGAAAATAAATAAACAATATTTTATATGATTTATTTTATGTCGAACAGTGTGTTGAATTTTGATAATTTGACCTAGGACAAAATGTCTAAAGGTGCCTCACGTCAGTCATCTGTATGACATACAAATAATGAATATTTGCTGCATTCTCGTTTTCTGCAGCGTTTTAGCAAAATGATCTATATTGCTGCTCACTTTGTTTCTGCTGCTTTTATTAAAATAACCGCGCCATCTGCAGCTCTTAATGTGGCTCTTTAGCGGGAGAGAGAAGCAACATGCACGAAGCGGAAAGAGTGCTTGGCTCTAGATAAAAATATTAGAGGCTGTAGCGGCGAAAGTTCATGTAGAAGCAGCAAAATGCCATAATTATGTCCCGTGGTCCGGACGGGACATAACCACCGCCATTTGAAAACCACTGCGCTAGAGGTTGACCACCAAATGGGCTAGGGAACTACACTCTAAAAAATTTAAAAACAACCCAAGTTGGGTTGAAAATGGACAAACCCAGCAATTGTGTTGTTTTAACCCAGCGGTTGGGTTAAACTGCTGGCCAGTTTTATCTAACCCAACTATTGTTACTATAAATTACTATATGGCTGGCTTAAAATGAACCCAAAATTAAAATAAAATAATAATCGAAAGGTGAACATTTATTAATAAGATATTTAATAAATGTTTATTGTTTAATGATTATTTATTAAACCTATTTATAAATATTAATTTATTCAACATTAATAAACATTAATTCCCAACACACTTTGGGTTCATTTTAAGCCAGCTATACAGTAATTTTTAAACAATAGTTGAGTTAAAAAAAACTGCCCAGCACTTTGGGCAAACATTTAACCCAACCGCTGGGTTAAAACAACCCATTCACTGCACCCAGCATTTTTTAGAGTGTATTCAGACATATCCCTGTTATTCACTATTCAGACTCAGCAGTCCCATAAACTGACTCTCATCAGTAAATGATGGGGAAAAAAGATCATTATTATTATTACTATGAATTATTGTTATGTCTAAAATATTACAAGCGACATATTAATGAATCTGTGACAGATTCAGTTGCTAAGGTAATATAATATTGTAATATAATATTTAGTGTCTAAACTGTTTCAACTGTTCAAACTGTTCTAGTCATACTATGTCACAGTAGTGACAAAGAAATATATATACATTTAACTTTTACATAATTTTACATCATAATTGTCTTGAAAATGTCATGCTGCAAAAAAGATTTTTATTGTCCTAACTTAGGCATCATATTATTTTTTCAGGGCCAACTATGGCCTGATATGGCTGTGATTTTATGATATTCACTCCACTCCTGTGTAGCAACTTATTGACTACACAATATTGTGATATTACAACAGACATTGTACTGATTTGTCAAGAGTTTAAGGAATTATTGTTAATGATATTTAGCCTGTATTCTTTTGAGAGCAATTTTTAAGGTAAGTTCATAAAGCTCTGCTGGCCGGACTGCTGCTTTAATGAGTGAACTGTGCTCCGAGGGTCACTCTTAGCTATTCATGTGGACACAAAGAAACATTCCCCAGGATTCCCATCAATTGGACTTTAAAAGAGTGCATTTCTATAGAAGTATTGTTTGAGCTGATGTCTGAGGTCACAACAAGTAGGAAGTCAAGCAGTGTATGACGTTAACATCCCACACACAACTTTGGAGGCTACATTTAAGGATCTATCCTATCTATCCACATCAATTCTCTCTTTCGTTCTTTCAATTTTTCAGAAAAATCTGCACACAAACAAATAGAAGGAGTGGTTCTTTTTGGAGTATCTGTACTCTGAATAATAGAATATATTTTCCGCCACTCTTCTTTCTTCAAACAGAACCTCTACTGAGTGCCTCCTCTCCGATACGGCGCTGTTTCTCCGAGGGGAGCCTCCTTCAGTCGCCCACCGCCCCATGACCTCAACGCTGGCGCTCTAGGAGGGGCGCTAATCACATCTGCCCAGTGACAGCAGCCATTCAGCGCTGGCGCTTTAAGAGCGCGGCACCCAGCAGCCCTTTCTGTGACGTTTCAATGTTTTCAATCTCTCCCCCACCCTTCGCTTTCCCACTGTCATATCGCCATATATTTGGCGTGGATTTTCACCCTGCGTCAAAAAAAATTAACTCAGAATTGTCAAAAACCAAAGCCTTGCTTTGTCGCTTGTCCGACAAGTGCTATGGGACAGGTTTAACCCATCACAGCGAGCTGTACGCTGGGCGTTAAACTAAGGTAATCACTGATCACGAGTTATTCATCTGTCATGACGTGTGTATATTGCAAATTGTGCAGTTGGATTGCAGTGTAACTACCAGTAGAGATCTCAAAATCAGTGTGTTTAACCGAGTTCTCATGGTGTGTTATGAAGAAATCTAGAATATTTCTTTAAGACTGGAGAGTTGCGTCCTTCGGTGGTCCCTGATCAATTAGTTGAGGCTCTTTCTGTTGGCTGTTCAGTTTCGCCCTATTAGAGATGTCTGCTTGCATCCACGTGTGATATATCTCTACAGTGTCGAAGGGCGAAATCGATAAAGCTGGAGAATGAGGAATCTCCTTCCCAATTCTTACTTCCAAATCCACTAAAATTGGGCTGCTTGAAGCGTCTTTTGTGGCCTTGTGCCTGATTGGCTGGGGGAATCTCTATTTCCATTCATCACCTACCCTCAATAGCACCACAGCAGCCTCTAGCTGGCAGGCCAGGTAGGGTGCCGAGCCGCACAATGTGGGGGGATTAGCTTAAAAACGGCCGGGACCAGGCCTCTCGCTGCAGGCTAACTGGGAGACGGGGGGCCGGACTGGCCAAGGTCACCATCTCCCGTCCAGAGGAGAGTGGGAACGGACCTTGGGAACCGTCGGCGCTGCCTCTCATCGCCAGGCTCGACTCACCGCACAGCAGGTGCAAGTCAGCGAGATAATGCCACTGCTAGCTTTTGTGCTCTTTCAACATTTTCCTTCTTGCTTTCAATGCTGACCACATTTTTTTCCTGAATAAGAGTTAGCAGGGATGCCGGGCGGATTGGAATATTTTAGACTAATTTTCCATTTCTGACAAAGCACAACACTGCGGAAAAGGACTCAGAAGTAACAGTAAGTGGTTGTTAAAGTTGCGGTACAGCCGTCATGACAGTATGGACAGACAGAAAATTCTAATTAAATGAATGAATGGGTGTTTTTTTGGAGCACTGTGTTGGAATAAATGGGATTATAGGTAAAGATTTGCAATTGTATAATATCACAGTTTTGCCTCCTCGTCTTCTATGCAGCATATGATGATGATATTGGCCATAATTTTAAGCCTTTTTTTTTGCCCAGTTTTTCTAATGCGAGCTGAAAGAGAGGCTAGCTTGTCATAATTAGTGCAGAACTGGAAGGACAACAACATGTGAGGTCATAGTGACGCAAAAACTAGCGTAGGCTTCTTATGTTGTGAGGCAAGCCGTGAACTTTTTTCTTCGCTGAGCCATGCACAAGTTGTCATGACGACAGGGATGTTCCACTGATGAAGTCTTGCTCCTTGTTGTCCAATCAGATTGTGGAACTGAAACTGCAGCATGAACAGGAGCGGACGCACCTACTCCAGACACACAATGCTGAGAAGGACAGCCTGGTCCAGGACCACCAGCGGGAAATCGATAGTTTGGACAAGCAGACGAGGGCCGCCATGGTCCAACAGCAAACGCAAACCCAGGAGTGGAGGAAGCGCGACGCTCAGGTAGGGGGTCTCTTCCTTTCCGGTGCTTTCTGTTGCTAATTAGGATAATGTTACAATTGATGGCTATTCTTTTTACGCTGTGAATCTGTGTTTTCTACGCTCCATTGCATAGAAATTTGTTTTGAAGGTACTTTTTTACAAAAAATTGCATTTCGCACACGTTTTCGCAACACTGTTGTCATGTTTAGTGTGCAGTGCGGAAAAAAACAAGGATTAAATCTGGAAAAGCAAACTTTTTGCCCATTATTTTTGTCCACTGCGGGATTTCATTGAAAATGTAATAATTTTCATTGAAAAAGCGGCTGAAACCACAGGCTGCCAGATGAAGAAGGTACATTTCCCAGCCCATTGTGGCTCTGGCCTTTTATTGGGAACCGTAGGGTGCATTCTTCTTTTCTTGGGATGTTTATTTTGGGGTTAGTTGTCTGTGCACCACCACTGAATTCTACAGTTCTGTTTGTTGGTTTTGTCGCTGCGGTGTAGGTAGCATTTATCTGCTAATAAGCGTTATTCTCTGATATCTGAAACTGATGCAACAGGCATATGTTATTTAGAGAGTATTTATGAGCTCTATAGCCATAAGACCACCATTTTGGTCACCAGCGGGTTTCTGGTGCCTGTTGTGCCAAGTGCCCCGTCCGCTGCTTCCCTCCCCAGCCTGGCTATCGTAAGATCCCTGTGGGAAGCCATTTGATAGACTAGCCCCCAACTGTGGATTCAGTGGACTCGTCAAACCCCAAGATTAAATGTAAATTGTCAGCATGGCTAAACCATATTTATTGGCTCCTAGCAAGAGAAACAAGTTCAGAGATGTTGACGCCACATATGACATAACATTACATGGTGAAATATATTTTAGAGAAAAAGTAAGGTAACATGTTGATAATATTAAAATGTGATGGGGGGTTTTTTCTGGTTTGAGTGAAAGTTGTTTTCTCTTCATCAAATGGAATTTTTTTAGTGGTTTGATATCAATGATCAATTATCTCACTAAAAACTATTTCAAAAGAGTTTATCAGTGCCATGCTAAACAAGGAAGATCATGTTATACAAAAACTGAATAATAGTAAAAACGTAAGACACGAGTGTCATAAGAAACTCAGTGTTGTTGAGCGTGGCCTGATCCAGTGGACATGTCCTTCATCAGCCGGTAGTTGGCACTTGAAGGAAGAGGTTTGTGGTTTGGCTGATCTGTTTCTCTTCTGTGATTCAATGATGCAGTTTTGGCCAAGTGTACATCAAACCTCTGCGGCCCAAAACATCTCCAATTCCAAATAACTCACTGAGAGTGAAACTCAACTCATGGACTTGAAAAGATCGCAGGAAATGTTTGCAAGAATATTGACGAGTAGAAAGTTAATGCTATTTATGAAGCAAATAACTTGTTTTTAACCTCAACCATCAGAGACCCAAGCATTGATATTGATGATGTATTGGATTATGACTTTAGAAAAGTGTAATAATTCAGTATTACTTTTACTTTCTTTAGAAGCCCAAAATTTGGAATAGAAAATCTCAGAGCAATCCTCTGAAACTCTCTAAAGCGCTAAGATCCTGGAATATTCCTAGACCCCTCTTACACTTCTGAAGTGCAGGCTCTGAGTGAGTGATTTAGAGAGTTATAACAGCTACAGATAGCTTGAAGAAAACAACTCGGAAATGAGTGTTATGACCACAAGCAAAACAAGAGCTAAATGGCAATTATTATATGGTTTTATTTTGAAATTCACTTTAATGCAGCATAGATCGACAATTCACCCACAAGAAAAATTGGTTGGTGCCCTTTATATCCAAACTTGGAGCACCTGGAACGTGTTTACTGTGAACTGAACTGCTCAAAACACTGAGATGTGTCTTTGAATCACGCAGCGCAACTTTGGAACAGACATAGTGATGTTGTTCACGGCCTTCCTTAAACCCTCTTTCCCGTGTTGCCCCTAAAATGCTGCCATTACTTGTTGACATTATGGGCTTGAGACTCATTCAAAACAAGCTACGGCCTCCATTTCACAGCTGTCCAGGTAGCTTGGGAACTTCAATAACTCGTGAAAACAATCTGAAAACCAGAGGTTTTGATCCTCCTGAGAAGAGTGTGCAAAGTGTAATGGATAATTTGTTCGTTATGAAAAACGTGGGATGGATTGGAATCACAATCACAGTGGGAGGTTCAAATAGTAATTTGTTGTATTCCTGCCTGAAAAGGGAAGCCAAAACTTTTCGACTGCCCCCTGGCAGCTGGCTGCAGTATAGATCATAAGCCTCGCCCTCTTCATGTAATCAAATGGGACGTGAGCCAAACTAGAAAACCCAATTACACTTCAAAGATTTTTTTTTCCCCAAAGATGGTTACTGTCATTTTAGGTAGTTCTTATTACACAGGCATATGTTCAAGTGTCCCTTTTTCCAGTAAGTTTGGTTTTGGTTTGTTATTTGATGCCAACTGGGTGTAACGTCATGATTGACAGCTGTGCATGCGATTGAGTGTGGGCGGGACCTTGATACCACGGCTCCACCTCAGGATCACTAAGTGCACAGACTCGCAACGATCAATTCTGGAATATAGTGGAGAGTTAAAGGGTGTCACGGGGGGAATTGAAATTGTGTCACCCATCTCAGTTAATCTGATCATAAAACCCCAAAAATATTATGTATTTCTGACTCTACCTCTGAATGCAGTGTTCAGATCACAATTTTTTTTTTACCCGTATTTAGTGCTGACCACTGACATGAATAACAGGTGTAAATGAGTTCAGCGTGTCACAAGCATGTGCACCAATCCCTCTCCACCAATAAGCTGGTGTGTGGTGGGCGTTCTGGCGCAATATGGCGGCCGTCACATCATCCCAGTGGATGCTACACATTGGTGGTGGTTGAGGAGATTCCCCCTTCTATGTAAAGCGCTGTGAAAAGCGCTATATAAATGTAACAAATTATTATTACCACAGTTCTGTCCATTAACTTTTGAGGTACAGTCAAACCAAAATGTATTCAGACACCTTCAACATTTTCTCACATTATCACAGTTTATTCACTATAGTTTATAAAATGGTAATAAAATATTACAAGAACTCAGAGTTAAACTGTGTCAGAACATCTTGATACTTTGATAGAAAGGTATGTAATGGATTACAATCAACCAATCAGCTGTTAAATTTAAAGACACAATTAGATAATACCAATTTAGCTCAACCAATGACCAAGCAATGCTTCATTTTGTTCAGTCTGTGGTGTCAAAGGTCACATTAGCAATTAAAGAAACAGCACTTCAGCAAAACATGCTCAGGTCAAAGTGTCTGAATCATTTTGGACCACATTTTTATCAGTTTTACTGGTAGTCACTGTATGAAGAATGTTTGGGTATAATGTGTCACAGTTTTGCTATCCTCACTTACAGAATTGAACTGTAGTGTCCTGCACCCACTAGTAAAACATTATATCTGGTGTCTGAATCATTTTTGATTTGACTGTAAATTTTCATCATTCATTCACTTAATGTATGCTAATTTATTTTAATTTAATTCGATATTATCCAACATGAACTCTAGATATGTCATTGGCAATTAAATACTATTATCTGTTCACCACTACTCATTACTTCATATAAAAAGTATGCTATTAAGTTTCCTGTTTTTCAAATTTAGTGAATTCTGATTCAAAGGATGGATATGCATAAATAATGGTTCTCCGTCCACTCCAAGCATTGAGAAAGGTCACATGTGACCGAAATGTTTGCCATTAAAGCAGTGGCTTTATCTCACATTTTTTGAATCATTTCTCTTGGGGTATTTTGTCCACTCACCTCACATGGACTATTTTTAAGGCGCAGTGAGTTTTTGGCTATTTTTCCGACCACTTCCTCATATGCCATTGGTAAAAAACAAAAACAAAATGGTAGTCCCGCCATTGTTTGAGCCAGTGTTACTGTGTTCTGTTTGGATACTGAATGGTATCTGTTTGGTAACAACTAAATTTAAAGTCATATTTAGAGTTGAGACGGGTTTTGGGTTGAGTTTTATAAAATTAAGTACTGAGTAGTATTAATAAACAACATGTACTAACTATAGGATTAGGGTTTGGTTTAGTGTTAGAGTAGTTAATAGGATCTCTCTGATGGTGCGTTTCCACAGTAATTAACATCACAAATCTAGATTTGTAACACATTTAAAACACTATACTGTGTGATGTGAGTGATGGCAAATTTCACATAATACTCTTTTCTGACTGCAGTGATCAGTCTCTCTGTTTTTCCCTCTTTTGGAAAGTCATGGAAACACTATAATGGATTTCCTTTTCTTTTGGAGCTATGACGGCTTCTGAGAACCCTAGAAATGTGAAAAGGGTCCATTATGCATAATTTACTGTTATCACTATAAGAAGTACATGTAACGTGTAACACAGAATATAAAGTGTTACCAAGACTTGTTTCTAGTCAGTCCTATACGTGTGATTTTAATTTAAAGATGTAAAACAAAATGATTGTTATTGGAGGTGATGTTTGTCATGTCAGTTCACATTCCATAAACCTTCACACACTACCAGCAGACAGTACAGGGTCATCCAGTGACGGGTAACATCTTTCACATCTCTTCCTGGAATACATCAGAGGACACGCTGCGGAAAGCCGGCTGTGTGAATGGACATCCTTCACACACAATGAAGATGAGCCATTCAGACTCATGTCTTGATGTGGTCAGGACATCAGGAGCGTGCAAGATGAGCAAATGACTCGTGCTTTCCTCACAGCACAGGGAGCTTTTGTTCCAGGTCGCGGCGACTTGTTTTTGCCCTTTACCGTTGGTTTGTCACGGCCCATTCTGTAACCCACATTACATGGTGTCAGCGTGTGTTTTCCTGTTAGTTGCAGGAATTCACAGCACATCTGGATTTACAACCATCATTGGAGAATTCAAGATTGTCTACAAATCCAAATTCAAGTTAGATTTAGTCCTATCACTTCCCCTCCTCTCATGTGTGTCTGTGGAGGGCTGTATCGATCTGAAAGAAGATGATGAGGGAGTTCAAATCCCCTCGTCTCTGGACTGGAGTCTGTGTATTAGTTTCCTTGGACTCTGCCGCCCTCCGGGTTCCTGTTTTCTTTAGTCTGTTTGAGGATGAAAAGACCAGAACATCAGGATAGTTCTCAGTAAATATAGTTGCCTGCAGCCAGCACAGTAAACCAATACACAGCAGACTCCAGAGACCAAATGCGCTTTAATGCCCATTCCACACGTTCACAACATTCAGGGCGCTATCATTATTATACCAGAAGAAAATAGTGATCAGAATCTAAACTTTCATTTATTTGGACTTTTATCAGCCTGATCAGCGCTTTGTCACTGTAGATTGCTTTGACCTTATTTGGAGTAATTTAAGACAATAATAAATATGAACTAAATTAGGGCTGTCGCTACGTATTATTTTGGTAATCGAGTAATCAGACAATTATTTTGACGATTAATTGAGTAATCGGATATATTTGGAAGTCACCGGAAATTGCTTCCAGCTGCTTTGTCACTGTAGATTGCTTTGACCTTATTTGGAGTAATTTAAGACATTAAAAAATAATAAATATGAGCTAAATTAGGGCTGTCACTAACGATTATTTTGGTAATCGAGTAATCGGCCAATTATTTTGACGAGTAATCGGATATATTTTGGAAGTCACTGGAAATTGCTTCCAGCCGTTTTGTCACTGTAGAACGCTTTGACCTTATTTGGAGTAATTTAAGACATTAATAAATAATAAATATGAATTAAATTAGGGCTGTCGCTACATATTATTTTGGTAATCAAGTAATTAGTCGATTATTTTGACAATTAATCGAGTAATCGGACATATTTGGAAGTCACCGGAAATTGCTTCCAGCCACTTTGTCACTGTAGTTCACTATGACCTCATTTAAGACATTAATAAATATGAACTAAATATTTATTGATTCATATGGAATGGTTATTTGATTTAGAAATAGATGGCATAATGTGGACATTTCTTACAAATGATTATTTTAAAGGCTAAACAGATCCACTAACATTGGGACTTGGGATCATGGTAAGTATTAAAATTATTAATTTCTTTTACTTTTACCATAGCTATACTGTTCACGCCAACACATCAATTTAACAATATATTATTATTATTATTATTATTATTATTAATAATAAAATGTAGTGCCATATTCCATATTGTTCTTGTTTAAATAATGCGTAATTTAAATGGAGCGTAAATTAATGGAGTAATTATAATTTATGTATTGCTTGTCTATAGGTTGTTTTTGTTGCGGATTGAGAATTGCTGCATATTTCATTTGATTTGATCTCCAGACAGATGTTAATGTCTCAGACACTTACAAAAGAGACAATCAGTTCATTCCATTTAGTACCACTGTACAGATGCTTCATTCTGCCATTCAAATCTATTATTATGTTTCCTTGCGATTTCATTCTTGACAAATTCCATGTTTTTTTGTTTTGTAGTTTCATTTCTCAGTAATGTAACTTGGAGTTCAAACAGCATGGGAGAACATCTGAAATCCTTGGAGTATAACATCATGCCGCTCTGATCGGCAAGTTAATGAAGCTGTCAAACTTTCAAAGAACTTGATTCCCCAGTAAGAGATTAGAACACCGAAAATGAAGGCGGACATGGCATAGGAGATCAGGCCTGCTTTCTGATGTGCCAAAAACAACAGGCTTGTTGACGGCGGTCACGTTGTCTCTTGCACCAGCAGGGGGTTTGGATTCAGCCGGTCGGATTGCCATGCCGACCAAGTAATCTCAGAGCTGTTATCTAGGCAATGGCTGGCTGCTTTGCAAAAGCTCCAATAGAGTACAGTTTTTTTTTTTTTTTTTTTTAAGTGAATGTAGACCATTGGGAGAAGGTATATTGGACCTATGCATTAGGTCTTAAAGTGACAGCAGCCTAATAAACCTGCTGCCGTCTGTGTCATTAATGTTAATCAAACAACAATATTAAAAGAGAGAATACTGAATAGCTTTAGTAGCTTTAATAAGAAACTAATATAGTAAAGACTATGCTGTGATTATCTGTAGTAGGCTAGTTGAATACTATAGATATAGACTTGCATTGATATCATATCATCTTTATTTTCAGCAAAATATACTTGATATATATGGGTTAGTAACCCTAACCCACCCCATTTCAGGACATATGGTTGACACAAGGGACTTTTTGCCAAACCACGGCTGTTTTTAAGCAGTCATCTAATGGCATTGTCTTGATTTCAGCTGCTCTTTTCAACTCTGGATATCAAAACAGCACCATCATGAGTCCATCCATCCAGCTGTGATGGGTCACTGAAGATGGGCTCCAGCAGACGGGCTCTCTCCACCAGATGGGCCCTCGATGATGAAAAGCGTTTTAATCTCTGGCCAGACATCACTGAAGCTTTTCACTAGGCTTCACGTTGAACTCTTAAAGACATGCAAATGCATTTCAGCCGAAGATTTGGATCGCACCATCCGTCTTTCATCCAGAATGGTGCTGTAGTCCTTGAAAATGCAAATTGAGGAGCATGTCACACATATAATACCTCAGAAGGCCAATTCACACAGCACCAACAGATGCCGACCAATGCCAACAATCACCAGATTACAGTATATCACTTCTCGGATATTCCGCAGCCTGAAAAATGCAGATTTATCATGTTCAATCTGTGAAAATGAGAGCCGACCAACAGTGGTAATACACTAATCTGACAAAACCCGACAAAGTCTCTGTTGCCGTCTGTCTGAATTGGCCTTAAGAGAACAGGGACAGACATACGCCGTCTTATCTCGTTTCCCTGAGCAATGCATTTGGGATATCTCACTGTTTTACAAAAGCTGGTTAAAGCTTGATCTCAACTTCACAGAGACACACTCCTTTTCAGAATGTTTAATCCCATTCTGTACACAAAATTCAACTAATGACGACCACATTTAAATCATCGTAGTATGTACATCTAGCTGTTAATACAGTTATATCCAGTTGTATCAGGTGGTGGATCACATGAGCTTCACTGTCTGTACTCCCATTGGTATTCTTCGGATTGTTTCGCTGCGCATTTGCTACTGTTGAAAACTGTAAAACTTTCTCTCAAGTCATCTCACATTGGCGTCTCTCATTGAAAATTAATGACTTCCTATCATTTTTCCACTACTTAGTGTAAACACTCTTTAAAGGGATAGTTCACCCAAAAATTAAAATTACCCCATGATTTACTCACCCTCAAGCCATCCTCGGTGTATCAAATCAAATCACCTTTATTTATATAGCGCTTTTTACAATGCCAATTGTTTCAAAGCAGCTTCACAGTGTTAAACAGGAAAATAATGCAACAGAATTTGATTCGGCTGTACAGCCGCTCTGGAGAAAACGGTGATGTCATCAGCTCATTTCAATTATCATATAGTGTCAATGCGGGCAGATCAGTAATATAATTGAAATTTAAGTGTCCCCAACTGAGCAAGCCAAAAGCCAAAGGCGACGGTGGCAAGGAACCAAAACTCCTTCAGGCCAGAATGGAGAAAAAAACCTTGGGAAAAACCAGGCTCAGTCGGGGTGCCAGTTCTCCTCTGGCCGAAATAGTATGATTATGATTATATTACAGGTCAGAAGTCATATTAGATCAATAGATATTCGTAGGATTATTCGAAAGATTGGAGTCGTCACGCCGGAGACGGGTTTAATGAGGATGTCGATAAACAGAGAGACTAACATTAGCGTAGATGCCATTCTTCTTATGATGTAACGAGTACATCAGGTGTTATGGGAAGTGTTCCCGGTTCCGGCTGACCTAGTTAATGCAGCCTAACAATCATTTAATTGATTTGAATAAAATATAAATTAAAAATGTTTTATGTGTATGCCATAGTAAAGAGATGTGTTTTTAGTCTAGATTTAAACTGACATAGTGTGTCTGCTTCCCGAACAATGCTAGGAAGGCTGTTCCAGAGTTTAGGTGCTAAATAGGAAAAGGATCGACCGCCTGCAGTTGATTTTGATATTCTAGGTATTATCAACTGGCCAGAGTTTTGAGATCGCAATAGACGTGATGGAGTATAATGCGTTAAGAGCTCGCTCAAGTACTGGGGAGCTAAACCATTTAGTGCTTTGTAAGTAATTAGCGAGATTTTAAAATGTATGCGATGTTTAATAGGGAGCCAGTGCAGTGTTGACAGAACCGGGCTAATATGGTCATACTTCCTGGTTCTAGTAAGAACTCGAGCTTCTGCGTTTTGGACCAGCTGCAGTTTGTTTATTAAGCGAGCAGGGCAACCACCCAGTAGAGCATTACAATAATCTAGCCTTGAGGTCATGAACGCATGAACTAACTGTTCAGCATTTTGCATTGAAAGCATGTGCCGTAATTTAGATATATTTTTAAGATGGAAGAATGCAGTTTTACAGATGCTAGAAACGTGGCTTTCAAATGAGAGATTGGTATCAAAGATTGGTATATGACATTCTTCTTTCCAATGAACACAATCGGAGTTATGTTAAATAATGTCCTGGCTCTTCCAAACATTATAATGGCAGTGAATGGCAGCCCAAAATTTGAAGCCCAAAAAAGTGCATCCATCCCTCATAAATGTGCTCCACACGGCTCCAGGGGGTTAATAAAGGCCTTTACATGGAATCAAAGCGAATCAATGGGTTTTTGTAAGAAAAATATCCATATTTAACATGTTATAAAGTAAAATATCTAGCTTCTGTATTCAACTTACGAAAAAACGTAACTGGCGTGACGATGACGTCTGGCGTAGCGTAAGCGTTTTGAACTGCGAGAGGCGTTACACTTTCTGCGTAGGTTGAATACAGAAGGGAGTCAAACATATTTTACTTTATAACGCGTTAAATATGGATATTTTTCTTACACAAACTCATCGATTCGCTTCAGAAGGTCTTTATTAACCCCCGGAGCTGTGTGAAGTACTTTTATAATGGATGGATGCACTTTTTTGGGCTTCAGATTTTGGGCTGCCATTACAAAGCTTGGAAGAGCCAGGATATTTTTTAATATAACTCTGATTGTGCTCGTCTGAAAGAAGAATGTCATATACACCTAGGATGGCTTGAGGGAGAGTAAATCATGGGGTAATTTAAATTTTTTGGGTGAACTATCCCTTTAAGGCATGGAATAGGACTGACGTAGAATGCCATCTGATGCCATAGAAGAAAAATTTTTGCTTCTCCAAAAAACCTTTCTGTGATCAGTTCTTAAAAGAACCATTTTTTGTAAGTGTGAAGAATATTTTAAAACCCTTTTTCCACCATAAAGAACCTTTCGTGGAATGGAAAGTTTCTGTGGATGTTAAAGGTTCTTCATGGAATCATAGACGCCACTAACAAACCTTTATTTTTAAGAGTTTGGTCAGTGGCACGACACTGACAGGAAGTACTGTACCTCTGTGAAGAAGCTTGTGTAGCTCCTCACAAAACTCTGTCTGTTCCTGTTTGCTGAAGAGTTCACAGCAAGCCCCACGAGCACAGTTTTTGTGTGTTTGGCCATTATTTTCTTTTTATTGTATTTTGTTTGTCAATGAATATGTGCATAAATAACGGAATACATCACAGTCTGTCCTACATCTCTCTCACTTAATTTTAATTAAATTTGTTTGTTAAAGCGCTGAAGTTACATCATATATGATGCGACATTCTCTGTGGTTATTGCCTTTGATTTTCTGTGCTAGTTTCTCAGCTTCTTTTCATAAAACCACGTCCAAGCCCATCAAAGATGCATCAGAAAATTCTTCCCAGAGTCCAGTTTAAGAGGGAATTATAGATTAAAGGCTCCTCCGAGCCGAGATCTAATAGCTTTGTGCCGTTGCAGCAGCATGTGGGCTGGTGCTGCTCTGCTCTGGCCGTATTGGACCCGCGCGCAGTCTTGGCATCTGGGTGTTTGTGTGACACGGCTTTGAAGTTCGCTGCTATTCCCCCAAGTGGCCGCAAAACAACTTCAGATGCTTTTCCGACAGACGTGCCACGTGATGCACTTAGCAGTCCCCTCCCATGGATGTTTGGGAGCGCGAGGTGCAGACGAGGGACTGCCAACATGCCAGACTCTACCACACGCCACCATCTGCGCGAGGGTTAAATGTTTTGGGAGCACTGATTATTCGATATCAAGATGTCACTTTATTATTACGGACGGGGTGTGCTGTTGTGTATACGGCTGTTTGCTTCAATTGTGTTTTTAATTGCTAAAGTACAATATTTTATGTAGACTTAAAGGGGTCATGAAATGCAGTTTCAGATTTTTATATTATGTATCTTGAGGTTAGTTTATAAAGTTATAAAGTATTTGTGACCCTGGAGCACAAAACCAGTCATAAGTCTCACGGGTATATTTGTGGCAATAGCCAACAATAAATTGTATGGGTCAAAATTATCCATTTTTCTTTTATGCCAAAAATCATTAGGATATTAAGATCATGTTCCATGAAGATATTTTGTAAATTTCTTACTGTAAATATATATAAAAAAAATTATTATTAGTAGTAATATGCATTACTAAGGACTTCATTGTGACAACTTTAAAGGCGATTTTCTCAATATTTCGATTTTTTTGCAGCCTCAGATTCCAGATTTTCAAATAGTTGTGTCTCGGCCAAAACCATACATCAATAGAAAGCTTATTTATTCAGTTTTTAGATGATGTATAAATCTCAATTTCAAAAAATTGACCCTTAGGACTGGTTTTGTGGTCCAGGGTCACATTTCTCATTTTCCATCCTCAATTTAACTCATGTCATACGTTTTGACACACGCGATGGCAAGCGCTGTGATAGAGCGTATATGTTTGAGCCTGAGTCAAATCCCGAGGTAGAAGAAATAGAAACAACCGGGTATGTGCTTATTTTATTAGCAACACTTAAACAATGATATGATTGGTGTTTATTACAAATGCACTGTAACACCATGCCTACACAGGGCGCGACAATAGACAACAGAACTCATTATAATCCGTGATGCTGTCTACACTCAATGCAGCGCAATGCAACAACAAATCCCAGACAGTAAACTGATGTCTCGCTCTATTTCTGATGTACTCCAAGCGTTCATGCTACTTCTGACACAAAGGACAAATGTATTTGGAACGTTTGCTTTGGTGTGTAGACAGTGTAGACGTGGTGAGATTAAGGATGTGTTCACACTTGGCATGTTTGGTTGGATTAAAACTAACTCTGGCGCGATTGCTCTTTTAGTGCAGTTCATTTGAATTAGTGTGAACGCTGCCATATGAACCAAACTAGCGGGCCGAGTCTGCTGAAAAGATGGGTCTCGCTACGCTTCCAAACGAACTCAGGTGCGGTTCGACTGAAATATGAATGCAACACGGACCAAAGACATGTAAACGAACCAAAAACAGGACATGATGTCACAAGATGTGACCCTAAAAAGGACAGAATACTCAATCATACCTGTTTTTTCTCGTCATAGTTGTGCTCCATCACAGTTCAGTACAGGCGTCAGAACCGCATCTCCTCGCAGCAGATCTTGGTTTGTGTGTGACGGAGGAATTCCTGCCACTGTTTTGACTCCTTTACACATTTTATAAGCTCTTCACAAGTTCTCAGCTGGTCAAAATACCATCATATGTAGCCACGCACATACAACGAGCACATTCAGCCCAGAACACAGCATTGTTTTGGATGTTCAGTCACAAAATATATGTAATAAAAGCAGACCAATCTGGTTGTGAATCCCTATCCCTTGAGGTTCGGTACCTTTAGGTTCAGTGTTAAAATGCCAATGTGAAAGCTAAGCAAACAAACCTAGCGAAGCGGACTACAAGTGTGAACACACCCTAAAAATAAATGTACTTATCTGCGTTTCCTCAGAGGACAAAATGCTTGGCACCACCGTATCTTTCAATAAAAGATATTTTGAAAAAAACGGCAGAATAATTCACAAAACAGTCTGTTGTGAAATGTGAAGAACAAAGGAAAACTTTATCTTTAAGTTGTTCAGGCTCACGTCCTTAAAAGTAAACTTCAGCCACACATTTCCAATGCCCGATTATTTAGGAAGGCTATTTAAAGTGTTTGGAGGTGCAGTTTCTTTACATTTACTGACAGAACAATGTCTGAGTATGACCATTTCAACGTCTTTATCCAACAGCAGTATTGATCTTGTTATTGGTGGACAGACATGAGTTGTTCAGAACACACCTCCTTTATTAAATATGTTAAGGGGCATGTCAAGGAGGATCGTGACATCACAATATTCCCAATTTCAAGTCTGGGCGTTCAGAAGGGTAGCAAAGAATAATTCATATTTAAAACTGGGGAGTTATGAAACTTGCAGTATGTTTTTGTTGTAGAGTAACCTCTTATGTGTGCACATTTTTATTCTTCATTTCATGACGCCTTTAAAGTGTCAGATGGTTTTTGAAGAGATGTATTCTAAAGAGTTTTAGTCCATGTGCTTCATTATGTACATGACTTGTCAGTTCTTGTTATTTTAAAAAAAGGAATATATGTCATCAAAACTGTCATCAGCATGTAATAATGACTTTTCTGTTTGCATATCCAATGTCCCAGGGGGTGGGGGAAAACAATATTAACCAATAAAATCATAAGCCCAATTTTTACAATCTTACCAAATCCCAGTAGATACAATCGAGTCAATATTTCCTGTGTGAATAATGTGTGAAGGCAGTTTTGGTAGCTTAGAAATATGTTTTGCCCCAGTTACTACTAGCAGTGATTCTCCATAATGCTGTCCTTATGTACTCAAGTTTTTGGTCAGTGTGTCAGGCGGTTCTTGACTCTCTAAACGAGGTCTCCGACAGGTCCATCAAGGGCTAATTCCCGTGGTAATGCCTCTGATTTCTCCTCTTTTTAGCAATCCATCTACTCTCTTTCACTCGCTTTCACAATAAAGCAACAGCTCATTGGTAAGTGGTCTCAAAGAGGTTTTTCATCTTCCTGAAATGAGAAATGGCAGCAGTACCTCGTCCCCATGGGTAACTGACCTTTGATTTGCACTAATTTTGGTCATTAAATCAAACCGCTGACCTTTATGGAATGCCAAGCTTTGATGTTGAACTCTTGTGGCTCAGAGATCAGAGGCTGTGGTGTCTGTTTCCCTCTTCCTAGAATGGGCACAAATGCTCCACTGGTCCTGCTTGGCTTGTTTCTCTTATCCTCTCTCTCTCTCGCTATATCCGGACTGGAAGCATTCTGTCTTTTTTTTTCATTTTGCATTTGTTTCTGTTTTGCAGTCTAAGCCTTGTATTCCCAGATTCAGTATCCATAAACACATCATCTGTTCCATATATGGGTTCACCTTAACGGATTTACAAATTTTGTTGTTTGTGTTTCTCACCAGACCATCTCCGATCTGGAGGCCCAGGTGCATTCTCTGAGGAAGGAGCTACTGGCAGCCCACAGTCAGAGGAAACAGCAGCTGACGGAGTTGGGTGTTCTGCGGGAGGAGGAGCGACAGCGGGCCGCTCAGGACCAGCAAGTAGCTCTGGACCGCCTGCGGGCCGAAATGGATCAGGTGCGGCAGGACCTGGAAAGAACCCACAAGTCTGAAAGAGAGCTGGCACAAGAGAAGGTTGGTGTGAGTTTTTAGGTCGCAATTCAAGTTTCACAACCATGGTTACTCCTGCATGATTTATATAATGTAACATATGGATGACCTGTCAGCCTTGTTCCAAACCGTAGTAAGATACTGTCTAAATAGGAAGCCACATTCGTTGGCACATCCCACACATTACACATAGAGATTCAACTACTACTATAGTAATACATAGTATACATATACAACTGCTATGGCTACGTCAACACCACTGCCACCTGGTCAACAGGGCCTGTTTGAATGGAAGTCAATCGAGAAGATGCCTCTGAATTAATCGGTTTTGGGTGAAAACACGTCATTGCATTATAAATCAATTGCCTTGATCCTAATCTTTGCAGCGTTTGTCATGACACATTGATTTTGAAGATAACTGTATTTGGAGTTTATTACAAAAAAAAGAAAAGAAAATGTCTGTCGTATTGTCGTAATCAGTAACAGTTGCAAATGCTGTATCTATGCATTAATATCTACGATTCCCACAGATTCTGACATTAGAAAGGGTTTCTAGGCTAACGTCATGATAATCTAACAAGCACAAAAATGCACAATATACATATTACTACATTGAGGGGGGAAACACAGCATTCCGATAAGTGATTCCAATCAATATGAGCTTTTCAATGGCAGATGGTTGTAGGTTCGAACCCTTCAAGATTTAAATTGTAATTCACAGAGAAAAATACTAGGTATCCAGAGTGGCTAGTGTCACAATCACCAGTGAGAGTGCCCCGTGGTTATCACCAGTGAGAGTGCCCCGTGATTACCACCAGAGGGCACTCCACCCCGGACTGTCACTCTATCAAAGACTACATTACCCATAACCCTTTGCCCGGACTCATCATCACTCATTGTTTACACCTGTGTCTCGTTTACCTTATTACCTCTGCCTATATCTTGCCTGTTCACCCTGTCATTCTGGGCTAAGTCTTCTGTAACGATACTGCTCCGAGACTCAAAGGTTGAGGATCCAATTGCAGCTTTATTGGAGGGTATTCCACAGTCGTAGTCAAGAGTACAGGCAATGGGTCAATTAACAGGCAAGCAGTCCAAACAGGCAAACAAGGCAGGAGAGACAGGCAAAAGGTTAATCCACGGAACAGGCAAATAATCCAAGACCAAGAGAGAAGACACAAGACACAAGACACAAGACACAAGAAACCAGGAAGAGCGCTCAGAAATGCAGTTATTACACTAAACAAGACTTAGCCAAGAATGACAGGGTGAACAGGCTAGATATAGGCAGAGGTAATAAGGTAAACGAGACACAGGTGTAAACAATGAGTGATGATGAGTCCAGGCAAAGGGTTATGGGTAATGTAGTCTTTGATAGAGTGACAGTCCGGGGTAGAGTGCCCTCTGGTGGTAACCACGGGGCACTCTTACTGGTGATTGTGACAGCTGGTCAATGGAGTTTTGTTTGTTCTTTTCCCAAAATCAGCCGTAATCTCTTGTTGTTCTTTATGACATTGACCTTCGTTAATTTCACACTTCCGTCATTCCATGATGTTTTCTTCATTGAAGTAAAAAGATTGTACGAATAAAGCGGGTGAGTTTGGGCAGATTTCATTAACACTAGATGCAATTTAGGCGATTACATGGAATTTTATATGGCAGTAAGCTTCATAGGATGATATTTGGTTTATTTCCTCCGTAAACGTCTATCTACTGTTAGAGTAAACATCTGTATACATGCGCATGGGCTTCATCCAAAAAACTTTTGCATCTGTTGAATTCATCTTGTGTGTAGATTATTTGGTTTTATTTGAAAAACAGAAGCATGCTTAATGGACTCCGGTGTGAATCTACTCTTCCAGCATCTCTGTGCTCTGATATGTTATAAATAATATGACATGCAGAAGAAAAACACACACAAAAACATTATTTACCCCGTTTGCATCTGTAAAGCCTCTGTTATGCCAACTTTTTGACACTTTGGGTAGATTGTTCCTTGTAATTTCACTATTTTCTCATGTTCTACCATTATATTTAGTGTTTCAATATAACAACATGAATCATGATACAAAAGTTGTGCTTTTTGTGTGATGTTAAACTAGGATATACTGCATCAGGAACATCAGTGAGCGAGCTGACTCGCGTCATCATTTTCTTTGACGGACATAGACATGTCCTGCTCTTGAAAAGCTGTGGGCATGGTACAGTAGCCGTTATCGAATGGTCAATTTATGATGGTTGAGTGGAAGATTTTGAGCAAATGGCTTCAGAAGACTATGAACATAGCACATGGAATACTTTTATTAAGTCTTTATACAACTAGTTCTTATCCTCCAATCTGACTGACATTGTGTCTATGTGGTTACTCAATATTCACATCACACTTTCCACAATTAGTTTCCACAATCCAAGAATTTATATACACAAGTTTTGGGTCTTCACATGCACATGAACTTTAATGACATCCCATTCTTAATCCGTAGGGTTTAATATGGAGTTGGCCCACCCTTTGCAGCTATAACAGCTTCAACTCTTCTGGAAAGGCTTTCCACAAGGTTTAGGAGTGTGTTTATGGGAATTTTTGAGCATTCTTCTAGAAGCGCATTTGTGAGGCCAGGCACTGATGTTGGACGAGAAGGCCTGGCTCGCAGTCTCCGCTCTAATTCATCCCAAAGGTGTTCTATCGGGTTAAGGTCAGGACTCTGTGCAGGCCAGTCAAGTTCCTCCACACCAAACTAATCATCCATGTCTTTATGGACCGACGCTTTGTGCACTGGTGCGCAGTCATGTTGGAACAGGAAGGGGCCATCCTCAAACTGTTCCCACAAAGTTGGGAGCATGAAATTGTCCAAAATGTCTTGGTATGCTAAAGCATTGAGTTCCTTTCACTGGAACTAAGGGGCCAAGCCCAACCCCTGAAAAACAACCCCACACCATAATCCCCCCCCCCCACCAAACTTTACACTTGGCACAATGCAGTCAGGCAAGTACCGTTCTCCTGGCAACCGCCAAAACCCAGACTCATCCATCGGATTGCCAGGCAGAGAAGCGTGATTGGTCACTCCAGAGAACACGTCTCCACTGCTCTAGAGTCCAGTGGCGGCGTGCTTTACACCACTGCATCCCACACTTTGCATTGCACTTGGTGATGTAAGGCTTGGATGAGCTGCTCGGCCGTGGAAACCCATTCCATGAAGCTCTCTACGCACTGTTCTTGAGCTAATCTGAAGGCCACACGAAGTTTGGAGGTCTGTAGCTATTGACTCTGCAGAAAGTTGGCGACTTCTGCGCACTATGTGCCTCAACATGCGCTGACTCCGCTCTGTGATTTTACATGGCCTACCACTTCGTGGCTGAGTTGCTGTTGTTCCCAGTTTCTTCCACTTTGTTATAATACCACTAACAGTTGAGTGTGGAATATTTTGTAGTGAGGAAATTTCATGAATGGACTTATTGCACAGGTGGCAACCTATCACGGTACCACGCTTGAGTTCACTGAGCTCCTGAGAGCGACCCATTCTTTCACAAATGTTTGTAGAAGCGTCTGCATGCCTATAGTGCTTGATTTTATACACTTGTGGCCATGGAAGTGATTGGAACACCTGAACTCAATGATTTAGAGGGGTGTCCCAATACTTTTGGCAATATGATTAGACGTTGTCTGTGGCAGAAAAAGAAAATAAATAAATCACAACCACACCTTGAGCATGCAACAAATAAACAACTTACAAACAGATGAATAAATACACATGACAAGATTCTCACCTAATCATGTGTGTGTTGCGTACAATATACACAAACACATCCACACATGTTCGCTGATGGCCTGTATTGGCTTGAACTCCAGCACTGAGGGAAGAGATCACGTTAGTATTTAATTATATACATTAGCCCCTCTTTGCTCCAGCTCTATCAAGGTTGAGCAAGCAGACTTGGGCGACTATACCGGAAATCCTGCATCCTTTCTGTTTTTAAAGCTCTTGATTCCAGCCACAGAAACGAGGGCTGGAAAGTGGCTGTAATCCAGCGCAGGTTGGCCATGAACCGGCTAAAGGTGGTATTGATCAGAGGGTAATCCTGATTAGGCCCATCAAAGCGATTAGTTTTCATTAAACACATGCACCACTGCTGACTGCACCCTCCCCCAGGACATCTGCGGCACATTAGCGTGCCATTTGGCCTCTTCATAAATCCTAGGCCTCCATTTTGGAACCATATGTGAGTGCATTGCAGCACATAAATCCCAGTTGAAGAGAATTCCGCCTCGCTTTTCCACTCTCAAGCTGACACGTAAGACTTGTTTACAAAATCATTCTCTGTTTCTGCCACCCCTCATCTGATACTCATCCTGACCTGCGGCTGAAAACTCCTCTGAAGAGACGTCAACTATGTCTGTCTCTGAGACTGATTGACACACTTCAAACCAGAGCTGATTTGTTATCATGTTTTAACACTGTTTCATATTATGTAGTTAAAACATTCATAATTTGACAATAAATGAGGCTTGTTATAGTTTTTACTTTTATAATATGCATTCCAGCTTTTATTTGTGCATGATTCATCAATGCATATCATTAAAAATATAAGAATAGCTTGTTTGGCCTCTCCAATTTCCAGTATAGCCAACTTTTAAATCACAGGATAAAGTCAATCAAGCCCTACAATTTTGTTGCAGTGTCACTTTACGAAAGTAGAATGGATACTGAAATAAATGCATTAAAACTAAATGAAGTACATTTTGAGTAATTTCAAAGGATTCCAGTAAGACGAAAAACACCTAGGTCTTCAACCCTGCTCCTGTCCTGCAAAGTTCAGCTCCAACCATAATCAAACACACCTGAACCAGCCAATCAAGCTCTTCAGGATCGCTTGAAAATCACATGCAGGTGTGATAAAGCAGGTTGCATATAAACTTTGCAGGACAGTGGGTCTCCTGGAGCAGGGTTGAAGACCTAGATCCTAAGATGTAAATGCAGTCCAGTGGCGGATGTTTGCTATTTAGACTAATAAATGCCCCCTTGAAGAAGACCCTTTGTGGAGAACCAGCAGAATTTGCTACACAAGTTCAGCCAAAAATAATAAATAAAAATAAATGTGTCCTTTTTTTAAAGGAAGACGCAAGTGAGGTGAAGGTCTCAATCACCATTTACTTTAAGAGATTTAATTAAAGAGAATGGTCATGTTTAAACATCTCTTTTTGTTTTTCATGAAAGGTCAGAAAGTCATACCTTTTTGGTAGAACTGTCCCTTTATAGCATTTCTCACAAAGTGATGTGGATTAGTAATGAAGAGACACACAACAAATAGATGTTGTTATCAAGCCCATATGTATGTTGTGTAAGTCATGACTTGTGAGTAAAGTATTTTCATGATTACTAATACAGACGTAGATAAATATGGCATAGATGATGTTAGCGTAGGCCTGTGAGAGTGACCAGGCTATTATAGTGCAAGGTAAAGGAGCTAAACCGGCTCTCTGATCTCTCTCTGGCCAGAGGCGCAACATCAAACTCATTCTTACAGAGTAAATCTGCTCTGTCCTCTGAGGATTAACCAAACATCTGACTCACACACTCATTTTGCCAGTGTTTCATAGCTCCCCAATGCAATCCAATACATGAGTCATCCGTGATGTTTGCTAAGTCAACCATCTCTATCACTTTTAATTATATTTAGGGTTAGGGATTTGAACAAACCTAAGTACTAAACTTTGGTACATGCATTATATTGCCAAAAGTTTTGGGACGTCTGCCTTTACATGCACATGAACTTTAATGACATCCCATTCTTAATCCGTAGGGTTTAATATGGAGTTGGCCCACCCTTTGCAGCTATAACAGCTTCAACTCTTCTGGGAAGGCTTTCCACAAGGTTACTTTTGGAAAGAGTGTTTACGGGAATTTTTGACCATTATTCTTGAAGCTCATTTGTGAGGTCAGGCACTGATGTTGGACGAGAAGGCCTGGCTCGCAGTCTCCGCTCTAATTCATCCCAAAGGTGTTCTATTGGGTTGAGGTCAGGACTCTGTGCAGGCCAGTCAAGTTCCTCCACACCAAACTCGCTCATCCATGTCTTTATGGATCTTGCTTTGTGCACTGGTGCGCAGTCATGTTGGAACAGGAAGGGGCCATCCCCAAACTGTTCCCACAAAGTTGGGAGCATGAAATTGTCCAAAATGTCTTGGTATGCTGAAGCATTAAGTGTTCCTTTCACTGGAACTAAGTGGCCAAGCCCAACCCCTGAAAAACAACCCACACCATAATCCCCCCTCCACCAAACTTTACACTTGGCACAATGCAGTCAGGCAAGTACCGTTCTCCTGGCAACCGCCAAACCCAGACTCGTCCATGGTATTGCCAGACAGAGAAGCGTGATTGGTCACTCCAGAGAACACGTCTCCAGTGCTCAAGAGTCCAGTGGCGGCGTGCTTTACACCACTGCATCCGACGCTTTGCATTGCACTTGGTGATGTAAGGCTTGGATGAGCTGCTCGGCCATGGAAACCCATTCCATGAAGCTCTCTACGCACTGTTCTTGAGCTAATCTGAAGGCCACACGAAGTTTGGAGGTCTGTAGCTATTGACTCTGCAGAAAGTTGGCGACTTCTGTGCACTGTGACCCTCAGCATGCGCTGACCCCACTCTGTGATTTTACGTGGCCTACCACTTTGTGGCTGAGTTGCTGTTGTTCCCAATTGCTTCCACTTTGTTATAACACCACTAACAGTTGAGTGTGGAATATTTAGTAGTGAGGAAATTTCACGAATGGACTTATTGCACACGTGGCAACCTATCACGGTACCACGCTTGAATTCACTGAGCTCCTGAGAGCGACCCATTCTTTCACAAATGTTTGTAGAAGCGTCTGCATGCCTAGTGCTTGATTTTATACACCTGTGGCCATGGAAGTGATTGGAACACCTGAATTCAATGATTTGGAGAGGTGTCCCAATACTTTTGGTAATATAGTGTACATTGAAAGATACAGCACGACTTCAATCATATCTTGTGTAATTGCTCAATGTTTCAATGGTGAAAAAACATGAATAAAACAGCTTGTAAACAATATGTCACAATATGTTCTTTAACTAAATGTATGCACTCTTCATTATATTATACTTAACCTGTTAGTGATGCCTTGATTATTTAATATATGTTTAAATAAATCTGTCATGAAAATGACAGCCACTGTGTAAATGGAATTGGAGTAAAAACATAATTTTTAAATTAGATTTAGAAGCTAATGCAAAAACTGCCTTATGTGAAGCTTACATGTTTGCATACAGTGTGTTATTTGAGTGTTGATTATTATATATATATATATATATATATATATATACACTCACCTAAAGGATTATTAGGAACACCATACTAATACTGTGTTTGAACCCCTTTCGCCTTCAGAACTGCCTTAATTCTACGTGGCATTGATTCAACAAGGTGCTGAAAGCATTCTTTAGAAATGTTGGCCCATATTGATAGGATAGCATCTTGCAGTTGATGGAGATTTGTGGGATGCACATCCAAGGCACGAAGCTCCCGTTCCACCACATCCCAAAGATGCTCTATTGGGTTGAGATCTGGTGACTGTGGGGGCCATTTTAGTACAGTGAACTCATTGTCATGTTCAAGAAACCAATTTGAAATGATTCGAGCTTTGTGACATGGTGCATTATCCTGCTGGAAGTAGCCATCAGAGGATGGGTACATGGTGGTCATAAAGGGATGGACATGGTCAGAAACAATTCTCAGGTAAGCCGTGGCATCTAAACGATGCCCAATTGGCACTAAGGGGCCTAAAGTGTGCCAAGAAAACATCCCCCACACCATTACACCACCACCACCAGCCTGCACAGTGGTAACAAGGCATGATGGATCCATGTTCTCATTCTGTTTACGCCAAATTCTGACTCTACCATCTGAATGTCTCAACAGAAATCGAGACTCGTCAGACCAGGCAACATTTTTCCAGTCTTCAACTGTCCAATTTTGGTGAGCTTGTGCAAATTGTAGCCTCTTTTTCCTATTTGTAGTGGAGATGAGTGGTACCCGGTGGGGTCTTCTGCTGTTGTAGCCCATCCGCCTCAAGGTTGTGCGTGTTGTGGCTTCACAAATGCTTTGCTGCATACCTCGGTTGTAACGAGTGGTTATTTCAGTCAAAGTTGCTCTTCTATCAGCTTGAATCAGTCGGCCCATTCTCCTCTGACCTCTAGCATCAACAAGGCATTTTCGCCCACAGGACTGCCGCATACTGGATGTTTTTCCCTTTTCACACCATTCTTTGTAAACTCTAGAAATGGTTGTGCGTGAAAATCCCAGTAACTAAGCAGATTGTGCAATACTCAGACCGGCCCGTCTGGCACCAACAACCATGCCACGCTCAAAATTGCTTAAATCACCTTTCTTTCCCATTCTGACATTCAGTTTGGAGTTCAGGAGATTTTCGTGACCAGGACCACACCCCTAAATGCATTGAAGCAACTGCCATGTGATTGGTTGATTAGATAATTGCATTAATGAGAAATTGAACAGGTGTTCCTAATAATCCTTTAGGTGAGTGTATATATATATATATATATATATATATATATATATATATAAAAAATTAATTTAGGCTAAAAGTTTGGGCTCTGTTGTTAACTTTTTTTTTTTGTCCTCAAGAAACTTTAATTATAATTGAATTCATTTAAAGACAGAGACACAGTTTGTTCATTTTAACCACTGTTTAATAAAAAAAAGCAATTTTATGTTTAGTTTTCACCCCCTACTGTACCGAACTGTGACTTCAGTTTTGTGTACCGTTACATCCCTAGTGTTCGGCCTAGTGTCAGTGAACTGCTATTCCATATTGTGAGAGCAGAAGGATGGAGTAATTTACCACAGCCCACAAACAAACTTGCCACTCACAGACTTTATTTATGAGTCTAGTTGCATAAAGCAATCTAGGTTTGTTTTGTGTTGTTGTTTTTGAATACTACTTGAAGGCGTAATCCTGCACTGGCCTCTGATGTGCATAGCTGAATTTTCTGACCCAGGTCTTTTTTTCTGTGGAAACAGTTCCCAGATTGGACTCTGGAACTGGAACTTGGACTAAAAAGGTAATTGAAGGCTCTTTTGGTTTAGGCTAGTGGGCAAGGACGCAGTACACCTCAGCGTCCTAGCATCGTGGAGACGAGAAAGCACCACTGCGCTGATATTCTCTTCGGAAAATGTAAAAACTAGTTTTTCCTTGTTGAATGATAGTAGAAACGTTACTGAGATAAATCCTATTGGTTTCACAGATTATTAGCCAGAATGCTTTAAAGGCAGCTAATGATTTCATTTCGTTATCTCTCCCCAACTGCGTCAGAGCTGTATGTTTCAGAGGGAAAAGTTTAGTTATTTTCATTTGGAAGTTTTCAAGCTTTTAGATTCGTAGTGACTTGGCATGTTTCTAAGCTTAAATTTCTTATTCTTTTGATGGTGAGAGAAACGCTGTCCTCGGCAGTCAGCCGCTGCTGAAATGGCCAGCCAGAGTTTGAAGACAGGTCCAGAGAAAAAAGAAAGAGAAATCCATTAAATCCATGAATGGGTTTTCATGAAAGACACAGGCTTTTTGAAGGGGAGCTTGTGGAATAAAATAATAAGAAACAGAATATGAGAAGCGATAAGATCATGTGTTAGATTGTTCCAACGTCAGACGCTTAGTGAAAAGACACGAAGATAAAAGTGAATTTATTCCAGTCTCTGTTAACAACAGAGGTTTATCTGGCTGCGGCGAGTGTGTGTGTGTGTGTGTGTGTGTGTGCAGCCACCAGTACCCAATCTCCATCCACCACAGAGAACCCTGGGAGCCTTGTTCCTCCAGATAAACCTGACTTCTCTCTGCAGCTCACAGCCAATGCCTCTGATGCTCAGATGTTCTTTGTACTTTCTTCTTCTTTAGCTTTGGAGTAACGGCTCTACAAATCACGGCTTCCTGTCCTGATTTCCTCCGGATTCAGAGCTTTTCACGTCTTCTCTTTTACTGCAGATTCCTCAACGAAATCTGCCAATAAGAAAACTTATTAAGGTCAAAGCGGATTTTTAGATCTGGGTCTCTCTTTAATCACTACATCCAGTTCAATTGGATCCCAAGAAGGAAAGTCGTTTTTATATAAATATGGCATACATGAACATTGTCTTGTTTTTACGAGTTAACATAAAGGTAGATTGTAAACAAATTTAGATTTTACACATAAAGAATAGCATTGAAGTATAAAATCACTACAGCCACTGAATGTCAGTGCAAAACACTACATTGTATTTACTGCAGTCTAACTTTAACCAGGCACTAAATGTACTCTTTTATTGTTCGACATGCATATTTAAAAAAAAATTAAAAAAAATAAAAATTAAGGTATTATCACGATTATTTCTTTGTAAACGAGACTCATAGAATGAGCTGGGTTTAAAAACACCATTGCTGGTTGTGTGACACCGTTAACTTTGCTCCTGGAGTATCTAGCTCCCGCCAGACCGCCTTCCATATTCAACTTACGAACGTATGGAGTATGTTTATGAGGGATGGATGCACTTTTTTGGGCTTCAAATTTTGGGCTGCCATTCACTGCCATTATAAAGCTTGGAAAAGCCAGGACATTTTTTAATATAACTCTGATTGTGTTCGTCTGAAAGAAGAATGTCATATACACCTAGGATGACTTGAGGGTGAGTAAATCATGGGGTAATCATGGGGTTGTTCAACCACGTTAACCAACGTGGTTGAACAACAAATTTGCGACTACGGTTTCAGGACTAGCTAGTTGATTTCTTCAACAGTGCATCGCATTATGGTAGTTAAACAGCGAGTTATGTCGTAGTACGGGAAAGGGATAGAGATATTTAGGCATGAACTCTTGTCTAAAGACTTGAGCTGGAATAGTTTGGAGAAACACTTTGTGTTTCATATGACAGGATGACAGTTTGTCATGTTCAATCCAATTGTGTTAAACTTTCGTATACAGACATATTCCCAATTTATTTAGTTTGACCTCATTCCTGCAGTATTTCCACACTTTTTGAGTTATCAGGGTTTCTCAGATGATGCAACTTCAGAGTTTAACATCAGAGGGATTGGTCATTTCAGCGGAAAAATGAGCAACGTTACAAACTGTAGCTGTGGGCACTGAACTGGATGTGGCTGGTTCCCTTTTTTGCCCCAAAGCCAAAGGCTCAAGGGTTTGCCCTGATAAAAGGCACCAGCCTAACCTACCCTGATACACTGGAGCTGTCAGACCAAGCCCAGAGCCATAGATTTGACATGAGAGCGGGCTCAGAGCATAGACCTGTGGCACCTCTCATGAACTGCTTCAATATGGCCACGTTCTGTTTTATTCAGTTGACCCAAAAATTTAAATTTGCCTCATTTACTCACCCTCACATTGTTATAAATCCATATGACTATATTCCTGCAGTGGAACACAAAAGTAGAAAAGGTGACAAATTCACTGGTTGTTCCAGACAATGAAACTAAATGAGGGACTGGGCTGTCAAACCAACAAACAAATACATAAATAAAAACCACAATACAATAGCTTTGTGGTCCCAAACTTAAATTGTCATTCAACCAGAGACTGTTAAATGTTCCTCGGGCTAAGCTGAAATTGAGAGGAGACCGTGCCTTCGCCATTGCTTCACTGAAACTTTAGAACAGCTTACCTGTTTCTATTAGAACTGTTTCTACACTGCATGAGTTTAAAGCAAAACTCAAAGCCTATCTTTTGTCTTTGGCTTTTAATTGTAGCTGATTTGTGCTGTGTCTGGTCTGTTCAAATGTTGATGGTACTTGGTGTAATGTACAGCACCTTGGTCAACAATTGTTGTATTTAATGGTGCTTGAGTTGAGTAAGTCATTATTCACAGATAATGTTTAATGGAATACAAAATAATATCTAAGAGTGTCCAGGATATATATATTTTTTCTATAGGGCCTATGAATTTTCAGATTCCATGTTTTCCATTTATTTTTTGTGGATTACTTTTCAATGATTTAATTTAATTGAAATCATGAATGAATTATTAAAATTGTAACAATAGTGCAAAAAAAAAAAAAAAGTTTTTCAGAATTAACACATTTATTAATACACATTTATTATCAAAAACAGTGGCAAACAAGTGCATAAAACTTTAACAATTTAATTAATCTTTTAAAAAATGTAATTTTGGCAAACAAAGTGCTGTACAACAGTAGCCTGATGTCGTCAAGTCAACTTTATTTATATAGCGCTTTTTACAATGCTGATTGTTTCAAAGCAGCTTCACAGTGTTAAACAGGAAAATAATGCAACAGAATTTGATTCGGCTGTACAGCCGCTCTGGAGAAAACAGTGGTGTCATCAGCTCATTTCAATTGTCATATAGCGACAATATGGGCAGATCAGTAATTTAGTTGATGTAGTTAATTTAGTTTAGTAATTAAATTTATTTGGATATTTAGTTGAAAATTTAGTGTCCCCAACCGAGCAAGCCAAGCCAAAGGCGACAGTGGCAAGGAACCAAAACTCCATCAGGTGGCCTAATGGAGAAAAATAAACCTTGGGAGAAACCAGGCTCAGTCAGAATATGAATCTGATACTGCTCCATTGGGCTGTGATTATGGGGCGTGTTTCAACCGAACCAAGAAAGAAAATGCTTCTGCACACAATTGGATAGACCTACAACCAATCAGAGCAACGGAGTAAGTGACGCATGTTGAGTGACGCATAGTTGTCAACAGAACTCAACTGCACGCACACTGGAAGAAGTAGAAGAAGAAGATGAGTGTAAATGATCTTTGCCGGTGTTGTAAAAATAATTTAAGGATACATGGAGTACTTACCAACACGATCATCATTTTTGAGAGAAATAGTAAAGGTGAATGCATATACGAACAAGTTCTCCGTTTAGGATTAGAATGAATTCAACCTCTTTGGTGACGTGGATGATTATGTTACTGTTGATCATCTGTCCATCATCGTATAAAGCCCACCCTGACAATTTGATTGGTCCGAACAGCTCTGGTTCGAGCATAGTTACTCTACAATGGATCAAGTCCAGACCGAACTTCCCGATCTAATCAAATCAAATCAACTTTATTTATATAGCGCTTTTTACAATGCCGATTGTTTCAAAGCAGCTTCACAGTGTTAAACAGGAAAATAATGAACAGAATTTGATTCGGCTGTACAGGTGAAAACGGTGATGTCATCCAGCTCTCATCCGATCTCAAATGTTGTGGGCGGGGCTAAGTTCGGCTGGCATCCAGGCTAGCACAACAGAGGTTTACAGTTTAAATTAAAACATACAAAATATTGTGATTAGTATTACTTTATTATTATTATAATGCACAACAGTAATATAATTTCTGTCATTACTTTTATTTTGGCAGGTTGTAGTGAAGACCTTTAAGTTTCTGTGTGTATCTGACAAAAGTTTTCTCAAATGAAATGGTGAAAAGCTGGGGAAGTGCTCTGCAGATGAAGTTCATGTGTTCATATAGTGAGACGGCAGACACTGAAAACACCACAGGCTTCAGTGTGTGTGTGGTAGACGAAGCTGTGGCGCTCTTTCACACAGAAACATGCAGAACAAGCAGGCTTCATATTTGAATAGCATTCTTATTGCGGGTTAATATTCACAGACACTAGTCCATAACCGCAATTTGATTAAGCAAGACCTACTTTTGATTTATTCATTGACATTCTGCATCATACAGTAAGTTTCATTTAATGACTAGATTCTGTGATTCCGTGCACATTTTCCACCTCATGGAAATCATAGGGCACTACTTTTATGTTCTTATTGTTATATTCTTTCTCTCACACAAATGGTAATTCTGTAGGGCCACTGCATCTATGCTTCCAGCTACATGGTCTCTGTACATGCATGAGATCACCATGGTAACAAGGTGTGCGGCACACACGGTTATTTTGGTTTCCTCACTGTGACAAAGAACAGAAGAAAAGTAGAAGACAGAGGTAGAGATATTGCTTTGAAAAGTCAGCACATGCTTTTTTGTGCCGTTCCTCTGCAGCGTAGCAGGAGCCAACGTGAAGAGCCATGTATGCTGAAAGCATCCGACTTTACGCTAGTTGAATAGAATGTAAATACATGTGAAGTGTATTTGTGAATGATCCGGGAGGAAGTTGTCAGAATGTTTCACCTGCCTTCTGTTTACACAGTGTTTGCCCACCATCCACAAACATCCCCCAGAAACGCTGACTGTGTTACAGAGATGTGACATATCAGAAAGACCGCTATCCCAGACTTCCTTCCAAGACCGTCCAGACTGTGGGCACTATCATACATTCGCCGCATTGAGAAGCCAGGTGCGACGCAAGTGTTAAATGCTAGTTTCAGCCTGACGCAGTTATCATTTTCACGTCCAGCTCCACGTTGTTTAAATAGCAAATGCGCATCTGTTCACCCATGGGTGTGCTGGTCTGAAAACCAGGTGTGTTCAGGAGCATTGTTGGAGCGTTGCTATTTTGAGGAACTGAAAACGACTGCGCCATTGACCAACACAAACCTGCTCTAAAGTTAATAGCGCAGTATTTTTTGTGTTATTTAAAGGGTGTGTTAGTAATATGAGCCTATAGGCGGTGCACAACGCGTGTACACTCTGCTTATTACACACACAGGGACACGCAGCAGCACACACACACATTTAAATATAAAAAATAAAAGGATTCCTCTCTGGAGAAGCGTTCAGTCTTTCCTCCATGTAAATAGTGAATCTGCCATGGTGCGAGCACAACTGGCTTTTAAAGGGAATGGGAGATGAGACTCTGATTGGTTTATTGCATGTTACGCCCAAAACACACCCATGACTCATTAAGAGACTAGGGACAACCCTTTTGGACCATGCGTCTGGAGCGCTGACCGTTTTTTCCGTCGTTAAACTAGCAAAAGTGGATTCAGACACGCCCTAAGTGCAGCTGCGCCGTGCGCTTTAGATCATCCGCTTAGATCGTTAAAATAGGGCCCTAAATGTCCTAACCTTTCTGTTAATAGTTGAATTCAAAGAAAGTTTCAGGGGTAAATACTTGATTCTCCCAAGCAAACCAAAGGATGAGTTTGAGATAAGCGCAAATCGTTCTTATGTCAGTTGTCATATTGAAACGAATAGGGCAGTTTGCGACCAGAATGCAAACAATAAGCAGCAACTCAACGATAAAGCTAAAGGACCATTGCACACATTCTGTGAGTCTGTTGCACATAAAACCTGGCAGGAAACTGGTCAAGATGATTGCATATACACATTGCATAATGAAATGCACCTGTTGACAAAGAAGGATACGTGGCATTGGTACAAGATTTCCATTGAGCAGTGACAGGAGGGATTAGAGTGAATCAGGCCCTGAGAACATGGCTGCTGCTGCTGCTGCTGTCTCGGAGAACGCGGTAAACACACGCTCACTTCAAAGACACGTCAGTATACCCAGCTCCCCCACGGCGCGCCTGTCAGCTGTCATTCCAGCCCGAAGTTCGGATGTTGCCTCTTTTTAACTTTATTTATTTTTTGTTAATGTGCCACCACCATTTTTAGTCTCTGTTTAACATTATGATTCATACTTTCTCTCTTTCTTTCACTCCTGACGGAAGATGGGGATGTTGCTGTCATTGTTTGTCTTCACTTTTTTTGTCCCTGCAAACTTATTAATTTCTGTCAACTGGTTTCTCTGCCATTTGGAGATACACCAAATCCCATTATTTTTGGTCATGGATTACAGAGAGCAAAACAGTGGGAGAATATGATCAAAGACACCTCCCCATCACCTCGGAGTGGCAGATCGAGAGAGGGAAATGGAGCTTAATAGCAGAAAATCAGATTTAGACCAGCCAGGCATGTGGATGGATTTGGTGATTCTATTTTTCTTTCTTCTGCGGAGATGAAAGTTATGCCGTTTTTCCCTCCCATCCTCCAGTTTTTCTCATTCTGTTTCTCTCACGGTGGCTGGGAAAGTCGGGGACACAAGAAAAGCCTGCCACAGACCGGCAGTGTAGAGCTGTGGAGAAAGCTCTGGCTTTAGAGAGCCGCTGCCAACCGAACGCATCCACAATGCCACTGGCCACTCGCTCATGTCACTTGAGAAGAAATTCTCAACCTAGTTTAGTGTGGTCCATATAGCAGCTTATTTAGACCGAGATCCGGCAAGATTTAGAAGCAATTACATCTATAGGTAAGAGGGATAATGCAGCTGGTTATTATCACAAAATTAACCCAGACATAGTGTTCAAGGTGATAAATGGGGTTTGTTTTGCAGTAATGGCCAGCTTATTATACAATACACGGCTACTTTCCAAATAAATAAAAATAATGCTATGAACATGTAGGAGACAGGCTTCACAGATGAGCATGTACACTGTGGTAAAAAAAAATCTGTGAAATTCATGGTTTAAAAAACAGCAGCTGTGGTTGCTGAACCTTGCCATAAAAATACAGTAGGAACTTTATAATGTTTTACAGATTGGAATTAAATGTGACCCTGGAGCACAAAACCAGTCTCCAACCAAGTCTCACGGGTATATTTGAGGCAATAGCCAAAAATACATTGTATGGGTCAAAATTATCAAGTTTTCTTATATGCCAAAAATCATTAGGATATTAAGTCCATGAAGATATTTAGTAAATTTCTTACCGTAAATATATCAAAAATGTATTATTAGTAGTAATATGCATTGCTAAAGACTTCATTTGGACAACTTTAAAGGCGATTTTCTCAATATTTAGATTTATTTAAACCATACATCAATTGAAAGCTTATTTAGTCTCTTAATGAGTCATGGGTGTGTTTTGGGCGTAACTTGCAATAAACCAATCAGAGTCTCATCTCCCATTCCCTTTAAAAGCCAGTTGTGCTCGCACCATGGCGGATTCACTATTTACATGGAGGAAAGACTGAACGCTTCTCCAGAGAGGAATCCTTTTGTTTTTAATATTTAAATGTGTGTGTGCTGCTGCGCGTCCCTGTGTGTGTAATAATCAGAGTGTGTGTGCGTTGTGCACCACCTATAGGCTCATATTACTAACACACCCTTTAAATAACACAAAAAACACTGTGCTATTGACTTTAGAGCAGGTTTGTGTTGGTCAATGGCGCAGTCGTTTTCAGTTCCTCAAAATAGCAACGCTCCAACAATGCTCCTGAACACACCTGGTTTTCAGACCAGCACACCCATGGGTGAACAGATGCGCCAGTGCATTTGCTATTTAAACAACGTGGAGCTGGCATCCTCAATGGATCCATCTCCGGCGTGATGCCTCTGATCTTTCGAATATTCCGATCTAATATGACTTCTGACCTGTAAGGTTGCCAAAATAATAATCATACACTGTTTGTTAATTGGCCAGAGGAGAACTGGCACCCCGACTGAGCCTGGTTTCTCCCAAGGTTTATTTTTCTCCATTAGGCCACCTGATGGAGTTTTGGTTCCTTGCCACTGTCGCCTTTGGCTTGCTCAGTTGGGGACACTAAATTTTCAAATAAATATCCAAATAAATTTAATTACTAAACTAAATTAACTATATCAACTACATTACTTGAATGTCTATGATAATTAAAATAAGCTGATGACATCACCGTTTTCTCCAGAGCGGCTGTACAGCCGAATCAAATTCTGTTGCATTATTTTACTGTTTAACACTGTGAAGTGCTTTAAAACAATCTGCATTGTAAAAAGCGCTATATAAATAAAGTTGACTTGACGTGAAAATTGCGTTGTTATGAAACTAGCAAAAAACACTTGCATTCAACATTAAATCCACTGCTAATTTCTGAAATTATCAAGACAAATTTATTGTTACCACAACCTAATTTTTTTTTTTAAAAAAAAGGAGAAATTTGAGTTAAGTTGATGTAATGATCAACATTATTATGTCAACAGAACTCTACAAAATAATGTTTGCAACTTAAAAGGTTTCTTTAAAACAATAAATTATAATTTTTACTAAGTTGTGGTAACAGTTCCCCTGAATTACTTTTTAGAGTGTACATGGAATTCCCCATTAGATTCATTTCAGTTTTTCACTGTATACAGTACCATTAACCAATGAACAGGTTTTTACTGTAGGATTTTTACAGTCTTTTTCATTATTCAGAAATATGACTGCTGAATGCTGTGACCAATTGACTAATCAGAGTCAAGTATTCCAGAGATCCGTGTAATAATATTGGATATTATTGGACTTCATGAGTCAAAGCCATGAACCTCACAAAATGTGAAACATGACTACTGGCAAATCAGTTTGCAGCTTGCAATTTTGAGAAAGTCATTACATGTGTGCGATATGGACCAGATGGTCTTTGAACAGTCAATCTGTGGGCGTTGCATCTGCGGCTGAGACCATCCTCCACCTATCACCAAAAAGACACAAATGAAGTGCTAGACAAACTAATGCATGATAGCACAAAGGCCACCTGTCAGCGGGAACTTGATCGGTATTGAGTGATCACTCTGGAGTCTCCGCTGTCTCCTCCTCCTCCAGCTGAAGGGCGATGATAGATGGTGTTGTGAAGCACTCAGTGTTTTCTGCTCAAAGTAGAGAGTTAACAGCCTTAAAGTTGAAGGTTTGCCGTTATTTACAGGTCAACTCCACACACTTCTGAATTGTTGATGAAGCCGGCTTGAAGAAAGCTGCCCACCCTCATCAGAGCGCTCTAATCACACCACCAGATGGAGATGGCGGCTCTGGGGTCACCAGCCAAATAAAAGGCTCCTATTGAATCCCTAAGCTGGCCTTTGTATTGTTGCCCCTGGCGGCAAATCAGCACCCAAGGTCATCAAATGGGACGGATCACAGGAGGTCCCAACTTAAACTACCCGGCAGCCTAAATCCTCACTCCGATGCATTCATGGCTGTGTTCCCATGATCCCTGCCGCCAGTCCATTGATCCACCTGCTAACAGAGGTGTGACAGATCCCTGCCCAAAAACCGACTTCGGAAGCCATGATGAAAATCAAACAACCCTAGCCACACACACGGGCTGGGGGTGTAGCCACACCTGCCAGTGTAATACGCGAGGACGAGGAAGGACGAGTGAGGATTGATGTGTTTTTCATTAGCATGGTGTCACCTTCACTGACTTGGCGTGTTCACAATAGGGCCGAGCAAAATAGATGGACAAAAAAATACATCTCAATATTTTTTAGCCTTTTGATGATACCCAATATTTATTCCCATATTTATATATTTGATGGATGTATGCGTTTTTAATCAAAGAATCCATCATTTTAACTGAAATTGCTAAACTAAACAGTCAAAATCTACATTTTTTAAAATCATATAAAAATTAAAAGATATGGCCTGTTTTCAGCAATATTAAATTTTTTGGATGAATAATGCCTACATATTCTAACACTGGTTTTGCTAATGAACAAAAAATCTGAGACGGTATAAAAACACCTAGTGACAATTTATTTTACAGTGTCATTGTTGCATATAGTACATGTAGTTACTATATTAATAACTATAAATGATGCATAATTACATTCAACTAACCCAAAACCAAACCAAACCCTAATCCTAACCCTATAGTAAGTACATGCAGTTACTTAATATTATTCAGTATTTAAATGTATAGTTACAGTGTAACAAAGACAAGTGTAGCCAAACATCTTAACATCATATTATCGTGTGGACAGTGCTCTAATATATAGCACAACAGCAGCACTTCCTGTCTCTCTCTACTGTACTCCAAAAAAGGCCAAAAAATATAACTAAAAAGAAAACGCTGGTCAAATGAGTTTAATGATTTAGTTCAAAGATGATGAAGATAGGCAAAGGGTTTCAAAATAGAAGAGTAGGTTATTAAACGAAGTAACGAGGTAATCTAATTCAAGTAAACTTAACAAAGCAGCATCCGTTTTACCAGTTGAAAATCTTGGTCACTATCATACACTCGGCGCATTGTGACGCCAGGCGCGACTCAAGTGTTTTTTGCTAGTTTCAGCCCGACGCAGTTATCATTTTCATGTCCAGCTCCACGTTGTTTAAATAGCACATGCACTGGCGCATCTGTTCACCCATGGGTGTGCTGGTCTGAAAACCAGGTGTGTTCAGGAGCATTGTTGGAGCGTTGCTATTTTGAGGAACTGAAAACGACTGCGCCATTGACCAACACAAACCTGCTCTAAAGTCAATAGCGCAGTTTTTTTTGTGTTATTTAAAGGGTGTGTTAGTAATATGAGCCTGTAGGCGGTGCACAACGCACATACACTCTACTTATTACACACACAGGGAAACGCAGCAGCACACACACATTTTAAAGTATAAAAAATAAAAGATTCCTCTCTGGAGAAGAGCGTGAAGATTCCTCTTCATGGCGTGAGCGCAACTGGCTTTTAAAGGGAATGGGAGATGAGACTCTGATTGGTTTATTGCACGTTACGCCCAAAACACACCCATGACTCATTAAGAGACTAGGCACAACCCTTTTGGCACCTGGAGCACCGACCGTTTTTTCTGTCGTTAAACTAGCAAAAGTGGATTCGGACACGCCCTAAGTGTCAAGTCAAGTCAACTTTATTTATATAGCGCTTTTTACAATGCAGATTGTTTCAAAGCAGCTTCACAGTGTTAAACAGGAAAATAATGAACAGAATTTGATTCGGCTGTACAGCTGCTCTGGAGAAAACGGTGATGTTATCTAGCTCATTTCAATTATCATATATATTTAAGTAATGTAGTTGATATAGTTAATTTAGTTCAGTAATTAAATTTATTTGAATATTTATTTAAAAATTTAGTGTCCCCAACTGAGCAAGCCAAAGGCGACAGTGGCAAGGAACCAAAACTCCATCAGGTGGCCTAATGGAGAAAAATAAACCTTGGGAGAAACCAGGCTCAGTCGGGGTGCCAGTTCTCCTCTGGCCAATTAACAAACAGTGTATGATTATTATTTTGGCAGCCTTATAGGTCAGAAGTTATATTAGATCGGAATATTCGAAAGATCGGAGGCATCACGCCGGAGACGGGTTTATTGAGGATGACGTGTCGATTAAACAATTATTAAATAGGAATATTCGAATTAAGTGCAGCTGCGCCATGCGTTCAGATCGTTAAAATAGGGCCGAGTGTCTGATTGATTAGAAAGAAGCGAGTAACAGCTCACCTCTCTTCAATAAGATGCATGATTTCAGATATCATTCATGTCCGTAGCTCGAGTAAGTAAGTCTTTGTGATTTTAAATCCGAATCAAAGGGAGTCAGTAGGACGATGTGAATAATGAATAGTAACTAAAATCATGTCTTGCACATCTCTGTTTGATCATGGTCTGAATGTAGCGTGGTGAGTGATTTATCTGATGCTTACAGTCTGGACAAATATTTGCTCATCTAACATGAAAAACCTTGACTATGACTGTCTTGCAACTGTCTGAAAACGCCACATCTCAGTGGCCTTAATGCACACTAAACCCACATTTCGGAGTGGTATTTGAGGCCAAGCATATCCCATCATGCATTATGTTCAGGAACTTGCGCGAGATGTCAAGGAAAACATTCCCCTATAAATTAGATTAATTAGATATTACATGCATTGTAAACCCGAATAAGTTGGCAAAACTCACATTTTTTAGTTAAGAATTTTAAAGTTTAAGTAAGCAAAATGTGCAGCTTTTAATTGCTCTGAAATATTTGAGTAAGATAATTCATACATTTAACTTAAAAATATCATGTAATCTCAAATTTTTTAGTAGTGGAAACTTGACTAGCTTTAACTAACTAATTCAATAAATGCCACCTTGCTAGTTGGTAACACAATGATTTAGTAGCATTAGCATAGCATAGCACTTGCTGAATGAGGACAGCAATATAAAACATTTAACATGAATCTGTTCTCAAACTAAGCTCAACCATGATGGAAACCCTACAAAAAACCCAACATAACAGAAACTCTTCTAAACTAACATAGCAAAACATTAAACACTTCTAAATCTCACACTTATCGTTAATCTTGCACAAAAAAACAAACAAAAAAAACATAATATAACACTTAATGTTGGCATTTACTGTCCCTTTTGAGTGGCATGGCAAAGCATGCTGGGAAATAGAAATCCTAGCCCAGTTTCAGTTAAATTTAAGTTAGTCTGAATTAAAAGATTACTTAAAATGTGTCAGTTTTGAGAACTCAAAAGAAAAAGAAAGTTCTAAATACTCATAAAAGTTCATTTGATTGAACTAATTTGTTTAATTTGAGTTGGCTCTACTCAAACCAACTCATTATTTTGGGGCGTTAGGGTTTACAGTGTATAATTTGGTAGTAAAACATATAGCAATGCACATTTTATTGGTGCAAAGATGAGTATGTGTATTTTGTACAACATTTGCAACGACTTTTTATTGCTTAATTAGAAGCACCACAATTGCTAAATTGTGTCGTTGTCTTGGGCTGGCTTGTATTGATAATCCACAAACAATGTGTCTTCACATTTGTCTTCACGCCCACTTGAAGACTTGGGCCAAATCCAAGAAATACGTCATGTATGTAGACAAGTGGTCAAGTGCAAAAGCAAGGCAGTTTGGATACATGAGAACGCCCATTGCTTTTAAAATCATGTTTACAGAAAAAAAGTCTTCATCTCTTCTAAACACACACACACAGACACTCACTGCAAAAATGTGGAGAAATCCCTGCCAGTCTTGTACTTATTACACTATCAAACCTAATTGTTCCTATTTTGAAATAATAATAATAATAATAATAATAACTAGGACTAGTTCGCAAAAGTAGGTTTCGGACAAAATCCAAGATGGTGGACAATTTATGACGAAACAAAAAAAGACTCGGTTTTTCGTCTTGACCCAAGGATTACAACGATATAAAGCATTTGAGTCTACGACAATCGGTTCATGAGAAATCTTCAAAAATGTCAAAATGTCAAAAATTAGACCGTCTGGCCGATTGGGGCGATACTCTGTCAACCTCTCCCCAAATTGAGGACTACCATCTGGCCAGATTTCAAGTCTCTAGCATTTACGGTTTGGTCTGCACGATCAGTTTTAGCGGAGAAGAAAAATAATAATAATAATAATAATAATAAAAAATCCTTACAATTACAATAGGGTTTCAGCACTTCGTGCTTGAACCCCTAATAATAATAATTACATCTCATATTATCCCTGTTGGTGTATGCGCTGCTGTTTCCATCTGTTTTAATGTGTATGATTGGAAGGGTGAGTGTTGTGATTGCTCAGCTCCAGAATTAGATTGCTAATGAAGTTTGGCTTGGCGCTGACGCTTTGAGCTTTCAAATACAGTAACGTTCAAATACAGCATTCACACTTCAAAGGCCGTGGACTCACACCGGCAGCATTGTGAAGTGATTGCAGCACCTGATAGAAGCTCAAAGCACCTGTAGCTCTAAGATGCCTTTGGCGAGGTACAGATATTTGCCAGGAAACACACACAAAGCAGCCCAATTGCTTTATCTTCCAGCTTTCTTACTCTTACTGTTTGTGTTTTTTCATACTTGTGTGAGTATATCAGTGCAGGTCCATTAAGCACCCTTTTTTATCGAATCGTCTGTTCTTCGTTCTGTCATTGTTTACTCGTGTTCCAAACCTCTATGACTTGCTTTCATGGAATACCAAAGGAGAGATTTAGAAGAATATTCATGCTGTGCTCTTCCATACAACAAAAACAGTCAAGTCTAAAAGGGGTAAATAAAAGCAGGGGTTTCAGTCCACAAATCACTAACATTCACCATAGATTTAATGTAGTAACACCACATGGTATTGTGGAAGTCAAATGTTTTTTTTTTTTGTTTTTTTTTTAACTTATTCATCTCAGGGTTCGTACAAACTTTTGAGTGTAAAATTCAAGCACTTTTCAAGAGCTTTCAGCTGCTTCACACTTTTTCCAGCACTTCAAAGCTCTAAATATTATCCGATTTTAATGTTATTTTTAATGTGATGATTTGTAAAACTAAAGGTTAAAGGTGTAGGAAACTAACACTGTGGAAAACAAGCACTTTTATTAAAAAAAAATATTTAAAAAAGACATGAAATGACAACTATAACCAGTAAAACAAAAACTTTTCTTCAAATTGTGACTTAATTACACAGAAACAAGTAAAGAGCGCTCCTTTTATAATCACTGAAGCTGTCGGTCAGTTCAGTGTGATACTGTAGAAGAACAATGGTACATTTAATAAGAGCAGAATATTACATTTTCCCTGTAAAAATTAGGTTTTTGCACATATACTGTCAATAAAAGTAAATTTTATCTGCATATTAATTCAAACTTAATTCAAATTTCCAATAAAAACTTATTATTAGTAAAAAAAATAAATAAATAATATATATATATATATAGATATATATATATATATATATATATAGATATATAGATATATATATATATATATATATATATATATATATATATATATATATTAGTAATTGCATTTATTAACAAAACAATAGCACATTTATTATTAAATTAACTTTATGAGAAATTTTCATACATCAGGTGCTGGCGCCACTATCTGTAGAACTGTTAGTCTGTAGAATGGATGGAAGAATGGAAGCTTTGTGTTGGGAACAGACCAAAATTTAGGTCCAAAATGTAAGAAAGGAATTGTCAGATCCTAAACATATCCTTGTGTGTTCCGTGGAAATAATGTCATGAAAACGTTTGGGACAACGTGAGGGTGAAGGTGAGATCCTTTAAGCTTGAGGAAATTTGTAAAAGCAGACATTTGGCGTTTAAAAAGTCTTAGGATGTTATATTGACTGTTCCTTCACACAAACTTCCCGTTACCCATCAGCAGAATTAAAGGAACTTAAGGTCTCTATGGCAACACAAGCAGCAAAAACCGAAGCCTATCCTTTTTATAGATACCGGAGTTGCTTTGTTTCTCTCATCAATCTGAAGGGCTCGAGGGGACATAAAGTGACTGACAGGAGGAGTGAGGGAGGGCTCAGGGTGGATCTGCTTGTAGGTTTGCTGGTATGGATGTGTGTGTTTTAGCTGTAGCTCATTTATTGATGTCTCCGGCCTGCTGGATCAGTAGCACCAACCTCAACAACTGACTTTTCATATTTTGTTTGAGGGCTTTTCACACTAGAGCTTTTGGTACAAGCCTTTCTGAGTTGAGCTCAGTTCGTTGGGTTGGTTTGGAAGCTGTGTTGTGAACTTCATGTGGACTTTTGCATTAAAAAGTACTTGTGTATTCTGGTGAAATAGTTTTTTGTTTTGTTTTTTGCCAGCCACACATAAACCACAAAATACATAAACCACACAATAGCCACACAAATATTCTTATTGCATTTTACTATGTTTCGACAGTGACATTTTCTTCACATTCAGTTCTAGGGCCCTATTTTACCGATCTGAGCGCGTGATCTGAAGCTCACGGCGCAGGGGCACTTAGGGCGTGTCCGAATCCACTTTTGCTAGTTTAACGATGAAAAAACGGTCGGCGCTCCAGGCGCATGATCCAAAAGGGTTGTGCCTAGTCTCTCCCATTCCCTTTAAAAGCCAGTTGTGCTCGCACCATGGCAGATTCACTATTTACATGGAGGAAAGACTGAACGCTTCTCCAGAGAGGAATCCTTAGATTTTTAATATTTAAAAATGTGTCTGTGCTGCTGCGTGTCCCTGTGTGTGTAATAATCAGTGTATGCGTGTTGTGCACCGCCTATAGGCTCATATTACTAACACACCTTTTAAATAACACAAAAAATACTGCCTTTAGAGCAGGTTTGTGTTGGTCAATGGCGCAGTCGTTTTCCGTTCCTCAAAATAGCAACGCTCCAACAATGCTCCTGAACACACCTGGTTTTCAGACCAGCACACCCATGGGTGAACAGATGCGCCAGTGCATTTGCTATTTAAACAACGTGGAGCTGGACGTGAAAATAATCACTGCGTTGGGCTGAAACTAGTGTAAAACACTTGTGTCGCGCCTGGAGTCGCATTGCGC